>VCHN02000014.1:22544864-22894563 GCA_007115665.2 Sequoiadendron giganteum
ATTTCAACTTATCATTTTCCTCCTTAACCTTGAGTTCATGCCCCTGTTGCCTTTGTTTCCTCTCTACTTCATCAGCTCTTGACTTAGCTTTAATTTGTTGCTTCTGTAGTATGGCATTATCTTGTGTCTTGGCATCCATTACCTTTTGTTTCTCTATTGCATCAGCTTTTGCATCAACATCCTTTTTAACTTCTTCAAACAATTCCCATTGCTCCTCTTGTGTCATTACCTATTCAATATCCTCCTCTAGAGGCATATTCTCTTGCACATCCTTCTCTGACATAGTCTCATCTGAGTGTATTCCAACATCATGAATCTCTACCCCTTTTCCCTTCATGGTTTTAGCTATGTCATAACGAGTTTCCTTGAGCATCTCTCCACTTTTCTTCTTTGCAAGAGGGACTTGAGTAGAAGATTCACCTGATGTAGGTGCTAAAACAATTGATCCTATTTGAGAATCTCCTTCTTGTGTTTCTGCTTCATCAACTGCTGCTTCAAGCTCTATTTCTTCAATATCTAGAGGAAGGAACTCCAAAGGCTCTTTGGGAGGTGTCTTTCTTTTGAGCCTTTTATACCCTTTCCCCCTTTTAGGAGCTTGTCCCTGAGGATCTTTGTTTCATAAAACCAACCATTGAACACCTCTATCTAAGACTGCTCTTCCTATTTGCTTATATCAATAGTTTCCTCACTATCCTAGTCAATTTTGATCCAGACTTTTAGTTCCAATATTCAAAGCTTCATAAGATGGATCCAATAAAACTCCATCATCCACCAAGGTGTTAGGAATGTCATTCTTGACTCTGAACTCTAACATGAGTGAGACAGTTAATCTCTCATAATTCTTCTTTCTCAAATCATATTCATCTTGTCAGTCACTCAAAAAATCTTCAAATAAGTTGATATTCTTGTCAAACACAAAAGGCAACAAGGCATTCATCTTACCCTTTGGGTCAAAGTGCTTCTAAGCTGTGTATAAACCTAAATTTAACTGTATCAACTCACTATAGACCACCTTTGCTCCTACCAAATACTGACAACTATACTCACCCAACTTCATGGGGAACTTGTGACATCCTGTCTTATGTTTTAATCCAAACTGAGCATTAACTCCAAGAGCATGATATACAAATTCCATCAATACTATCCTATTATTATAACACCTTGCCAGCGTATGTGGATGGCCTTCAAAATCAGTTAGCCTAAAATATGTAAACCTGGGATATTTAATATACCAACATCCCCATTCAACAATGAATTCAATGGCTTCTTGACTTAGTGTGTACCTTGCATCCACATTGAGTTGGTTAATGACCACATATATGAATGCATCATTAACCCTTTTGTATTGAGTCTCAACAACTTGTAGGGAAAATTGGTTATAATGCTCCCATACCTTCTTTTGTCCATCTAACACTCCCATTATCCCCACTCTATTCAAAACTAGGAAGATACCCAACCTTTTTGCTGCATACACAATGTAAGAAGTCATAAAAAAGCATTTAGTCTCCCTAATACTGGTCAGTTGATCATGAATAGCATCGGCCAATCAAATTGATGGGTGCCATTTAAAATTATCTGGATGAAGGGAAACATCCACTCCTTGAAATGAAAGGCATCTCTCTTCCCAAAAGCCCTAGACAACATCATTATTAAATCTAACACCTCCTTATAGAAATCTGCCCTCTTTGGTTGGTCTACAAGCTTGGTTAGAAACTTCTTCTCTATCTTCAACCATTTTTGTTCAAGTGGGACTTGTTGGATTCCTTATATTGGTTGTACTTCTCTAAGGCCTTTGCCTCATCCATCTACACCAAGTTCTTAGGATCCAGGACACTAAATATATTTTGAAATGTTTAAGGAGTGAGATCAATTATTACATTGTCTTGTGACTCCATGCATTGTTGAGTTGCTGGATTTTAAGCACTTGCTATTGTCAAGATTAACTCTGGGCACTGGATTCATAGAGGAAATAGTGTGATATGAGCCAAACCGGAATCAACAATTATCTTAGTTCTAGGGGTCACATCCTCATTGAATGTATCAATATATGCCTCCTCAAAGTTCTACTGGTCCAAATTTGTATCAGTGATCTCAGAATAATCTGATTCTACTTTTCCCACTGTGACAATAGGACTCCTGTGATTATACCTTAAGGTATAAGGTAAGTTTTTTGGCTTGATCTTCTTTTGTTTGGCTGATGCTTTTGATGTTCCTACAGATTGGTTCCTTTGAGAGGCTTCTCCTGATGTTCCTGACATCCTCTTAGCTTTCCTACAACAAAACCTCTAGTTAGATCCTCTAGATAAACATCTCAAAATATGTCTTAAAACCATACCTTGTATACACACATCGGACGAAACTAGCCAGACAGCATCCTAAATAATCTTCCTTTAAAACACTGTTGGGCTTAGAGTCAGAATTGGAATGGTATTCTACTAACAAGAAGAGGACTTGGAGTCGGAAGTGGAATAGTGATCGGAACTAGAACCGGAATGGAAACTGATTTGGTTTCCTTTAGATTTTCTATTTTCATATTTTGTTTCGGTTCCGCTTCCGCCTTTGCCAAAGTTAACACTTTTATGAAGTAAAAATTCTTACTACAAGTGGAGTCGGAGACGGGATGGAAAATGGAATTGAAACTAAACATTAAAACACATCCAAAACTCTAAATCAATTTTGATCCCACTTCTGGCCATGTTTACATGACGTCATCAACAGTTTTCTCAATTCAATGTGTAACTCCATGATTAAAACTAAGGTCATATTAAATGAAATAAGGCTTAAAATATAGCATAAAAGGACCATGCCTATATGACCGTAGGGATGACTATATTGTAGGGCATCATATTTAATCATTTTTAGACGTGATCACAAAAATGCATAAAAAGCCCTAACCTAGAAAAACATGATATAAAAATAGGGCACAGATTCAACCCCTCTACTTTAACTAGCCCGAATGCACAAAAGATTCTAAGTAAAAACTACCATTTTACTCAACCCTAACTCATTGCAAAATAGGAATTAATCTACAATATTGACGAACCCTAATTACAACAAAAATCAGCATGATGTAATCACAATAAAAAAATGTGAAAGCAACCGTGCCCATACTCACTATAAAACCAGAAATGCAAGCACAAAATGAAATCAAGAACAACAAAGAAATTAAAAAAGAAACAAAAATAGAAAGAAAAAAAACCATGCAAACCTATCGAGAATCACAAACTTTCTCAAAGTAAGAAGGATCAAACATAAACAAGAAAACACGAAAGAAAAATAAATGAAAAATGAGAATAGGAACCCTACCTCGAATGCAAAACTTGGAAAACCTTTCAAAGGAATTCGCAAGCAATCATCTCCTCTTCCTTCAATTGATTCGCTTAGAAGAACTCCATAGCTGCTCTATTTCGCTCTTTGATTTTTTAACAATGATAATAATAACACGTTTAATCCCTAATGAAGGTAAAAATCAATGTTTCTACCTATGTATGGTAGCTATCATTAATGCATTAAATGCAGTTAAGGGGAGTCGGAACTAGAAAATAATAAACACTTCATTACAGTGCGACTTCAGCAAAAATTCAATGACCAAGAAATGGCGGGAGTGGAATCGGAACGGAAACTGATTCAGTAACATAAGGAATTTCCCAACTTCATTCCCATTCCGGGTCCGATTCTGCCAACCAAGCATAAAACGAAATCAAACACAAAAAAGTAAAATAAAAGACCGACATAATAAAAAATAACACAAGGACTTAGTCTAAAACCAAAGTTGAAAAAGTGGAAGCGGAGTCGGGATGGATTTTGATTTTGCAATTTTTCAATAAACTCGAACTTAACGTCCACTCCGGCTCTGACTTCGATAAAGACAAAACAAAAGGCTAGAAAAGATAGACTGTCGGGATGGGGATCAAAATGAGTTTTGAAAGAAGTTTCAAACCCCGATTTAGTTCTGGCTCCGATTCTGATAGACTAAACCAAAGAAAAACAAAGTGTTTAAAACAAAAGACTCCAAACTTTGTTTGAAAACAACAAAAGATAAAAAACACAAGAAGGGGGGCCTATTTTGACCAAGGCAAAAGATGGGGTGGTTATGCAAAGCATAACAAGACTCTCTCTTTTTCACTTTCGTCGAGTCACTTTTTCCATTGTCTCATTTTGCATTCCCCCTATTTTTGAGTCCTAAATTCATTATCCTAGGTTGACCAAGTTTCACCATCCCTAAAGCTTTGAAGTCATCAAAATTTGTGGAGTCCCTTTGGGTGTTATGCTTAAGAACTATGAACCGCCCTCCTTTGCCCTTCGTGGTCCCACCCCTACAAGTCACTCTGAGTGGGATTTCATTGTCTATTCACCATTTGTGTAGCAACCAAGTTGGTTTGGCTGCCCACCCTGCGGGCTCCGCGCCCGTTGTGTCTATTTCTCTAGTCATTCTAAAAGTCAGATGTATGGCTTCCGCCTACCTAATAGGCTTCGCATTTACCGTTGCCACTCCTTTCAAAACCTATTCCCACCAACTCCACCTGCCAATGTATTGGCATTTAATGCCAACATTAAATACACAAAATTCTATAAATAGGTGAGTTGTAAACATCATTATCACTGACATTCTTTTCTCAAAAGTTGTTAGAGCTCTCTTGCCTTCATAGCCTCTACACCCACACCATACCATCATTGTTCAACCTTCATCGCCGACAAGATTCTTGTGGAATTTGTGTAGCTTATTTAGGTAAGGTTTCTTCCACTACTCATTTATAACCTTTTTTCTTAAATTCACAAAATTGTCAAACTTTTCGAGAAGGAAAATCTCAAATGGGTAGAAAACCCCCACGACGCACAAAACCCATGTCTCAAAATTTCAAAATCCTTTTGAAATACTTCATTGGATGTGTGTGGAACTTAAGGCACCCATTGCTATTCTTGAACCAGGGCAATTGAGCCCTTGTGGCCCACAAGAAAAATTTTCATCATTGCTTCAGCCCTTCATCGATAAATCTTAAATGATGACCATCACTAGAGTTGGGCACGCATGCACAAATGGATGTTGCCTATTCACCACCGCCCTTGGGAATTAATGAAAATCCTAATGACCTTGTGGGTTCTGCTCTATGGGATTCTTCTCAGTGGTAGCCCTTTTCATCATCATTTCAAAATGACCATCTCACCCTACCCTTCTACCTTATGGGCTCCGTGGGTCCATCATCCATCATTGGGATTGAACTAAAAACTTGTCTAAATTTATCCCTCTTGGTTTTTACCCTCGTAGGTTTGCTCTTATGGGCTGCTCATCATCAATGGCCCTTTTTATTGGTCATTTCAAAATGTCTATCATGCATCGCCCTCTCACTCCGTAGACCACAGAGAACCTTTCACCGCTAGACCAATTTTTACCTACCAAGCCTTTGTGGGTCGGCTCCTATGAACCACCATCCACTATTCACCACTGTCCATAGTGTCCAACCAAGAACCAAAAACCTTGTCCTTTCGCCTGCTTGGTGGGTCCAAAGATCTTCATCATCGTCCAGGTCATGCTCTTAAAATTGACTAAGTATTGGAGCCTTTGTGGGCCACCTCATGATGACCACCATTTCAAAATGGCTAACCTCCCTTGGTCACCTGCTTTGTGGACTCCACACTATCCATCTCTGTTTGGCCCAATTTCTCAAAATGACTAAGGTAAAACTTGATTGCGGGCCAATCCCTATGGATCATTGCTCTATCCCAACCATTTTACGATCATCATTCCAAAATGTTCATGCTTAACCTACCTTTCCTCTGGCAAAGTCTGATGTTCCTGTAGCTATTTGACGAAAATACTAAGTGTCAATGACTTTCGTGGGCTTGATGGTGTGGACCACTGCCTGCAGGCCACCATACTACCTTTTTCATTTCACAATGGTCATCACTTGGTAACCTTCCATGGTCTTCCACCCACATCTTTGATAAGCATTAAAATTTGAAGACCTTTAAGGGATCGCCCTCCATGCCTTCAGGTCCCGCAATGCAGGATTTTGTTTGTAGGATTTTTCCTTGCTACCGTTGTTTCCAAATGATAGACATCTAAATAGTTTCCAACCCAATGAAACCTACATCCCTAAGATCGCATTGCTCAATCTCCCTCGAATGAAAGGAAAATGATGATTTTTAGGAGATGTTATGATTTTAGAAGGATGAATTCTTTGATCTAACAGCTATTCTGCAAGTTTTCGCTAACACTCCCCTCATTTTATACATGAATGTTCCTACTATGCCTTATGCTTGTAGGGTTTATGGAGCTGACTATAGAACCATTGGGGGCATCCATATATGAATAAAAGGGAAAGAAATCAACTAAGGCCCCAAGGGGAAAGAAGATAAGGATCAGATGAAATTTCAATTTCATAGGGTGGAGGTCACCTCCAGGGTCATCACCGAATGGGGAGGGGTTTGAGACACCAACCTCAGCCACATCAGTATCGACGAATTCAAGCAAAGGTTCAAAGTCAACCCCACCATTGAGAATGCTAGGATAATAAGGATTAGTGGGTTGGCCAAGTGGTAATGTCTTGCAAATAAGCCTACCAAGAAAAGAGTATAAGAATAGTAGACCGAGATGGTAGGGTGTTGGCTGATCTCTCTACCAAATCTATAGCTCAGACATTCTGCATCCCCACCTTCAATCCTACGGAGAAAAACACAATGGAATATGTAGATAACATGTGGAAGGTGGACCCCTTGAAATGCAAGAATTTTATTAACCAACAATGGTTAAAGGAAGAAAGGGGAAGTGAAAACAAGGTGCCCCAAGATCTATATAGGAGAAATTTCTATTAAGATTATCATGATTTGGTGAATTTTATGAGCAGAGTCATGGGTCTCTTGACTGTAGGTTATTTCTTCAATTATATTTTCTACTTCATCAAAGAAATCATTAGAGGCACAACCAAGTTCAACTGGGCTTGCATGATTAGTAAGAACATACATGAGTAGTTCCTGGCGGTGAAGAAGTCCCATCAATTTTACATGACCTCTTATCTAGTCTATCTTCTAATTGATGCCACCCCATATACAAGCCTATTCATGGCACAAAGCACAATTCTAGGGAGAGAATTGAAAGTATATGACAAATCCCCATAGCTCAAGAATAAGAACTTTAAAAGAGATTCTTTCTAGGTGAACGATGCATTCATCGAGCAGATCATTAGACTTATTAGAGGGGACTTCAAGAGAAGAGTTACTCAAAACAACCGTGCCTTCATCCAACAGTTCAAATTCATCTTCATCCAATTTCCTATATTCACTTACATTCAAACCAAGGACTTCAGTGACAAAACCTACAAGTTTCCCTGATATACAAATGATTAGATGATAGTGTTGGAGGTATTGAGGAAACTCCAACCCGCCCACACTCTCCTTGTAGGAAAGCACTGAGAAACGGTGCCTTATCCTCTCACATTCAGGAAGGGAATGTTTTCTCTCTTGACTGCCCAAAGTGTTGATTATTCTAAAAAAGAGCTTGTTGAATACAATTTGAGCCAGTACACTCTTTGGCTAAGAATGGACCCATATGGAAAATTAAAAAAAATTGTAGGAAGGGAATATGCCCACTTGCACCATATTGAAGATTTTTGGGCCATTTACTAGGATTATAAGGAGCTACACATGAGGCATTACATCCATATGACACCTTACTTTGTTAAGATAGTGAAACTATTCCCAGTACTGGATCAGGTGGTTGAAGTTAAAAAACATATTCATAGATCTGAGGTTTGATGTTGTCACCAACCTACCATTTCCCACCATATATTAGAATGAGGAAGAGCTCAATGACCTCAATATTCTAGAAAAACTAATTGAGCAAAGGACTCGACAATGGGTTAATGCACAATTTTCTCAACTAAAGCTTCAATGGGCTGATTTGACCTATGGAGAGATCGAAGATGAGCTCAAGAGAGACAAATAGTGGGATAACCATTGAAATTGAAGAAGCACCCAAGTCTCCTCTAGCCACTAGGTCTCAAAAAAGAAAGGAAGTTACAGAATGCCAACCAAATCCTAAGGTATATTTGAGGAATTTGTTAGAGGCCGAGACATTGAAGAATGCTAAGAAATCAGGTGAGTTCTTTGAGATGCCAACTATTCAACAAGACCTAATGCATGAAGGAGAAGAAGGAGAAGAGGCCAAGAAAACCTAGTCACCACCTGTTGCCTCTATCCTTGCTTCTACTACCACTACCACCACTGCTATTACTCCTCTTGTGGCATCTCAAGCACTAGCTACCTCATCCCCACCCATGGTGGACATCTTAGTTCACCTTGCCGCCACCTTTCCTATTGCACCTATTGTGGTAAGAGATTCCTCCTCTACCACTACTTCTCTACTTTCTTCTTCTTCAATGTCGCCATCATCTATGGTTCCCTTGGCCTCAACCAAAACTATGCCCACTCTCACTCTTCTAGAATAATTTTCTAAAAATATGCAAAATATTCCTTCAGATCTCTCTAGAATTTTAATGAACCTCGTAGTGCAAGCTACTCTAGCTCAAGTTGTTAGTCTTTCCACCCCTCCTACAGTAGAGCAACTCAAAATGGAGGTGACAATTCAAATATCAAAAGAATTGGAGAGGTGATAAAGGGAGGTAGCTAAAAAGGAAAAGGAGGTTGAGCTCGATGATCCCTTCAGAGATGATTACCATGCGCACTCGGAGTATGAATACCTAGTCATCGATGTGGTGGTATATGAAGAGGAGGAGAAGTCAAAATCCTTAGAGGAAGAAGATGTCGAGGGAAGCTATAATAAATATGTGATAGATCCTCTAACCCAGAGCTCAAAGAGGAGTTGCCCAAGCAACTCAAGAATGTCAAAGAGGAAATGGAGAGGCAATCTTCTGAAGAAGAGAAAGAAACAGATAAAGACGTGGAAATGTCTACTGAGCCTCCATCAAAATAGAAAGATACAAGTCATGGCCAACAAGAATAAGTACCTCCCAAGAGGGAAGAGCAAGAAAATAAATAATATGAAACTAAAAAAGAAGATAAGCCTAAAGAATAGGCCAAAACAAGGAAAATTCCTAAGGCGGAACGTCATGTAGAGCCCAAGAAAGAAGAAGAAAAGGTTCCTAAAAGGGAAGATATCCCCAAAGAGAAATAAAAAAATGCCATATTCATCCATGACTCAGATGAGAAGGATGAAGAGAAAACAAAAAAAGAGGCCTTGGATCATGAAGAGAAAGAGATCCAACATATTCAGAGAGAAGAAGGTGGTCATGAATCACCAAAAGAGGGATCTCAAATAACTAAGTGGTTCAAGAAATAAATATAGAAGAAGACCCCCACCCTCATTTATCCCAAGGCAAGACTAGATGTAATCCTGGCACAAGCTCAAATAGGAGCTAAGAAAGAAAAGAAGCCAAAATTAAGATCACACATCACAATGGATGCAACAAGATCTCAGATGGCACAAATTGCCACCCTAGTGGTAGATAAAGAAGAAGGGGTAACCTACAATTTATCCACTATTAACATCAGTACAACTATAACAGAGGAGAATATTTACCAGCTCCAAGATTCCATGGCTATGATCATTCACCAAATGAATAAGGATAAGTCCTCCAAAAAGGAATTGAAAGAACAGGTGGTAGATCTTACTGCCTACAAACAACAATGGTCTTCTATGGAAGAATTTCCAACAACATCATTTGCTCTGCTAATGCTACTATCTAAGGATCACATGGACAAGTTAGAGAAAATAAATAATTGATCCAAGGCCACTAAGGATTGGTTTGGGCGTGTAATTTATAATGGAGATATGGGCATTGGTCACGCCATCTAGACTATAAACAAATTTTGAGATCTACAAAAAAAACTAGAGTCTACTAAGAAGACTTGCCACCACTTCACCGAGCTATACAAGATTACCTATCCCAATCTCGAGGACATTCTGATGATACCAGAAAATTATGGGAAAAGGAGCCTTTATCTGGTAAAGAATAATCAATGGCTTGTTGAATCATGGAAGATGAGCTTACACCATAGAAAGCAGGTCTTGGAGAAAGTGCTCCATGAGGTAGAGCTCAATTTAGAATGGGACAAAGAACACAAAGAGGATGTTGAGGATTATCTTAAGTTGATGAAAGACTACAAGATGTCAGCCCTTAAGCTCTATGTTGGGAAAATCAAGTTGCATTTCCATAAGAAGATGGAGAACAAAATAGCAGATTTGCTAACACCAGATTTTTTGGACTTCATCGCCAATGCCTCCATCCAATCCAAAAAATTGGCTAAGGCTACGCCCAAAATCCTGAAGAATTGGGAACAAATGATAGGCCGATCAAAGAAATTATCATTTCAGATACATCAATCAGATATAATTGAGTGGGACAAGCTCCAAATGATGATTGGAAAATTTGTGGAGTATGCCACATTGCAAAAGGGGGCTGGAAAGTCTATAATTGATTATGAATTCCTCATTGTTTAGCTACAAAAGAGAGCCATCAACTAGAAGACAAAGTACTATAGTGTTGGATACTAGAAGACAAAATAGGTTAAAAGAAAATACTGTATTTTAAATTGTAGTATATTGGGGGTAGGTGAAAACCTAATTTTTATTTAATCTTGACCGCATAATGAGATTAAATCTTGGCCACTCATTTTTATTTTTGAGCACTATAAATACGGGGTCTCCTCTCATTTTCAATAGAGAGTGGAGTTGTTGTAAAGACATGTTGCTGAAAATTTAATAAAAATTCATCGATTTTGGTGGATTCTTGAGTTTCATCATGTTTCATGATTCTTCTCCTCATAGTTAATAGATTTGAGTATATTTACTTTGTTTTTCTATGTGTTGTTGCATGCTTTAGTGGATTAGTAAGTGTTTTTCATTGATACTAAATAATTATGTTGTATTGATGCCCTTCCTTATTCATGATTTTTGTCATTTGTTGATGATAAACAATAGTGTAAAGCTAGTCTGAACATATATTGATTGCTGCACTTAAACCTCATCTTTTATTATGCTCATGGTGAATGAATGGTTGAAAATATGCAAACCTTAGAAGATAACACTGGTTTCATGGTACAATTAGTTGATTTGGTTAAGTTGAACTTAGTTTTAGGAAGGCTATTCATTATAGTGCTCTCCATTATCACTGTCCATTGGTAGTTTTAGGTCTAAGAATATCCTCCTTTTCCTTGCCCTCTGACCTTTCTTTGAAATAGTAGTTTAGGAAAAGTTCAAGCATCATTGTAAAGTCAAATATGATGATAAAAGTGGAGTCTAGATTGTTTTTTTGAACTTGCAGCAATTGCACATCGATCCCAACTCTTAAGAACTCCATTTAAAGGACCGATTCTCCTCTAACTTAACATACGTAAGGGTTCCCTATGATTACCAACAAATCACATAAAACCAATTAAGACATTCCAAGAAAGTCATGTCCTGACACTCGAGAGACCTTGGGATAATTTTCTACAACTTGTTGTAGGAAGTTGTCTTTCAAGAGAGGTGATGAACCTATGCCTTACTTGTGTTGAGAAGTGAAAAAATACCCATCAATAGAAATGGCACTAGAAGGAGGACACAAATCATGTTAAGCTAGATCGAATCAGTTCATTCTCCCCTAAAATATTCCATAAAGTCTTAAGATCCACACAAAATAGAGGAGAATTTCAAGAGCTACTGCCCCCTACCAGAGCTAGAATATCTAAAAGAGGGGAAGAATCCACCGACGGAACATCCAACTAGCCCTCTTTTCCTTCATCCCCATCCTCTCCTTCTACCCATTCGCCCTCGCTCTCTCCTTCACCCTTGGAAACATCCTTCTCTTCTCAACCACTCCAAACTTCCTTCCAAGATTCCATCTCCCACAACCAAGGTGCTTCCTTCTAGCCCAAAACACCTCCTTTTCTAGGTGTTGTCCTAGTAGTTGTTGTTGTCCCTTTACAACCGCAGGTCAATCTGGCACAACCTCCTCCACCTCCACCTCCTATGACATGGCTGGGAAACAATATATCTCCTTTTTCCTTCAACTTCTATCATGATATGTCAAAGAACCTGGAGGGACTTTGCACAAAGTTTAAACCTCAAGATCCAAAGAGGACAATAGAAGAACACATCAAGATCTTTCAAACAGCCTTGAAAGATATGCAAAATCAACATGAAGAAATGGCATGTAATCTCTTCTACTATTCCTTGGGGGAGGAGGCCTTCTACTAGTAAATTCATTTTCCAACTGGAAACATACCTACCTAGGATTTTTTGAAGAGTAACTTCCTATAGAAATTTAAAGTCCTAGTTTGTCCTTTTGAGCTATACCAGTAGTTCATGACTATTTGAAGAGAAGTCAAAAAGCCAAATAACTCTTTTAATGACATATTTCACCGAGCACACATGAGACTACAAACACCTTATGTGGTTGATGATGATTCTACCTATCTGGTGTACTATGCAGCTCTAAAAAACCTAACTTCCACCTTGGTGAAAAGGATGAACCCATCGCCTGCCTAGTTGATGAATTCCTACATAGAAGCAGTCAAAGCCAATACGAATTTGGGACAACATATTGCTAGTCAGCTACCATATTTGGGGCTAATTTCCCATCTATATCAAATTCAAGGGATTACCCAAGATTTAGCATAGTAGACACCCTTGATCAATCCAATTCCACAACTCACGATGGTGCCCCACTTGGAACAATCATTGAATCAAGTGCCTCTCGTGTCTCAATTCTTGTATCCCTAATAGGTAGATTCATGCTCAACTATCCCAAGTGTCAACGTACCTCCAAAGTTCTGATTTCCTACTCACTCATTAGAATCAACTAGTGGTGTAGTCGATTTTCCTTCAAAATTTAGCTTCACAGCCAAATAACACAAAGAAGAATCATATAGAGGAGCTAACAAAAATGATCAAGAAGATGTCAATGGAGATGATGCACCTAAAAAATTAGAACAATCAGTTGTAGGATTTTCAAAGAAGCATACAAGCCAAACTCAACCGTGATAACCATGAAAACCATGATGTTGGTGCTCCTTCTAGACAAAACTATTAAAGGAATCAAAATTCAGGACAAAATTTGATAGAAGGCCCTCTAAGAGAAAAAAAATCAAACATGGAACACAAGGAAAAATAATGGTAGTGTTCCCATGCCTCTTGACCAGCCCAACAACAATGAAAATAACATGAGTGGGGTATACCTAGTTGAGGCCACCTTATCTATTTGGTGTCACATTCACAAGACAAGCAAACATTCTGAATTGGATTGCCCATAATTCTAAACGGTTGTTAAGATTTTCTAGATAGAGGTCCAAAACATCATCAATAGTTTGGGGTGTAGAGATATCATTCCATCTAAACCATATGATTCCTCAGTGCTACTATTCAACTAGGCTCCTTTCCCCAAGGGCAAAAGCAATGTGCCTGAGAAGGAGATTGTCGCACCAAATGATGACAAAGCAAAAAATGTAAGTACCAAAAGTCCTTTGTCTCAACAATTCAATTTGGTAGGTAATGGTCCAATAGATGAGGAATATTCAAGAGAAGATGAAGTCCAAATGTTCCACCAAAGGACTACCCCATATGACTTAAGGAATAAACAAGCAGGTGGGAAATTGGGTGGTCCTTTCACAACCTTCACTCTACCTAAAAATTTTAGTACCCCTCTTGACCCAAATTATAGTGACAACCTAGGCTATCCACATGTACCTACCTAGTACTTTAACAAAAATAGGCATCAGGGTCAAAACCAAAACCAACCTATTGGCTCCTCCCCAAATTCCCCTTTTGAAGTTGAAATTGAATAAATGGGGGAGCATGTAGTAGAAGAGTTCAAGAAAGTTAAGGTGAGTTTGTCTTCCTTTGAGTTTCTTAAAGTACGAACCATTAGGAATGCCTTTTTTAGGATGATCAATGGGAATCCTTCATCCAAGTCAACCTAGAAAGTACCTGCCAAGAGGGTTTCCTTTGAGGATTCACAAAATAAGCATGTCATCCAATAGATCTCCAATAAGAAAGTAGACTTGCCTTCAAATAAACAAAAAAAAAAACCCACTAAAGAGTTGGATCAATCCCAAGCCCAAAATAAATTTAATGATAAAGATAAGGGTCAGGTGGCCCAAGTTGCTATTTTTGGGGGGTTGTTTCAAGGAAAGTTGGAAACCGCTCCCTTCTTGACCACCATTAGAATATTTGGGAAGAATCTTCACAATTGGCTACTTGATTCTGGAGCTTTTGCTAACATCATGCCCTTGGCAATGTGCAAATATTTTGGAATAGTCCCAACCCCTTCTCGGCACAAGTTGATGCAACTAGATAAAACAAAGATCAACATAGTTGGTGAAATTAATAGAATACCTATTCAGATTGTTGTTGATCCAAGGATACAAAAAATAATTTACATTCAATTTTCTGATATCCCAGACACTTATGGCATCATTCTAGGAAGGGATTTCACATGAGCATTGAATAGATATGTTGCTACTGACTATGCTCACTTATGGATGTCATGAAAAGGGCTGCCGAATCAAATACATATAGATCGGGAACCAAACATGAAATTCATGATTATGGAGTATAACAACCTGAATGAGGTGTTGTTTTTTGAGACAAAATTGAGGAATTACTATCCTATGGAATATCTAGATGAACAAGAATGTTACAAAGAAGAAGCAACCAAGGAGATCCTTCTCATACTATGCAGTCCACCTATCAACTTAGCCCACACACCTAGAGCATAAAAATATTAATTGAATCTGATGATGAATATTCCTACAAAGATGGTTGTCTTGGATTGCTTGATGGCTTCTAAGATTTCATTGAAAAATGTGTGCAATATAAGCTTAATTTGGGCGAGAGAATGAATTTTCATGAACTCCTCTTGCCTAGTTGGTGCAAGGTACACAATTTTTCCCACTCTCAATACAAATGTTGCTTGTACCAACTAGTAATTTAGCACATCAAAGGACAGGTCACCCCAAAAGGGTGGGATCAATCCGCACAACTAGATCAAGGTCATAATGAACCCACCCAACCTCCCAAGGGTGTTGAAATGATGGCATCACCAGCTATAAAGGAAAATGCTACTAGTTCCAAGATTGAGGATTCTTCCAAGTTTTGGATGTTGCAATTTGATGGGTCCAAATCCAAGAATGGAGCCGGAGCCAGCTTCAAATTGATCTGCCCAATGGGTAAGTCATATTTTGTTGCCCATAAACTTTAGTTTTATTTCACAAATAATGTAGTAGAATATGAGGCATTAGTCCTTGGTCTCCTAATGGCATTAAAGAAAAGGGTCAAAATGTTACAGTTCTTTGGTGACTCAGAGTTAATCATAAAACAAGTGAGAAAAAAAGATTCCTTCTATGATAGAAGACTAACTAACTATAGGAACAGGGTATGGGATCTATTAAAAATCCTAGATACATTTAACATCTATTTGATCACTTGCTCCCGAATTATATTGTTAATGCCTTGGCCTAGGCAGCCACCCTTCAACCTCTACCATTGTCTAGCCTCAAGAGGTTCACCATTGAGCTTACCTCCATCCCATCTATACTAGATAATGTGGCCAATTTTCAAGTGTTCAATGATGATAATAACATCTTGAATTTCATCACCAGATCTAATGTGTTTACAACCTAGATAATTGATGAGGCTAAGCTAGACATAGAAGGGTTCATCAACCTCAAGACCAACACTATTCCCAGAGGCATGGTCCAACTTGAGCGAATATTTGACTTAGATTAGATCAAGGATCAGGATCAACAAGAAAATAAGGACTCTATTAGAAATCACTATAACACCCATAACCTTGGAATAGTTGAGGAAGTTAAGAATGTATTTATTAGTAAGGTGTGCACACCAGAAGAAAATAAAGGTATCATTGATGCTTTGCAGAAGTATCACATTTGAATATGTACAACACCTCAATCATCACCCACACCATTCCTATTCAGTCGGACATGAGCTTGTTTTGAAAATGACAATGCCCTGTCAATGTGTTGTTGGAACCAATCATTTACAAAGAAGTACAAAATTTTTTGTTTGAAAGAATTATATTTCCAGTTCGACACTCCACATGGGTGGAAAATCTGGTTCTGGTGAGGAAAAATAATGGTGAAATTATGGTGTGTGTTGTTTTTTGTAATTTGAACATAGCTACGAAGAAAGACAATTACCCTATGCCTTCATTATATGAGGTACTTCAGATAGTCAATGGTTCTCAAATGATGTCTTTTTTGGATGGATATTCTAGATATAACCAAGTAATGGTGCAATAGGAAGATAGGCATAAAAGTGCATTCACCACCAAGTGGGGAACCTTTGCATACAGGAGAATGACTTTCAGATTGATCAACATAGGTGCCACCTTCCATCATGTGATGGACATCGCCTTCAAGGACATAATTGGTAAGTGCATAATCATTTATATGGATAATATTATAGTGTTTTGAAAGACTAAGGGAGATCACGTCTTCGATCTATATAAGGTCTTCTAGAAATGCAGAGAATTCAGCATTTCTTTGAATCCAAAGAATTGCATCTTTGGAGTTACCAAGGGAAAGTTGTTGGGGAATGTCCTCTTGGAAAAAGGAATTTCCATAGATCCCAAATGCATCCAGGCTATAATGAAGATTCAACTACCAGGTAGTAAGAAAGAGCTAAAATCTTTCTTCAGAAAGATAAATTTCGTTAGGAAATTCATTATGGAATTTTCAAAGATAGTTAAGCCACTCAATTCCATTCTGAAGCAAGACACCAAAGTTGAGTGGACACCAGAAGCAAAGAAATCCTTTGAGGAGATCAAAAAATCAATTATTGATGCACCTATTTTAGTTAGTCCTGATTATCTGAAGTCGTTCTATATCTACTCATTTGCTTCAAACCATGCATGTGCCAACATATTGACTCAAAAGGATGATGAGTGATACAAACACATAATCGCCTTTATGAGTGCTCTATTGAAGGATGTAGAGCTAAGGTACCACAACATTGAAAAACAATCATATGATTTGGTAAGAGGAATTAAAAATTTCAGACATTACATCTTGTGCAATAAGGTATTTTCCATAGTGTCTGATCCAACAGTGAAGACATTGCTAATACAAAATAAACTAGAATAAAGAAGAGAAAAATGGGTCACTTTTTTATAAGAATATGACATGGAGATTTAGCAAATGAAATTGGTAAGAGGGCAAGCCCTCACCCAAATGATAGTTGGAGTTGTAATTGAAGTAGGACCTAAGCTAAATGTTCAATAGTATCAACTTGAAGATGTCTCCCTTGGAGAATGGTATGATAACATTGTCTACTATTTATTGCATAACAAATTCCTGACTCACTTGCAGGGATTTCAAAAGCATGTCCTTAGGTTGAAGAGTACTAGCTATAAGCTGCAAGGTTCTATAATCTACAATAAAAATCATGAAGGGATCTACCTCAGATGACTGGGTAAGGAACAAGGAGTTCGCGTGATAAAATAATTTTATGATAAATTCAGCACTGGCCATGGGTCCAGTCTTGCAATCACTCATCAAATATTGTGAGTTGGATATTATTGGCCGATGGTGTTCAAAGATATGCATCATCATATCTGAACCTACCATGTCTTCTAGACTACCATTGTTAAATAAAGAAATGTTTCTCTTCTGCTCCAACCAGTCTTGGAGGTAAGGTCATTCACGCAATAGGGTTTTGACTTCATTGGCCTGGTAAGCCTGCCCTCCTCTATAGGACATAGGTACATTCTAACTACCTCTAATTATTGTACTAGATGGACTGAAGAAATTTCATGTAGGTAATGTACCATAGAGGTAGTTATTAACTTCCTTGAAATATTTATTCTAAATCATTTTGATTGCCCATATGCCCTCGATTGTGATAATGGCCATGCCTTTTCCTCACTAAAATTTATTGGTTGGGCCTAATTCGATTATGGTATTTCCCTTAAATTTTCATCCAATTACTACCATCAAGGAAATGGCCTATTTGAATCCACAAACAAGAACCTGATCACTGTAATCAATAAATTGCTTGACAAGAACCCTAAGGACTAGCACACTCGGTTGCATTTTTCCCTTTGGGCAAATTGTACTCACCACAAGGCTTCCCTAGGTAATTTCCCATTCCACTTGGTCTATAGACTGGAACCCATCTTTCCCATCCACCTAAATATTTCCACCCTCCGATTCATCAATGCTTATTATGAGGAGGGAGACCACAAAGAGGCCCATCTGTCTGAATTGTTACATCTAGAAGAAGTCTATAATAAAGCCATTGAAAATTTTGCCAAACATTAGGGAATAGTAAAAAGGTGGTTCCACCGATGAGCCAAAGTAAAGTCCTTTAGAATTTCTGATTTGGTCCTATGTTGGGACAAGGCCCATGAAAAGAAAGGGGGACAAAAAATTCAACAAGCTCTAGCATGGCTGCTTTCAGATTGCATAGATTTTAGGAGATAATACCTTTCACCTTAAGACACTAACTGGAGAGGATGTCCCATTGCCAATCAACCAAAAACATCTCAAGAATTATTTCCTACCTTGAAATTCAAAAGCTCTCTTGTGTAAATAATTGTATATAGGTTAGTTTAGGTTCCCCTTCCCCTTTGTTGTTTTTCTTTGCTTTTGCTCGTTTCCTCGACTATTTTTTCTTCAGAGTGTCTTTGTTCTTGTTGTGGTGGTCATGTTCAGTCTAAAAAATGACTCACTTCACTGCCTTCTCTTTGTGTTACTTACATAAATATTCACTCCCAACTGTTGTTCTCTGGGTGCCTCCATGAAATTGGTTTCCTTGCTTGAACTCTGCATTGACCTAGGAAGAGACCCTTATTTGAGTCCTTTTGCACTTATCTTGGATCATACACAACACACCTTAATTGTTTCTGAGAAGTTGTATAGTAGTTGTTTGGAGGATTGGACAAAGTGAAAAATCTTAAGTCTTCTCCAATGATCACTATGATTCCAAACTCACCTTGAGCTTCATTTTTTACATAGTTGAGCAAAAAAAAGAGAAGTATCAAACAAAGAAAATAAAAAGAAAATAAAAAGAAAAGTTCAAAATATGCAACTATATGGGTGTAGGAATAACTCTATCGGGGCTATGGACATCTGACTATCAATAGAGAAATATTCATGGGATCACAGTGATAACTCCTTCGGGCCTAGTGACACCTAACTGATAGCGAAGCAATGTCTAGGTTAATTTGGGGTTAGACAACTTATGTAGCTTGCCTTCGCCTAATCCATGGGTGCTTATATGGTCTTCAAGGAAAGGGAATGAACCCATCATGCACACACTTTTGAGATATCACTACACATTGATTCAACTAGGGATCTCATCCTCTCTCAAGCTCTTAGTTCACCCAATGCAAACTGACTTCTGGTCTACGAAACTTGAGATTTTGGGTTCTGAATGAACATTTATCCTTGGAACACTTGAAAGTGTTCCCCAATGGAGTCACCATTTATTGTGCCTCTATCACACACGCCCCATTTTGAATGGGGACCCTTTCTTTTTTGCTACCACCATGTTGCTTTTGTCATTGTCTCATTTTGTGTGCCCCATATTTTTGAGTCCTAAATGGTCAATGAGTCCTAAATTCATCATCCTAGGTTGAAAAATTTCCACCATCCCAAAAATTTCAAAATCATTGGCCTTTGTGGAGTCCCCTTGATTGTTTTCCTTAAGAAATTTGAACTGTCCTCCTTCTCCCTTCGCGGGTCCACCCGTGCAGGCTGCCCTGAGTGGGATTTCATTACTTGTTCACCGTTTGCGCAATAATTGAGTTGGTTTGATCATCTGCCCTGCAAGCTCCATGCCCATCATTTTCATTTCTCTAGCCATTCCAAATGTTGGATGTCTAGCTTCCGCCCGCCCAATGGGCTCCGCATTTCCTGTCTTTGGTCCTTTCAAAACTTGTGCCCACCAACTCTGCCTACCGAAATACTAGCATTTAATTCTAGCATTAAATACACAAAATTCTATAAATAGGTGAGTTGGAAACGTCATTAGCACCGACATTCTTTTCTCAAAAGTTTTCAGAGCTCTCTTGCCTTCATTTCCTCCACACCCATGCCTTTCCATCATTGTTCTAGCTTCATCACCACCGAGATTCTTGCAGAATTCATGTGGGTTCTTCAAGTAAGGTTTCTTCTACTGCTTAGTTATAATTTTTTTCTTAAATTTGCAAAATTGTCAAACTTTTCAAGAAGGAAAACCTCAAATGGGTAGAAAACCCCCACGACACACATAACCCATGTCTCAAAATTTGAAAATCCTTTTGAAATCATTTGTTGGACATGTGCATAACTTAAGGCACCCATCATTGTTATTCAACCAGGGCAACCAAGCCCTTGCAGCTTGCAATACCCTTGATTCCATCACTTCAACCCTTCATCGATAAACCTTAAACGACTGCCATCACTAGAGTCATACCCGCATGCATGAATGAACATTGCCTCTTCGTCATCGCCCTTGGAACTTAATGAAAATCCTAATGACATTGTGGGATTCCACCCAGTGGAAGCCATTTTTTCGATGTTTCAAAACAACCATCTCATAAGGGCCTTTTTCCTTGCAAGCTCCATGAGTCCATCTTTCATCACCCTTGAGATTGAATTAAAAACTTGGCTAAATTGCTCCCTCCTATTTGTTTACCCTCACAGGTCCGCTCTTGTAAATTGCTCATCATTGGTGGCCCTTTTCATTCACCATTTCAAAATGGCTATCACATGTCACCCTCCCACTCTACGGACCCCACAAATCTTTAACCGCCAGACCAATGTTTACCCTACCAGGCCTTTGTGGGCTGACTCCTACAGATCACTATCCACTCTTCACCATCATCCATAGTGTCCAACCAAGAATGGTGAAGCTTTTCCTTCTACCCACTTAGCGAGTCTCAAGATCTTCATCATTGTGTAGGTCACACTCTTAAAATTGAATAATTATTGGAGCCTTTACTGTGGCCCTTATGGGTTGCCATTTGTGGGCCACCTCATGATGACCATCGTTTCAAAATGATTAACCACCCATAATCGTCTGCTTTGTGGACTCCACATTGTTCATCTCTATTTGGCTTGATTGCACAAAATGACTAAGGTAAAACTTGATTGTAGGCCAATCCCTATAGACCACCGCTCTATCCTAGTCATTTCACGATCATCATTCCAAAATGACCACGCCTAACCTACCTTCTGCCTAGCAGAGTCCGATGTTCCTACAACTATTTGATGAAAATGCTAAGTGTTGATGACTTTGGCAAGCCTGATGGTGCAAACTGTCACCTAGTGACCATTGTTCTGTCTCCACCATTTCATAATGGTCATCACTTGACTACCTTCCATGGTGTTCAACATGCATCTTTGATAAGTCTTAAACTTTGTAGACCTTTAGTAAATTTTCCTATATGTTTGTGGGTCCCACAATGCGAGATTCTGTTTGTAGGATTCTGCCTTGCTAGTGCCATTTCCAAATAGTAGACCTCTAAATAGCCACTATCCCAGGGAAACCTACATCCCTAGGCCTACATTGCTCAATCTCCACCGAAAAAAGGAAAATGATGATTTTTAGGAGACGTTATGATCTTTAAAGGATGAATTATTTGATCTAATGACTGTTTTGCAATTTTTCACTAACGATCCCCTCATTTTATACATGAATGTGCTTACTATGCCTATGCTTGCAATATTTATGGAACCGACTATAAGACCATCAGGGTCATCCATAGAGTAAGAAAAGGGAAAGAATATAAGGATCAAATTAAATTTCAATTTCATGGGGTGGAGGTCACCTCCAGGGTCACCACTAAATGGAGAAAGGTTTCAGACACCAACCTCAACCACATCAATATGGATGAATTTAGGCAAAGGGTCATAGTCAACCCCACCAATGAGAATGCTAGGAGAATAAGGAAAAGTGGGTTGGCCAAGGCGGTTGGCTTCCCACTAGCTCTAGTGGCCCCAAAATTTGTAATGGCTTGTAGAGAATCCTACCAAGAAAAGACTAGAAGAATAGTGGACCAAGATGGTAGGGTGTTGGCTAATATCTCTGACAAATCTATAGCTTAGACATTCTACATCCCCACCTTTGATCCTACAAAGAAAACCACAATTGAATATGTAGATAACATGTGGAAGGTGGTCCCCTTGAAATGCAAGAAATTGATTAACCAACACTGGTTAAAGGAAAAAAGGAGAAGTACAAATAAGGTGCCTCAAGAGCTATTCTAGAGAAATTTCTATGAAGATTATCATGATTTGGTGACTTTGTTGAGTAGATTCATGGGTCTCTCAACTACATATTATTTCTTTGATTGGATGTTCTACTTCATCAAATAAATCATTACAGGCACAACCAAGTTCGACTAGGCTTGGATGATTAGTAAGAACATACATGAGCAGTTCCTGGCGGTGAATAAGTCCAGCCAATTTTAAATGACCTCTTATTTGGTCTATTTTCTAGTTGATACCACCCCATACAGAGGCCTATTCATGGCACAAAGTGCAATGTTGAGGAGATAATTGAAAGTATATGACAAATTCCCACAACTCTAGTACAGGAACTTTAAAAGAGACTATTGTTAGGTGAACGATGCATTCATCGAGCACACCATCAGACTTCTTCGAAGGGAGTTTGAGAGAAGAGTTACTCACAACACCTATGCCTTTATCCAGTGGTTTAGTTTCCTATTCATCCAATTTCCTAAATTCACTTACATCTGAATTGAGGGCTTCAATGAAAAACCCTACAAGTTGCCCCAGTATCCAAATGACCAGATGATATTGCTAGAGGTATCAAAGAAACTCCAGCCCACCCACACTCTCCTCATAGGCAAGCACTGGGAAGTGGTGCCTTATCCTCTCACATTTGGGTAGGGAATGTATCCTCTCCCAGCTACCTGAAGTGTTGATTATTCTAAAAAAGAGCTCGTTGAATACAATTTAAGCTAGTGCACTCCTTGGCCAATAATGGCCACATACAACAAATTGAAGAAATTTGTGGGAAGGGAATATGCCCACTTGCACCATATTGAATATTTTTGGGCCAACTGCTAGGATGATAAGGGGGTATGCATGAGGCATTACATGTGTATGATGGCTTACTTTGTTAAGACAGTCAAACTATTCCAAGTACCAGATCAAGTGGTTGAAGATGAAAACATAGTCATAGCTCTGAGGTTTGACACTTTCACCAACCTACCATTGTGCACCATAGATTGGAATGAGGAAGAGGTCAATGACCTTGATATTTTGACAAAATTGATCAAGAAAATGACTAGAAAATGGGTTGATGCACAATTTTATCAACTAAAGATTCAAGGGGCTGATCTGACCTATGGTGAGTTGGAAAATGAGCTCAAGAGTGAGACAGATAGTGGGACCGCCGCTACAACTAAAGAAGCACCCAAATATCCTCCAGGCACTAGGTCTTGAAAAAGAAAGAAAGTTCCAAAACACCAACTGAAGCTTAAGGTATATTTGAGGAAGCCTTCAGAGACCAAGACATCGAAGAAAGCTAAGAAATCAGGTAGGTCTTTGAGATGCCTACTATTCAAGAAGACCCAATGCATGAAGGAGAAGAAGGAGAAGAGGTCGAGCAACCCAAGTCACCATATGTTGCCTCTATCCTTTCTACTACTACCACTGCCACCACTACTATTACTCCTCCTATAGAATCTCAAGTGCTAGTTACCTCATCCCCGCCCATGATGGACATCTCAATTGACCTTGTCGCTACCTTGCCTATTGCACCTATTGTGGTTAGAGATTCCCCTTATTCCACTACTTCTCTACTTTATTCTTCTTCAATGTCATCGTCATCTATGGTTCCCTTGGCCTCAACCACAACTATTCCCACTCTCACTCTTCTAGAAGCATTTTCCAAACATATGCAAAATATTCTTTCAGAGCTCAATGGAATATTAATGAAACCCACAGTGCAAGTTGCTCTAGCTCAAGTTGTTGCCAGTATCCCTACCCCCCCTACAATAGAGCCACCCAAAATGAAGGTTACAATACAAATATCAAAATAATTGAAGAGGCAAGAAAGGGAGGTAGTTGAAAAGAAAAAGGAGGTTGAGCTTGGTGATCCCTTCAAAGATGACTACCATGCACACCCAAAGTATGAACACCTACTCATCGATGAGGTGGTATATGAAGAGGAGGAGAAGTCACCATACTCAGAGGAAGAAGATTTCAAGGAAAGAAGTGATAAATATGTGATAGAATCATCTGACACAAAGTGTGGAGAGGAGTTGCCTAAGAAACTCATAAATGTCAGAGAGGAAATGGAGAGGTAGTCTTATAAAGAAGAGAAATAATTGGATAAAGACATGGAATTTCTACTGATCCTTCATCAAAAGTGCAAGACACAAGCCCTAGCCAACAAGAAGAAGTGCCTCCCAAGAGGGAAGAGCAAGAAAATAAATAAGATGAAACTAAAAAAGAAGATAATCCTGAAGAAGAGGCTTAAACAAGGAAAATTTTTGAGGACGAACATCATGCAGAGCTCAAGCAAGAAGAAGAAAATGTTCCTGAAGGGGAAGATAGCCGAAAAGAGAAAGAAGAAAATTCCATATTCATATGTGACTTGGATGAGGAGGATGAAGAGAAAACATAAAAAGAGGCCTCAGATCATGAAGAGAAAGAGATCTAACATATTCAATGAGAAGAAGGTGGTCATGAATCACCAAAAGAGGGATCTCAAATTCTCGAGTGGTTGGAGAAAAAAATACAGAAGAATACCCTCACCCTCATTGATCACAAGGCAAGATTGGATGCAATCCTAGTAGGAGAACAAATAGGAGCTAATAAAGAAATGAATCCAAAATTCAAATCACACATTAGAATAGATGCATCAAGATCCTAGATGGTGCAAATTTCAACCCTAGTGGTAGATAAAGAAGAAGGGGTAACCTACAATGTCTCAACTATTAACCTGAGCACAACTACAAGGGAGAAGATTTAACAGCTCTAGGATTTTGTGGCTATGATCATTCACCAAATCAATAAGGACCAGTCCTCCAAGGAGGAATTGAAAGCATAAGTAGTAGATCTTACTTCCTACATACAACAATGGTCTTCTATGGAAGAATTTCCAATGACATCATTAGCCCTACCATTGCTACTATCTAAGGACCACATGGACAAGTTAGAGAAAAGAAAGAACTGGTCCAAGGCTATTGAGGATTGGTTTGAGCATGTAATTTATAATGGAGATATGGGAATTGGTCATGCCATCTAGACAATAAACAAGTTTTGGGATCTGCAAAAACAACCAGAGTCTACTAAGAAGACTTGCCACCTCTTCATTGAGCTATACAGGATTACCTATCCCTAGCTCAAGGCCATCTTGAGGATACCAAAAAAATTATGAGAAAATGAGTTAGGTCTAGTAAAGAATGATCTATGGTTCATTGAAACATGGAAGATGAGATTAGACCACAAAAAAGAGGTCTTGGAGCAAGTGCTCCATGAGGTAGAGCTCGATTTAGAATGGGCCAAAGAACACAAGGCAGATGCTGAGGACTATCTTAAGCTGATGAAAGACTCTGAGATGTCAACCCTCAAGCTCGATGTTGGGAAAATTAGGCTACATTTCCATAAGAAGATGGAAAACAAAACAAAATATTTGTTATTGCTGGATTTTTTGGACTTCACTGCCAATGCCTTCGTCCAATCTGAACAAATGGCCAAGGCTATGCCTAAGTTCCTAAAGAATTGGGAACAAATGGCATGCCGATCAAAGAAATTATCATTTTAGATACTTCAATCAGATATAATGGAGTGGGACAAGCTCTGAATGATGATTGGAAAATTTGTGAAGTATGCCACATTGTGAAAGGAGGCTGGAAAGCATGTCATTGATGATGAATTCCTCATTGTTTAGCTACAACAAATAGCAATCAGCTAGAAGATAAAGTTTTATAGTGATGGAAACTAGAAGACAAAATAGGCTAAAATACAAGAATGTATTTTAAATTATAGTAAATTAGGGGTAGGTGAAACCCTAATGTGTAGTGAATCTTGGCCACACAATGAGATTAAATCTTGGCTACCCATTTTTCTATTTGAGAACAATAAATAGGGGGTCTCCTCTCATTTTCAATAGAGAGTGGAGTTTTTGTAAAGACATGCTACTGAAAATTTAATAGAAATTCATTGATTTTGGTGGATTCTTGAGTTTCATTCATGTTTCATGATTCTTCTCCTCATATTTAATAGATTTGAGTAGATTTACTTTGTTTTTCTATGTGTTCTTGCATGCTTTAGTAGATTAGTATGTGTTGTTCATTGATACTAAAGAATTATGTTGTGTTGATGCCCTTCCTTGTTCATTCTTTTTGTTGTTTGTTGATGATAAAAAATAGTGTAAAGCTAGTCTAAAAATATATTCATTGTTGCACTCAAACCTCATCTTTTATTCATGCTCATTGTGAATGAATGGTTGAAAATTTATAAACCTTAGAAGATACCACTAGTTTCATGGTACTATTAGCTGATTTGAATAAGTGGAACTTAGTTTTAGGAAGGTTGTCCACTATAGCACTCTCCATTATCACTTTCATTTGTAGTTTCAGGTCTAGTAACTTCCTCCTTTTCCTTCCCTTTTTACCTTTCTTTGGAATAGTAGTCTAGGAAAATTCCAGGCATCATTGTAAAGTCAAATATGATGGTAAAAGTGGAGTCCAGATTATTGTTTTGAACTTGCAGAAATTGCACATCGATCCCAACTCTTAAGAACTTCATTTAAAGGGAAAATTATCCTCCAACTTAACATATGTAAGGCTTCCCTGTGATTACCAAAAAATCACATAAAACCAATTGATACATTCCAAGAAAGTCATGACCTAACACCTGAGAGACCTTGGGATAATTTTCTGCAACTTGTTGTAGGAAGTTGTCTTTCAAGAGAGGTGATGCACCTAAGCATTACCTGTGTTGAGAAGTGTAAAAAAAACCATCAACATGTCTCAAATCTAATGGTAGATATTTTATTGGATTTTCATGCCCTAGACTATAACCCTATTTATGATGGTGTTGTACTATGACTACAGACAATGATGTATTTTAAGAATCTGATAGTCATCTTGTTGTCTCTGAATCTCTGGTGGTGATACTCCTATGAGAATATTTCTCTACAAGTATATTTTAATCTTTGTGATTTATGAATAATATACTGGATGACTTTTGGAGTGTGGGGTTTTTCTCCCGAAAGGTTTTCCCCATGTAAACCACTGTGTTGTGGTATGCATGATATTTATGTTTTTTTAAAGATTTTGTAACTATTGAAAATATTTGTAAAGTTTTGAATAATCCTCCCAAGATTAGTGAGAATTTATTCCACTACCTTAGCTTTCCTACAAGTGGTATTAGAGCCTAATTACCTTTGTTTTTAGTTGTGGGTTGATGGGTTTTTTTTAACTAATCTAAATTTGAGTGGGATCTTGTTGTAGGAATTTTCATGTGGCAAGTTCATCAAGGATAATAGAGGTGGATAAGAGTTTTGGAAATAATTTTGAGATGTGGAAGTTGAAGATGAAGGATTTGTTAATAGATCAAGATCTTTAGGATGCTATTGATGAGAAATTTTCAAGGCCTACAAATCCTACTTTGTTTTCTCAATATAATGTTATGGACCATAAAGCCAAAGTTCTAATTAGATTGTGCTTGGTAGATTTTTTTTAATTAATTTCCATGAAGAGACCTTTGCACAAAAACTATGGAAGAAGCTTGGTGAGATGTGTCAAGACAAATCTTTAGTGAACAATATTTTCTTAAGAAATTATATTCCTTGAGAATGGAAGAGGGTGGAAGAGTCACAAACCACCTAGAAGTGTTGAAATTTTGAAATACTAAGAAGGGGGGTGAATCAATATTCCATAAAACCACAATAAAATCTATCTAATAATTATCACAATTATGACTGAATCAGCAAGAGAGAACATAGAAATAAATCAATGCAACCATACACATGAACACCAAGATTTTTACATGGAAAACCCAATAAGGGAAAAACCACTGTGAGGGTTAACTCACAATATATTATATCTGGATACAAAATATTACAGGGGTCACTACTAGGACTCACTATCCTTAAAAATGCTCACTGATTGAGTATAAAAGATGGCTAACCACCAAGATACAAATATAGTGGCTCACTTCCGAAAGATTGAGCTAATAGGATACACCTTCAATGTGCAGGGTTTAGTTCCAATGAAGCTCAAAATATAAAGTATTGCCTCACATAGTAGTCCCTCAAATAACCTGTATTGATCCATAACTGATAAAGAATTTAGGATCAGATCCTTTTTCACCTTTCTTCCACACTCGCACATCACCTTAAGCTCTCCTTCATCCACTTCTTCAAAACATCTTATATATTTACAATTATATCTTATTCATCAATTAGGTCGGCCTAATTAGATGAAAAAATAATAATCAAAAATCTCTTTTTCGGAACCATATATAATTTAAAAAATTTATCCATGTAGTGCATTATACCAAGTCGGCTATCATCCATAAAGAAAAACTAGCCTCCAAAATTTATTGCATATGTTAGGTTGGCCAAGACTAGAACACAATTCTCCAAACCAACAAATAAACCTCAAAGAAAATACCTACCAAATCTGAGAACACATTAATTTCCCATCATAATACCAACATAAAGACTACCAACAAAATTGTAGCATAATAATTTTCACCTTAATAAAATGTGGAGTCTCCCACATCAACATGCCAAGCAAGGAACAATAGTAAGATATAGAGTTGAACTCTGTTAGAGATAACTTTCTTCTCACAACTAAAAGCATCTCAAGATCCAGGATATAACTATCTGAATGAATCATGATAACATGGTTAAGAGATTAGAGTCATATCTGATCTTGTAGTGAATTGTGGACTCAAATACCAACACACTAATCCATCACAAAAGAGTATTACTAGCAGAGAACAACTTTTGGTAAACCAAGTAGACTTCCCATATATTTATCACCATGTTGACATCAATGACACCATTGGAACAACCAACACAAACCATCCATACTTCATTCTCATTTTGCAAGGCTCCATAATCCCAATAGGAAGAATTCAATATGATGGTGGCTCAATTGGCATCAGTTGGTGTAAAAATGATGAGGAGGAGAAATTTCAGATATTTCTTTGTTCTTTGCCTGATTCATGAGATTATCTTGTTATGGCTATTGGGAGTACTTTTTTTATATTGAAGACTAAAGACGTAGTGAGTTCTTTTCTTTATAAAGAGATGACGAGGAAGGTATCCATCACTACCAAGGAAGCCCAAAATTTTCATGGAATACCTAAGGAAAAAGGAAAGAAGAATGAGAAGCATGAAAAATCCAAGTCCAAGGGGAGATCTAAATATCTTGGAAAGTCTAAAGTTATTTGTTGGAACTATAGTAAGCTTGGACATGTTTGTAAGGACTACAAAGAAGAAAATAAGAATAAAAAGAAGAGATTTAATTATTATTTTTAGTCTGAGAAGGAAGATGATTATACATTCATTGCATATTTGGAAATTCATGTAGATAATGATGCATGTTTAATTGAATTAGGTTTATCTTTCCATATGGCCTTTAATAGGGAGTTTTTTTAATATAAATAACTTGATGGAGGTAAGGTGTACTTGGGTGATGATTCTTATTTTAATATTTTTTCCATGGTAGAAGAATCATTTTCCTGATGGTAGAATAAAAGGGATTAATGATGTGTTGTGTATCCCTGGATTAGCAAAAAATATTGATATCTATGAGAAAACTAATAGATGCAGGTGTGCAAGTAGTATTTTCTGATGCAGGATCCAAGATGGTTAGAGGTTCTATGGTTATTGCTAGAGGTGTCATATATGGTATATTGTATAATCCTGATGCATGCATTGTTGATTTCAATAGTAGTTTTGTGAAAAGAAAGTTTTTGGGTACTTTGTTGGAAGAGGTGAGGGTTTCACCTTCGATAAATGGCCATGGCCTCTAGGTACCCAAGGGTGCTCTTTCTTTGGAATCAAAGTTACCTAAAGATAAAACTATGTTATGGAACCAAAGACTTGGTCACATTGGATAAAAGGGTCTCAATACCTTGAAAAAAAAATACCTTTGTGAAGGGTTGTTTGATTGTAATCTTGAGTTTAATTTATGTGAGCATTCCATTTATGGAAAATAAAACCATGTTTATTTTTACTCAAGTTCGCATAAATCTTGTGGTGTATTGGATCTTATTCATTTTGATGTGTTTGGTCATGTAGGTGTTCCTTGAATTAGAAAATCTACATATTATGTTTCATTTATTGATGATTATAGTATAAGTACATGGGTATAGTTTATAAAGATTAAATTTGAAGTGTTCAATTGATTTAAAGAATTTAAAAGAATGGTTGAGTTGTGGAATAGAAAGAAAATAAAAGGTTTGAGGAATGATAATGGTAGTGATTTTTTCTCTAATGATTTTGATAATTTCTGTAAAGATTGTGGTATTCATATACAAAATACAACCATGTATTATCCACAATAGAAAGGAGTTGTAGAAATAATAAACAAGAAACTAATGGAGAAGGTTAGGAGTATGTTGAGTGGTGTTGGTTTAGAACAAAGGTTTTGGGATGAAGCTATTGCCACTACTTGTTACCTGATTAACAAGTCTCCTACATTAGCTCTTGTTTATAAGATACCTATAGAGGTATGGTTAGGTCACAAGCCTTCATTAAGAAATCTTAGAGTTTTTGGTTGTGAGTCATATGCACATGTGCCAAAGGAGAAGCAAAAAAAGTTGGGAGAAAAAGCTATGAAATGTACCTTCAATGGATACAATTATGGTGCGAAAGGATACAATCTTTGAGATCCTATTGGACAGAAGGTAATATATAGTAGAAGTGTTATTTTTAGACAAACTAAGCCTTGTTTTGTTACATTGCAACTAGAACAAAGTAAACATGAACATGTGATTCATTTTTCTTCTATACTTGAGAAAGTTGAATCAAGGCCCATGGTTAGACAAGAAGTTGAGGAGAGATCATCAAGCTCTGAATCTTTAGAAGAGGAGGAAAAACCTCCAACTCAACTTGTTTGTAGGTCTAAAGGCATATAAAACCACCTAAAAGGTATTCACATAATGATTGGAGATGTATTTTTTCTTTGAATACTAACATGGATGAGCCCAAATCTATAGAAGACGTATTAGGTATGAATGATACAAAATATTGAAAGAATGATATGGATGAAGAAATGGTATCTTTGAAAAAAATGATACATGAAACATTGTACCATTTCCTAAAGGAAGAAGACATGTTTGGTTGCAAATGGGTTTTCAAGAAAAATATTGGTTTAGATGGAGGTATTGAGAAGTATAAAGCAAGGTTGGATATGCTAGGCTAATCTGAAGTTGAGGGTGTTGATTATGGTGATCTATTTCTCCTATTGAAAAAATGGAATCCATTATATATTTTCTTCCTATATTTGTTGCTCCTTATGATTTAGAGGTTGATAAAATGATTGTAAAAATTGCTTTCCTTCATGGTGACTTCGAGGAGGATATTTATACGACACAACCAGAGCACTACGTGGTGAAAGGTAAAAGTAAATTGGTTTGCCAACTAAAGAAATATGTGTATGGCCTAAAATAGAGTCTTGGGATGTGGTACCATAAATTTGATACATACATGTTGAATTTGGGATTCGAGTGTTCTAAATCAGATCATTATATTTATTATAAAATTGATGGTGATTTTTTTTTGTTTATTGCATTATATATTGATGATATGTTATTTATTGGTAAAGGGAAAGGTACGATTTCATAACTAAAATATCAACTTACTTCTAAATTTAAAATGGAAGACCTTGGTGTAGCTAGACACATTCTTGGGATGGAAATTAGAAGGGATGGACTGAAAAAAATGATATGGCTTGGCCAAATAAAGTATGCCAATTCAATTTCACAAAGGTTTAACATGTAGGACTGTAGACCATTGTGTGTTCCTTTTTTAGTTGGAACAAAGTTATCTATTTCGGATTGTCCAATATCTCCATCAGAGATGGAAGAAATGAGTAGAGTGCCTTACCAAAGTGTAGTTGGAATTTTGATGTATGAGGGTAAGTTCACAAAGATGGCTCCCAAAAAGGGGACTTAAGTGGAATTTTTTTTCTGAAATAAGGAAATACTAACCTTGGACGTGAAATTGAGGATACATACACTCAAAATTTTGAGATGGAACAAAAAGAAGGATTCAAGTGCTCCGAGTCTACTTTATAAACTACTAGTTTATTTTGAAAATGGTTGAGATTAAGGTGTTCAAATGAGGGACGTACACAAATTGGTGTTGTTTTTGTCAGAAAAACATAACATAGCAACTCTTGTATGACCCTCATATGGTGAATTTTTTTTTAGAATTTTTATAATCGCAAGGGCCAAAAGTTAGTTAATAGTATGTAGTTGATGCACAATTTTTCTAATAATTTTTTAATTAATATTTGATTTTTTACTAATTTACAAAGTGGACATTTCCTGAAAAATAGAATTTTGGCCATGCTACCCCTACAAATTTTGGAAACTAATTGATTTTTTTTTATTTTTTTATTTTTAGAATGGAGTCTAGTTTCAAAAAATGTAATTTATTTGAAAAATCGATGAACGATTAATTTCTAACAAAAAAAATACCAAACATTGCTTTTTGGGGAAAAAAAGACATACAGATAAATTAAATTATGGATGAAAGGCTTAACATATTCAGAAAGTGAAAAAAATTACATAGTTGGATAGCTAAGAGAGAACCCAACTTTACCCATGTGTTCAATTTTTTCGATATTGAACCATGTGCAATCTTGATGGTGAGCACAAACTCGATTATGAGAAATATGGTAGATTTTTTAAAAACACATCTTCAGTCATTGGGAATGCCCTCCAAGCCTTTGGGTTGGTATTCCAAGGAAAATACCAAGCCTAAGGCTTAGGAATTCCCAAAGCAAGATATAATGCGAGCGCACTATAAAATGCTCGCATTATGTCTTCCTTTATGTTAAATGTTAATATATTGAATGTATGTTGATATATTTGTATGTTAGTATGCACATGTATACTTGTATGTCATGTATGTATGTATCAATGCATATATATTGTATGTAGGCCTCTATGTATGTTAGATTGTATCTGCACATGTATGTATGCATGCTTGTATGGATGTAAGATTATATGTACATATGTATTATTCTTGTATGTATCCATTTATGTATGTCTTTAGATGGAGGGAGAATTAAGAGCATGAGAGAGTGGAGAAATGGAGAGGGGGTGGAAGTGATAGTTTAAGAGAGAGGGAGTCAAAGAGAACGGAATGGAGTGAGAGGAACTTACCTAGGTAGGGTGGGAGGGATAGATGGAGGGAGAGAGAGAGAGGGGGGGGTGGGAGAGAGATAATTGAGGGAGAGGGAGAGAGAGGAGAGAGAGAGAGAGAGAGAGAGAGAGAGAGAGAGAGAGAGAGAGAGAGAGAGAGAGAGAGAGAGAGAGAGAGAGAGAGAGAGATTTAAGTAGGTAGGGTGCCAAAGGGAGAGACTTGAGAGTGTGAGGGGCATGAGAGGGAGAGAATTGAGAGATAGGTAGTGAGAAGGAGTGTGAGAGAGAGGGAGTGTGAGTGAGATACCTGAGAGAAGGAGAGGGTGTGGGAGGGAGTGACCTGATAGAGGTAGAGAAAGAGGGGGGTGGATTGAGAGGGACTTATCTAGGTAGGGTTGGAGGGATAGATAGAGAGATGGGAGAGAGTTACCTAGGTAGGTTTCTAGAGGGAGAGACCTAAGAGAGAGAGGGGGTGGGAGGGAGAGAGGGATAGAGAGGTAGTGGGAGGAGAGAGTGGGATATAGTGGGAGGGACATAAAGAGAGATGGATATAGGGAGCGAGAGATGGTGGTAGGGATTGATTGAACAAGAGGTGTGTAGAAAGAGGGAGATGGTCGATAAAGACAATTAGAGAGGGTAGGAGGGAGGGAAGGAGGGAGAGGTGATATGTGTAGATAATGAGAAAGTGATAGAGGTCTAGGGTATAGGTTTGAGGGATTAGGGTGGATGACCTATAGGGTTGATGGTTTCTAGGGTATTAGGGTTGAGGAAATAGGGTTGATGGTAGAGGGTATTTGGTTGAGGGTATAGGGTAGAAGGTTGAAGGGTTGAAGGGTTGAAGGGTTAAGGTTTTAGGGTTAAGGGCTTACTTGGTTGAGGGTAGAGGGTTTAGGGTATAGGTTTAAGGGTATATGGTTGAAGGATTAGGTTCAAGGTCCAATGTAAGGGGTAGAGGGTTTAGGGTCTAAGGATTGAGGGTTGAGGGATTAAGGGTTGAGGGTTAAGAATTGAGGGTTGAGGGTTTAATGTATAGGGTAAAGGGTAGAGGGTTGAGGGTTTAATATTGAGGGATTAAGGTATAGGGTCAAGGGTTGAGCACTGAGGTTCCAATAAATAGGGTAGAGGTTATAGGGGTTGAGATATTAAGGGTTGAGGGTTTAGGGATTAGGATAGAGATTTTTCTTGGATTTCACGGTATAAGGGTTGAGGAGTTAGGGTTGAGGGATTAGGATTTAGGGTAAAGAGCATTGGGTTGAAGGGTTGAGGGTTGAACATTGAGGGATTAAGAGGGTATAGGGGTTGAGGGTTGAGGGATTAGGGTTGAAGGGTTGAGGGTTCAGCATTGAGGGTTGAGGGATTTATAGGGTATAGGGGTAGAGGGATTAGGGTTGAAGGGTTGAGGGTTGAACATTGAGGGATTAAGATGGTATAGGGGTTCAGGGATTAGGGTTTAAGGGTTGAGGGTTGAGGGGCTAAGAGGGTCTAGGGGTTGAGGGATTAGAGTTTAAGGGTTAAGGGTTGAAGGATTAAGAGGGTATAGGGGTAGAGGGATTAGGGTTGAAGGGTTGAGGGTTGAGCGTTGAGGGATTAAGAGGGTATAGGGGTTCAAGGATTAGGGGTTGAGGGTTGAGGGTTGAGGGTTGAGGGTTGAGGTTTGATGGTTGAGGGATTAAGAGGGTATAGGGGTTGAGTGATTAGGGTATAAGTTTTGAGGTTTAAGGGTTCAAGAATTAAGAGGGTATAGGGGTAGAGGGACTAGGGTTGAAGGGTTGAGGGTTGAACGTTGAGGGTTGAGGGTTGAGGGATCAATAGGGTATAGGGGTAGAGGGATTAGGGTTCAAGGGTTGAGGGATGAGGGATGAGGGATTAAGAGGGTATAGGGGTTCAAGGATTAGGTTTGAAGGGTTGAGAGTTGAGGGTTGATCGATTAAGAGGGTATAGGGGTTTAGGGATTAGGGTTAAAGGGTTGAGGGATTAAGAGGGTGTAGGGGTTGAGGGATTAGGGTTTAAGGGTTGATGGTTGAGGGATTAAGAGGGTATAGGGGTTGAAGGATTAGGGTTGAAGGGTTGAGGGTTAAACATTGAGGGTTGAGGTATTAATAGGGTATAGGGGTAGAGGGATTAGAGTTGAAGGGTTGAGGGTTGAGGGATTAATAGGGTATAGGGGTAGAGGGATTAGGGTTTAAGGGTTGAGGGTTGAGCATTGAGGGTTGAGGATTAAGAGGGTATAGGAGTTCAAGGATTAGAATTGAAGGGTTGAGGGATGAGGAATTAAGAGGGTATAGGTGTTGAGGGATTAGGGTTTAAGGGTTGAGGGTTGAGGGTTGAGGGTTGAGGGATGAAGAGGGTATACGAGTTCATGGATTAGGTTTTAAGGGTTAAGGGTTGAGGGATTAAGAGGGTATAGGGGTAGAGGGATTAGGGTTGAAGGTTTGAGGGTTGAGAATTGAGGGTTGAGGGATTAATAGGGTATAGGGGTAGAGGGATTAGGGTTGAAGGGTTGAGGGTTGAGTGTTGAGGGATTAAGAGGGTATAGGGATTCAAGAATTATGGTTTAAGGGTTGAGGGTTGAGGGTTAAGGGATTAAGAGGGTATAGGGGTTGAGAGAATAGGGTTTAAGTGTTGAGGGTTGATGGTTGAGGGATTAAAAGGGTATAGGGGTTGAAGGATTAAGGTTTAAGGGTTCAGGGTTCAGGGTTTAAGAGGGTATAGAGGTTGAGGGATTAGGGTTTAGGGGTTGAGGGTTGAGCATTGAGGGTTGAGGGATTAATAGGGTATAGGGGTAGACGTATAGGGTTGAAGGTTTGAAGGTTCAACATTGAGGGTTGAGGGATTAAGAGGGTATAGGGGTCTAGGGATTAGGGTTGAAGGGTTGAGGGTTGAGGGTTGAGGGTTGAGGTATTAAAAGGGTATAGGGGTAGAGGGATTAGGGTTGAAGGGTTGAGGGTTGAGCATTGAGGGTTGAGGAATTAATAGGGTATAGGGGTAGAGGGATTTTGTTTGAAGGGTTGAGGGTTGAGCATTGAGGAATTAAGAGTGTATAGGGGTTTAGGGATTAGAGTTTAAGGGTTGAGGGTTGAGGTATTAAGAGGGTATATGGGTTAAGGGATTAGGGTTTACAGGTTGAGGGTTGAGGGCTCAAGGATTAAGAGGGTATAGGGGTAGAGGGATTAGGGTTGAAGGGTTGAGGATTGAGCATTGAGGGATTAAGAGGGTATACAGGTTCAAGGATTAGGGTTTAAGGGTTGAGGGTTGAGGGTTCAAGGATTAAGAGGGTATAGGGGTAGAGGAATTAGGGTTGAAGGGTTGAGGGCTGAGCATTGAGGGATTAAGAGGGTATAAGGGTTCAGGAATTAGGGTTTAAAGGTTGAGGGTTGAGGGATTATGGTTTAAGGGTTGAGGGTTGAGGGATTAAGAGGGTATAGGGGTTCAGGGATTAGGCTTTAAGGGTTGAGGTTTGAGGGATTAAGAGGGTAAAGGGGTAGAGGGATTAGGGTTGAAGGGTTGAGGGTTGAGTGTTGAGGGTTGAGGGCTTAATAGGGTATACGGGTAGAGGGATTAGGGTTAAAGGGTTGAGAGTTGAGCATTGAGCGTTGAGGGATTAAGAGGGTATAGGGGTTGAAGGATTAGGGTTTAAGGGTTGAGGGTTGAGGGTTGAGGGATTAAGAGGGTATAGGGGTTCAAGGATTAGGGTTTAAGGGTTGAGGGTTGAGGGATTAAGAGGGTATAGGGGTAGAGGGATTAGTATTGAAAGGTTGAGGGTTGAGCATTAAGGGTTGAGAGATTAATAGGGTATAAGGGTAGAGGGATTTGGGTTGAAGGTTTGAGGGATTAATAGGGTATAAGGGTAGAGGGATTAGTGTTGAAGGGTTGAGGGTTGAGGGTTGAGCTTTGAGGGTTGAGGGATTAAGAGGGTATAGGGGTTGAGGGATTATGGTTGAAGGTTTGAGGATTGAGGGTTGAGGGATTATGATTCTCCCTCCCTCTCTATCTCCCACTGTCCCCTTCTCCCACTCTCTCCCACTCTCTATTTCTCCCACTCTACCCTTATCCCACTCTCCCACTCTCTCCCTCCCTCTCTCTCCCAAACTCTCTTTCTCCCACTCTACCCTTCTCCAACTCTCCCACTCTCTCCCTCCCTCTTTTTCTCCCACTCTCCCACTCTCTCCCTCCCTCTCTATCTCCCACTCTCTCCCACACCCTCTTTCTCTCACTCTCCCCTTCTACCACTCTCCCACTCTCTCCCTCCATCTCTTTCTCTCACTCCCCCTCTCTCCCCTCTCTATCTCCCACTCTCTCCCTCTCTTTCTACTCTCACCTTCTCCCACTCTCTCTCTCTCCCTCTCTTTCTCCCACTATCTCTTTCTCCCCCTCTCCCTCCCTCTGTCCCTCTTTCTCTCCAACTCCCTCTCCCTCCCTCTCTCCCAATTTATCTCCCACTCTCTCTTTCTCCCCCTCTCCCTCTCCCTCCCTCTCCCCTTCACACAAACACTCACCTCTATCTCCTCTACTATAAGGGTGATGGGGACATATATAGAATTAGGATAGAGGATATAGACAAAGAGGAAGAAACCAGATATATTACAAAAAAAATATTTCACATAATGCGCTCATGTTATAACATGGGCACATGTTGTACTCAACTAAAACTGGTAAAAAATTCTATATACCCGTGATTTCAAGGGCCACAGTCTGAATATTCCCCTGGTTCTGTGCGTGCTCTGACAAAAACTTATTTTTTGATGACGTTGTGAAGTGTGCAAGCATGTTTTTCACATTCCATCTCCTTTTCCATGATCTTTCTACCACATTTGCATGAAATAGTAGAGTTTCCAAATCAAAATAAATATAGTATCAATTGAAGTTTGAATTCCATTGAAAACTAATATACAATTGAATTTTGGAGGGGAACAATCTTTTGAACAAGTCAAATTGTTGTGGATTTTGAAGAAAGAAGAAGCTCTTAGCTAAGGCTACATAATTGGGTTGAACTCCTCCATTTTAAAAGTCTGATTTTTTAGGTATGTGAAGTATTTATATATTTTCTTTCATTCTATTATGGTTTTCTTTCATTTTTGTTTTTCATTATAATTTATAACCTTACGTTCTCATTGTAACTATATTTCCCTTCCCAACACATTTTATTCACATAATCAAATTAGCATTAAGAGTTCCCAATTCCTTAAGGACCTTGAAAACACCTTGAAAATCTTGAAACTAACTAATTACAATCAACTAGATTCCTCAAAACATTAACCAATGATTATGTCATTCACAACTTGTCTTAAATCTTCCATAATGGCACCATTGTTTACAAACACAAACTATAATTCTTAAGACACAACCAAACCATTAATTGCTTAAGAAATATTCATTTGAGTTAGTACAACAAAATCAAACCTTTCAAAAGTATACCCTTACACACAAAATTAGTTCATTTGCTCATTGTCCACATTACTAGTAGCCAAACATCTGCAAACTGTCACATGTATCTCCCAAACCATGCACACACTTTAGACTGTGATACTCATTTTTGATGCAGAGTTAGAGGGCCCAAAACCATTCAAGATGTCAAATTGCCTTCAAGAGGCATAGAAAAATATTAAAAGGTCCTAATGGACCAATCCCAACACACCTCCAAGTTGGACAACAAATAGAAACATTATTTCCCACTTTTCACCCTTGGAATCTAGTAGTAGTGCAAAACCAATTTTGGGCCCTTAACTCCAAAACACCATGAAAATAAAAGAATGATTCTAGCACCCATTTCAGAGTTGCAAGATGTACCTTAACCCATCACATGACTGCTTTGGGACAACTTTAAGAAAACTAAACTTTTCACTATTTTAGGCCTCTAAGTATGCCAATTTTACAAAGGAACTACCCTTAGATGCTCACACCAGAGTTCCAAACCCAAAATAAATCTTTAATTAGGTCTCAAAATAAGATATTTTCTAGGTCTTAGGGCCTTACCCACTCAACTAAGCTTTCAATCCAAAAACCCCCATTTTTCAATGCAAAGAGGGAGGGTTTATAGAAACTCCTATACCTAGGCCTTCCCAGACCATTCCAAAGAATAAAAAATCTTCAAAATACCCTCCAAAAGGTAAAAATTTCATTAAATAGACCACTCCTTCAACACTTTTTCAAAATCAATCCTTAGTTCTTCAAATTCTCATGGAAAAGTGTTTGTTTCAGCCTAAGAACCCCATCCTATTGTCACTAGTTTCATTCCAAGGCATGTGAAAAAAAAAAAATACCCTAATATAACAATTTACATGCCATACCATTCAGAAAAAAGTCATAATAGTAGTTAGAATGGTCATTTCATAATTAAATCCTACTCAAACCCTTGATTGGCTTGAAATGAGCAGTTTCAGAAAATTGTCAATTGCTCCCTTCATATGTAACGTTAAGCCCTCAGAACTGATGCATTAGAGAGTTAATACATGTGCCTACAATATTATATTAGCTTTTTACTAAGAGGAGGCTATACAGATCTGTACAAGTGCAGGAATGTGCCAAAAAACTAGTGAATTTCTAGAAAACAACATTTTTTTATCATAAAAATGGATTTCAAAATGAACAATACTCCTCCCTTTGAGCCAATGGAGGTTATTTAAACATTTTTCAATGACAACCAACTCCCCCCAATGCCTACTGTGAACCCCTAAAGCTGAAAATGCACAATAGAAACAAAACACATTAGTTGTTAGTTCAAATGCATGCAAACAAGTATGAGAGATTCCCCATAAAATCCATCTATTCAAACTAAACTAAACTAATGCAGCTTCTTTCCTTGCAAGAGAGGCATGAGGTCATTCATTCAAGGGAGCACCGGTGGCCAGTGCTTGAGAGAGTACAGGATATGCACATATTCCTTGAAGATCAGCTTGGGATGCTTGGCCTATGGTGAGTTGCCTATGTTCCTCCTGTTCGAGCGCATCTTGGTATGATGCATGCCTTGGCCAAGCAGTGGCATAGCGAGACATCATCTTTTCACCTTCCAACCGGTGATGCCACCATTACTCTTGAGGATGTCTGGAGCATCCTATGACTACTGATTCATGGAGAGCGAGTGATTTATGATTTGGAGGAGGGTAGGGATGCCTGCTTCAATGTCATGGGTGTAGATGAGCTCATGATTTGCAACAGTCAGATAGATTTGGAGAGGTACCAGGGTATGGTCCTTACTTATAGCCTAATTGTGGCCACCATTATTTCTAGTCTTGTAGCTCCTGATTGGCGTGGCCGATATTTCAGTCCAAGTTGGGGACTAGCATGGAAAAATATGTGTGCTTGTCGAGTGTGCTTTTCCTGGGGACCAAAACTATTGGCCTCCTTGTACCGAGACTTGCACAAGTTCACCTATTTGGAGAGTCAAGCTCTTGGGGCTAGATTGACTCTTCTACATATTTGGGCTTGGGAGTGGGTCCCGGTGCTTCTCCCGATTGTGACACTGATTGTTCTAGACATTGATGACCCCGTCGTGTGGTGGTATGGCAGGGCGAGGATTCGCTTCACTCACATGGGTACAAATGACATAGACCATTGGCGGCGGGTTCTAGATGAGATGATAGTGTTTGTATGGAGGTCATGGATGGGTACAGGTCCATGGATGGATGATGCTGAAAAGATTTTGTTTGCTTGCCAAGATAGATTCATGCAGGGCCGAGAGCACACTCTGACAGAGAGGTACCTTCCTAATAGGGTAGCTAGGCAGTTCGGCGAGTTGCGAGATATACCTGATGGTTAGTACATGGCACTCTTTGCCCATGCAGAAAAGGAGACAGCATGGGGACTGACTATTCCAACAGATGAGGTAGTCTCCTCATTCTGATAGTTGGTGGCTTGACCGTGGCCATATGATTAGGGGCTAGTAGACACAGGGGTGACTCCAACATATAGGGCATGGTTCAGTCCACCAGTGATATTGACAGTTCCTAGGATAATACTTCCATGTCGGAGGCCTAGAGGTAGGTCAGCAAGCAGAGGTCAGGGAGGTGTACCACCTCCTCAGCAGTCACCTCTGAGGGATCAGGCACATCAGGTAGCAGGATAGGATGGGCAGCCCCATGTGCCACCATAGTAGCAGCCAGTAGTATAGCCTGTCGGACAGCCTGCGGATCAGCCAAATCCTCGTGAGACATTGATTCAGCAACTACAAGGCTAGGTATAGGTTCTGACAGCTGAGCGAGATGAGGCCTGGCAACAGGTTTTTGTAGCTATAGCAGAGAGAGACCTAGCATGATCTGAGAGGGATAAGGAGATTGGTTGATAGAGGCAGTTAGAGAGTGTCACTTCCACATCCTGAGGCCATTAAGTTGACATTCAGGAGTATAAAGAGGTTGAGTACTATCGGCAGCACTACCGACAAGTAGTGCCATTAGGCAATAGAGTGCAATATTTCTCGTAGCAGACAGGGAGGTGGCCGACAAAGGATCATGGTGAGAGGTAGGCAGGGGAGGGTGAAGGCCACAACCAGGAATGCTAGGCCCCTTTTGATCATAGGACAGTTTGTTCCATTTTTTATATACGGGCTATATTATTTTGGCCTTATTGTACCATGTATTCGATGTATACTTGATCCGATTTGTATCATAACAGTATTTTTTGATGATATATATGAGATGATTTGCCATTTATGATATGCAAATGTGTAATATGCCAATGTATAATGCTATGAGATGTTTTCATTCTCATGCTTATGTGATGCAATGTATGTAGTGGATGCATTTCTTTTTGTATATTTTTGTGTTTTTAATGATGTAATGTATGTTAATAGTGGTGTAATGATATGCAAATGGTAATAGATGCACATGATTATGTATGATGCAACGCTTTTCTTAAGATGTTTTAGAATAACAACTTTATTCCTTGTAACTTAAGATAATGATATGATGCAATGTGTTTTTATGTTAATGATCATGTGGATGCAGCGTGTATGCATTGGTGATTTTTTTATCACTGTTATAATACCATGTTAGTGTAGAAGAAAGATAGAAGAATTGCATAATTAATGAGTTAGGTAATAATGATGGTGATTTACATTGCTAGGAATTGGGACTTTCAAAGGGTCAATTGCATTATTTTTGATAACACATAGGTACGATGCATCAAGGTATAAAGGACCAAAATGGTGTGGTACCTAGTGTGATGGACTTTGACTCGACAATCAGATAAGAATATTCTACTTCAGACTTAACATACATACTCTATTCAGGATGTAGTTCAGACATTCTAAACATCTCGGACCAAAACATAAAAAAGAAATCTTTCCTATGTGGTCAACAAGATACCTAAAATATCCTCCCTACAAAACAAAACATGCATAACTAAGTTATTTTAGACGCTTATCCCACAAGCATAGTAGATAAAAAGATAATGATCATTGCCCCATTCCTTTATCTCTAAACCTCTTTTGTTTAGGCATCATCGAGAGGTCCTTGAAATGAGTGCAAAAAATAAGATAAGTCTAGACAAGACCAAGATAAAGCAACCAAACAAGCTAATGTTCTTCGTACCGCTAGCCAAGACTAAACTATTATGGGGTACCTGATACTTATGTCCATCATAGGAAAGATTCATCCTAGGACATGTAGTGATTAGGGTTTTGATGGGACTAATTGGGTGATAAGCTATTGATACTCTGAGTTGACCAACTTGCTTGCTTACTGACTTAGACTTCCAAGACTTTTGATGATTAGGCATTCACTTTGGAACCTACTAAGCTTGCTTTTGAATAACTCACCAAAGGGTGTAAGCAATGATTGACTTTATTATGAGTGAGACGATCATGGGTGAAAGTGAGATGAAATGGATGCATCATTTTGGGTTTTTTAGATGTTTTGAGGCTGTTTTTGGTATTTTCACATTTTTTAATGTTTTTTGGCATTTTCGAGGTTTATGATGAAGAGAATAACTTAAAGACCTATCCTAGGGGTCTCAGGAGCTGATCCATATATTAGCCTTGCCTACGGTATACACACAGAGACCACGTAGTTTGACGGACGATAGACTCGATGATGATAAGATGGACAAACGGATTGCCATTTTATTGTTTGAAGGATTGACGTAAGATGCAGACTATATGTACAAGCAGATTGCCAATGTGACAGATGCCTAAAGTACTAACCTAAATGTCTCAGGGGATGATCAAAGATCAACCTTTCCTACATTCAAGCTCAGAGATGACGTAGTTCGACAAGGTGAAAAAATGACAAGACTCAATGATGAACTTTTTGAAGATTTTATGACATTTCTACATGTTTTTGGATTTTTTGATTGATTTGAATGTTTTTGGATTTTTTGAGTGACTTTTGAGAAGATTACGAGAATAAACATGAATCCGATCCAATGCATGTGAGAACATGCCCCCAGTGTGGTGCAATAGACTACTTTGATAAAGGCAGGACAAACTGACCTTAGGAATATGATATGGTCACCAACTTAGGCTATGGAATGGATGTGAGCGAATGGGTGAATGGATGGATGAGTCGCGCAGATCCTGGTGGATAGAGAGTGCTTTATTTACACTTGACACATGTTTTCCAAGTTTTCACCAAGGTACTTGTCCAAAGCGCCACCGAAGTGGTTTTCACTAGAGGATGATTTTTTTCTTTACTGTTTTCAATCCCTTTTCTAATTTTTTTGGATTTTTAATTTTTTGATCTTTTTGTTGTCACCAAGACACCTGTTTTCTAGGTTTTCATCAAGGTAACCATTTTTTCAAGACTTTTTCTGATTGTTTTTGTATTTTTTGGTTCCATACCTTGTAAATTCTTAGGCATAAAACTTTTTGACGTGCAAACTATTCATGGGCTCCTGCAGAGGTTCGCCTTCTGGTGTCGATAGCTGATATGCCCCTGATGTGTAACTTGTGGTGATGATGAAGGGTCCCAACTAGTTAGGCTCAAAATTTCCTTTTGTATTTGGATTGGGCACATTCTTTTGATTCTCTTTTAGCACAAGGTCACCAACTTCAAAGGTGCTTTCCTGATCTTCTTGTTGTAGCTTCATTTTAGGTGATTTTGGTAGACCTGTACATGATTTAGGGCATCCATGCACCATTCATCTAGTAACTCTAGTTCATTTAGTCTTGTAACCTTGTATTCCTCATCTGTGATGAGGTTTTGCAAAGATATACTCAATGACGAAAGCTCGATCTTGATAGGGAGGATGGTTTTTGATCCGTAGACCAGGGAGAATGGGGTAGTGCCTGTTGGCATGTGGATGCTGGTGTGGTAGGCCCATAAGGTGGGATTTAGCTACAAATGCCAGTCATGACCAGAGTCATTGACTATTTTCTTGAGAATTTTTAGAATGGTTTTATTTGTAGCTTCTACTTGGCCATTGCCTTGTGGATAGTATGGAGTGGAAAAGCGATGTTTGATTTTGAATTTTTCACATAAATCATGGACATCCTGATTCTTGAAGGGTGTCCCATTATCAAAGATAATGGATTGGGGTACACCATATCAGGAAATGAGGTAGTTCAGGATGAACTTGGATATTTTCTTTCTAGTGACATAGGTCATGGGAATTACTTTGACCCACTTTGTGAAATATTCGGTGGCGATGATGATGAACTTATGGCCATTGGACGAGGTGGGTGAGATTTTTCCAATAAGATCGAGCCCCCACTAGGAAAAGGGCAAAGGTGTAACAATGGGATGTAGTTCTTGAGCTGGTGCATGAATGAGATCTCCATGTTGTTGGCATTGTAGACACTTTTTGACAAAGTCATGTGCCTCTCTTTCCATTTTCAACCAATAGTATCCGGTTCTTAGCAACTTCTTGACCAAGGTCATACCACTCAAATGCGAACCACAAGTCCCATTGTGTACCTCAACAAGGTTAGTCAAGGCTTCCTCAAGTTTTAAAAAACGTAACAAGATTCCGTCAACACTTCTACGGAAGAGGGTTTCTCCTAGGATGACAAATCGTAAGGACCTTTTGATAAAGGTTCACTTTAGGTTCAAGGTAATGTCGGCTAGGAGGATTCCTAATCTCAGATAGGTGTAGATGTCATGGTACCAAAGATCACTAGGACCAATGAGTTCACATGTGTATTCTGATTCTGGTACCTCGAAAGTGGGTACGAGAAGCTGTTCTACCAGGAATTCGTGTTTCGAGACATTGCGAGGGATATCTAGCAAGGATCCGATTGTTGCCATTGCATCCGTTGCTCTATTGTTTTCCCTCGGCATTTTCTCAAAAGTGATGTCGATGAATGATTCCTTGAGGCTTTCTACCACCTTTTTGTAGGGTGCGAGCTTATCATCTTTAGTTTGGTATTCCCCATTGACTTGGTTAATGATAAGCTATGAGTCTCCATAAACCTTTAATGCCATGATTCACCACTGTGTTGCAATTTTGAGACCTATGGTTAAAGCCTTGTACTCTACAATGTTGTTCATATAGGGGAATGCCAACTTATAAGACCTTAGTATGCAATCCCCTTGTGGGGTGATGAAGAATACACCGGCTCCTGATCCATGTTGCGTGTGGGAGCCATCAAAGTATAGTTTCCAATTGTCGGCTACATTGAGATTGAAAAGAGACTCATCTAGAAATTCTAATATGAGTGGGTTATCTGTGTAGAGGGGAGCTTCTACTAGCTGGTCCACAATAACTTGTCCTTTGACTGCCTTTCACTCGACATACTCAATATCATGTTCAGATAGTATCATTACCCATTTAGCCATTCTGCTTGTAAGCATTGCTTTTGACAATAGATATTTTAGGGGGTCTATCTTGGCAATTAACTTAATTTTATGAGCTAGCATGTAGTGTCTAAATTTTTGGGTTGCAAACACCAATTCCAGGAAAGCCTTTTCTATTGATGTGTAATTGAGCTCATGCCCTACCATTGTTCTACTGATATAGTAAATCGCCCGCTTGGTTCCCTTTTCATCATGTTGGGCTAAAAGGGCACCAAGGGTGGTTGTCATTACTGAGATGTGTAGAATCAATGGTTTCCCTATGATTGGTGGCATCAACATAGGTGGTGTAAGTAGATATTATTTTATTTTTTGGAATTCTTGCTCGTACTTGTCATCCCATATGAATGCTACTCCCTTGTGGAGCAGGTGTGAATAGGCAATCTTCTTATCTACCAGTTGTGATATGAATCTTCAGATGGACTGGAGTATACCTTTTATTCCTCTGAGTTTCTTTAATTTTCTTGGTGCTCCCATATCAAGGATTAATTTTACCTTTGCGGGATCCAATTCTATCCCTCTTATTGAAACTATATACCCTAGCAACTTTCTTGATTGTACCCCAAATACACACTTCTTTGGATTGAGTCTAACCTTGTATTGTTCTAGCCTATCAAAGATTGCACTTAGAGTTTCTGTTTGGTCCTATCTCTTCTTTGATTTGGCTAGTATGTCATCCACATAATCTTCAACAATTTTGTGAATCATGTCATGGAAGATCAGTGTCATGGCTCTTTGGTATGTAGCTCTTGCATTCTTTAGCCTAAATGGCATCACATTCTAGCAGTAGGTTCCCTAAGGACATGTAAAGGTTGTTTTATGGTAGTCTTGCTTTGCTATTATTATCTGATTGTATCTTGAGAAGCTATCCATTAGGGACAACATCTCATGTCTAGCTATCATGTCCACTATCATGTCAATGTTGGGTAGTGGAAAATCATCCTTAGGACATGCTTTGTTTAGATCTCTAAAGTCCATGCAGATGTGGATGCCCCCATTTGGTTTTGAGACTGGCACAAGTTTAAATACCCACTCTAGATAATCAATTGGTTGTATGAAACCAATGTCTAAGAGTTTCTATAATTCAATCTTCATGAGCAAAGCTATCTATGGGTGCATTTTTCTTAAATTTTGTCTAGTTGGTTTCACTCCAAGGTGAATGGCCAAATGATGAAATACTACTTCAAGATCTAGACCTAGCATGTTGGCATAAGTCCATGTGAAGTTTACCTTTCTTTCTTTTAGTAATGCTACCAACAGTTCTTGTTCTTCTATTTGAAGTGTTTGAGCATAGAATGTGATTTGTGGTTTTGTTTCTGTTCCCAAGTTGACAGGGTTGGACTATTCTACCAGGACTACTGACTTTTCTTGATGTAGAGTAGTAGGGAGGAGATTGAATCCTTCATCCTCCAGTGCCTCAGAGAGGTTTTCACCATTGTATGCATCCTTTATTTTTACAGTTGTGTGGTTACAGAGTTCCACAGTGTGGTTTTCAATCGATAACTCTGAGCTTATTCTTGATATTTTCCTTTTGCGACTGAAGGACTCAATCATCTCCCCATAGTATGCCTAGGTGTCCAATGTGATGTTGAAGACTACCTTATGATCCCTACATTGAACTATATCCCTTAGTCCCATGTATTCTGAGAGCACCTCATCATTTTTTAATGAGTCAAGAATTGGTGGTCCTCGCTGATCTTGATCGATGAGTTGCGGTTGTACTAAGGTGATTCGGTGGGTTTGTTGGTTTGACTCAGTTGTGGAGGCACTAATCATTAGTAGGGTGGAATCCTCAAAGAGCCTAGGGAGACCTTCTATGGTATCATCATCGTCACTACTAGCACAAACATCAGTGACATAAAAAGTGAGGTTATCAAGTGGGATACCTAGGCATATAAGTGGTCTAGGAGTGGTTGTTGTTACCTAAGGAGAGGACCTGACTTCCCTTCTGAGAGTACCTCTGCCATGTATGGCTATACTCAGAGGAGTATAACCAAGGCCAAGGTTCCACATTCTTCTTTCTATATTGATGGGCTCTAACCGTCCATCATTATTTCTTCTAAGGCTTTTGTTCCTATTATAGCCCATACCAAATATCATTTGTAACCCTCTGTTAGTTTACTCCATGGGTAGGGTGGGGGTGGGTCTTTCATCTTGGTATAATGTGTTTGAGATGTCCTCCTCATCCACATTCTCTTGATTGAGATCCCCCCAATAGGGGAATCTAGAAGGTTCTGCTCTAATAGTGTGGACAGGTGTTTCAACTAGCTAGGGTTATCCATGCGACCTAGGAGATTGTGGTAAATATCCTACAACAAATGCATTCCTTTTCATTCTATAATCACCACGTCCATTGTCATGAATCATGTTTTTAATCTTAGATATGTCAGGGATGGTGAGTGTCTCTGTCATAGAAGTGGAAGTGAGGTTGGCTAGGTAAATATATGATGTGGATGGGCCTTCATCATTTTTTGGTACTTGGGGGATTTTATAAAACTTGACTTCCAAGTTTTTGCAGTAGGTGAAAGGTTCTGGATCCCCATATATAGTAACTTCCTCATTTTGGTGTGAGAACTTGATGCATTGGTGATACGTTGAGGCCACTGCCTTCATTCCATGGATCCAAGGGTGTCCAAGGAGGATATTATATGGTAGGTCTAGATCAAGGACCTGACAGGTAGTCTCCATAGTTTCCGGTCCTACTTGGATGGAGATCTTGATAGTGCCCTAAGACACTCTTTCTTGGTCATCATATGCCCTTATCATGATCCTTTTTTTCTTATTAATGGAATCCTCAGTGAATCTTAGTTTCTTTATGAGCTTTAGAGAAAAAATGTTAAGGCCTGCACCTCCATCCACCAGGACTCGTTTGACTTTCTTTTTATGGACTAGCACTTGGAGGTGGAGTGCACAGTTATGAGATGGCTATAGAGGGAAATGTTGGTCTAAGAATGTAATGAGATTTGGGGTAATGATGTTACCCACCATAGCCTGGAATTTCTCTATGTCAAGGGTGGTGAAGATGGTGGATGTAGCTAAGGCTTCATCAAGGATCTTCCTATGGGCGGCGAAGATCTTCAATAGTTCCATGATGGAGATTTGGGTGGGGGTTCTCTTCAGTTGGTCAATGACATTATTGTCATAAGGGATGGCTTTTGTATTAGAAATGGGGGTCTTAGCTGGTGCTCTAACGATGGTAACTTTTTGCCACGTGTGGTGACTCCATAGTCGTTGTTGGCTCCCTGGACATTTATGACCGTGACCATTTCATCAATAGACCCGACTATCTGCTCATATACTAGATTAGCACTATAATACTTTTTCTTGCCCTTATTGTTCCCTTGATTATTTCCTTGATTGTTCCCTTGGTTGTGGTTCAGCATCGGATTCGTGTATATTTTCAAGTCTTGATTTCCAGCTGGCTGCTCGATATTGATGATCTTATCCTTGATGAGGTCTTGGATGATATTTTTTAGCCTCATGCAATTGGCAGTGGTATGTCCTTTGAATTTATGGAATTCACAAAGGATATTTTCATTATACCATGGTGGTTTAGTTATGGGTTCCATGTATTGCTCTGAGTTAGAGACTTTGATTAGATTCTCTCTGACCAGTTTCTTCATTATGGACTCAATCGATTCACCGAGAGCAGTGAACTTTCTTTTGGGGAGATACTTGCCTCAGGGAGGTGGTCCTCCTTGATTACCCAAGCTATTTATTTGATTGGTGGGAGTCAATTTTTGTTGTGCTACTACCACATTAGTCTACACATTGTTGCGATTATGATTTTGTAGTTGATGATGGGTTTGGGTATTCTTCTTAGGGGCACTAATGACCACTTTAGCATCGACCATGCTGTCGTTCATGATATTTTTATTCCTTGACCAAGTTCGAGGTTTATCATTGTAGTTGTTAGATGGGTGGTTATCCTAGGGTGGAGTGAATCTTGGTGTGCCTCCTCGTGCAATAAGGGCTCTTTCGATGTTGAGCACCTTTGGGATCAGTTGGTCATATGATGTGATGCATTGCATTTTCAAGTAGAATGCCAAGTTTTCATCTAGATTGGCTATGATGGTGCAAACTTGTTGTTCTTTTGGCATGGTCCCTTGCTCTGATTAGCCTTGGATTGCCATCTTTGCAAGAAGGATGTGAATAGCTCCCCTTTTCTCTATTTGAGTGCAGATAGTTCTTCCAAACTAACATCCGCACCCATAATGAAAGCATAATTCTTAAGGAAGGCTTCCATAATTTCCTCGAATGTTTTAATGCCCATGGATAGGTGAGAAAACCATTCCATGGATGGACTAGTCAGACTATGAGGGAAGAGTCACATTGGATATGTGTCATTGTATGCGACCTCCATGCAATGCACCTGAAATTCCCTAACATGGTTTTCAGAGTTACCCGTTCCATTGTACTTGTCAAATTTGGGGATCTCGAATCCATTTGGGAATGGTATCATGGTGAGACTTATGTTGAAAGGGTAAGGGCACAAGTTGCCTAGTGTTCTCATTATTTTTCCTACTTGTAAGTTAGACACTTGCTGTGAAAGCAATTTGATTTGTGTTGCGACATCCTTGCTTGGGTCGGGAGGTGGAATGAAGGAGTTGTGAGGTGTTTGAGGTGATTGATGGGCGGGAAGAGTACTAGTGGGAATTTTCTACAAGCTTTGTTGTGCATTCAAAGCTTGTTGGTATGCCTACATTTGCATCAACAATGCTTGTTGTTGATCTTGTTGCTATTGTTCCAACAACGCTTGTTGTTGTTCCCATGAAGCCTATTGTTGGTAAAACTATTGTTGCGCTAACAAAGCCTATTGTTGGTCTAGCTGATGTTGTGCCAACAAATCTTGTTGTTGGTCGAGCTGCTATTGTGCCAATAAAGCTTGTTGTTTGGCTTTTTGTTGTGCTTCAAATTCTTGCGGGCCTTGTTGGTAAGCTTGCAGATGGATTGCTTGTAGTTGCACTTGGTATTGGGCTTGTGCCTATTGTTGGGCTTGTGCTTGCACTTGTGATTGTTCTTGAGCTTGCACTTGTGCTTGTTCTTGGACATGAGCTTGGGCTTAAGCTTGATCTTGTGCTTGAGCTTGAGCTTGAGCTTGAGCTTGAGCTTGAGCTTGTGCTTGTGCTTGAGCTTGCTGCTTTTGCTTGAGTACTCTCTATTCGTTGGACGTTTGAAGGGTTTGGATTAGAGTGTGTTATCTTTTGGTGGGATTGGTGGTGGAATGAGAATCATGTCGACCATTGTGATGGGTGAAGGGATTATGGTGGTGATTGGGATTTGGGTTGTTGGGGGGATGGTCGAGATGTTTGGTCCTTGAGATGGTATGATTTGGGATATTTGAGGACCAATTGATGTAGTGGTTTGAATTGTTGCCACTTCTTGTTGTGATGTTGTGGGCAAGATGAGGGAACTTGATGTGATGTTCATATTGCTCGATTCCAAGAAACTATCGATGTTGAGAGGAGGAAAACCCAATCCGAGAGGTGACGTGGTTGTGAATGGAAATGGGGGAAGAGATGGTATGCTACCTTGGAAAAAAGGATTAGCAACATCGGTTGTTCCAAACAAACCCCCTTCTCCAAGTGGTAGAGAAGTTTATATGTTTGATTGACAGGATGGTGTTGCATGGAATAAAGATGAGCCACTGTGGTTATGGAAGGTGAGCGGGACGTATGGGTGGGATGGATTTTCCAAGACAAAAGTACCCAGCATGGTGGTGACAACCCCCTCTTTGTTAGCCACAAGGTGATGCCTTTGCAATTCTTGAAACATGGCACTCCCCTTGTTTACATTCAGCGAGGTTGGTGTGATGGCCAATGTGGTGTGAGGTATTTCTTGATTCACATTTGATATCGAGGATGCATTTGTAAGAGGCACATTTTTACTAGTTCTTGCATCAAGGTCAAAAGGGAGCTGGACCCCTCCTCCTGCTAGCGTATTTAAATACTTGAACATGGCACTGACAATTTTTTGGTTCTCTGGATTTTGAACCATTTTTATCATTTCAGATTGTGTAATCCCCATGTCTTCGTTCGTGATGTCCTCTTGATGACTCTCCTCTTGAGGATTTTGTGATGATAAAGGAGAGTTACTTGGGGAATTGCTTGATCCCGCTAGGTTTATTTCAGAGGTTAATTGACTCGTGTCCACAGAAGTTGATATTTCTCTGATATTCTCCATGTTCTTCTTGTATTGAGATCTTTTTGGACCATAAAAAATAGGGATCGTTTGATCCTAACCTTTTAGGCCCAACAAAGAAGAACTAGCGAAGTTAAATGATCAAATATGGTGGTAATGGTGATGGGATAAACGGATGGAATAGGTGAATGAAACCTTTTGGAGAAATCTTGAAGGTTTATGCTAAATTTGCAAGGACTTAGATTGATTGTGATAATTTGACTAGATGCGTTAAGTCAAACAAGATTGTAGTGAAGTTATATTCCCTAGGAAGTTGCATTATCCTAGGGGAACTTGCACAAGTGGATGAATTGGCTATGTGTGTTAACCAATGTAGTTGCGAACTAGTAGACCTCATGAAGTTGTATTATCCTGGAGGTAAACTCATCCAAAGGTTTGACTATTTTGGCTAGGTGTGTTAAGCCAAGATAGGGTGATGTTGGTTTAGCCCTTTAAGTTTAGCATGAGTAATTTTTCTAGAGTTCACAAAAATTTTGTTGATGGAGGAATGAATGAGGATGACGAATTTTATCTTGAACCTTAACCTAGACATGACTCTCTCTATAAAACCTCGGTATTAAAGAACATGTTGGACTTCCTATGGGAGAAAAGAAAACCTTTCAAAAATTTCAGGATTTTGTTGATAATAGAATGCATACAATGTTGGATTATTTCTTGAGGCCTTTTTGTAGAAGTTGTACACAAGTCTTTCTCTTACTTCAAGGAGCATCTCAAGGTGTTGCTCATAGGCTTTTATACTAATCTTTTTGAACTTTGGTTTTGGTATTTTGATCTTCCGGGAAATAATTGGGAACAACACATATGAGGTTTAGTTTGTCCTTTTATCTTGGTTTTAATGAATTCCTTTTTTATCAAAGACACTTGCTTTCTTATGTTCCAAACTATATGTCTAATGTCCCACTTTCTTTCTCATCCTACAAGGTCCATTGTGTGGAAATCAAGGAAAATAGGGAAAAATTTTCTTATGTTTAACCTTTTTGAAAACAAATGATGGTAGTATTTGTCCACTTAGAAACCTCTAGGAATATGATCCCTAGGGAAAGCAAGAGTGTCTAAATTTGTCAAGAGTATTTGTTTCTCACAAGGGGGTTTTAAATTGGAAGGTCTTATGAATGTTTGTTTTCAAGCATTTCTTGAGAACCAAGCAATGTGTTCTTTTCTTTCAAGCACTTTTACAATCCTAGGATGATGAAGCAATATCTTGTTGGGTTCCCACTTGGATGAATCCAGCTACACATTTCTTATGCAAATGGCTAAATTCTTGACCACACTGGCTCCCCTCCATCACACACACTTCTTGGGTCAACCAAGCTTTAGTATCCATGAATCTCCCATGGCATACCTTTCATTTTCACAACAAAAATGCATGTATAATGTAGGGCGGCTTCAAAGGACATGACCTTTTGTACCAACAAGATAGACAAGGTTTTGGATTTTTTCAAAACAAAGGGTTCTAATGTAGGCATTCCATTCATGGGGGATTATCCAACATCGATGAGAGTCCATTGCTATCCATCTTGTTAGAATAATCCTTGTAATTCTTGAACTTTCTTCAAGAATCGACACTTGTATACCAGTTGGAAGTCACTTGGCTTTAGCGTGTTCCCGGTTGGGTCATTCCCTTGGGTGAGTACTTTTTCCCACAAGGCAGGCCCTCTAAGATAAACAATAGCGAATAAACATATTCATAGTTCGATCAAACTTTATTTAAAAACAAAAGGAGAACACTCACAATAAGTTTATTCACACTCGCATGTTTTTTTCATTTGTTAAATGCCCAAATTGAAATGTGGAGGCAATCCTTTTAACAACCTAATATCACCAAAATGTTTTTGATTCTCAAGATCGCAATGAAGTGTGAGAGAAGCACATACACATTTTAAATGATATTAACTTGTGAAAAGGATTGAAAAAAATTGAAAACACTTGTTCATTTTAGACCTCAAAGCAATGATGAGTTATTTTTAAGCACCAAATGAAATGTGAGATTGCCTTGTTCAATTTTTAACCCTTTAAACAAATTCTAGTATGTTTGTCTAAATTTGTTTTTAGCCCCTTGGCAACTTTTGAAAATAAATTTGATTTTTTTAATTTTAGAACCCAATGGAAATTTAGTGTCCTAAGATCAATGAACTTATCAAATTCTTTAAAGAGTGTTTGAAAACACTTTAGTGTTTAAAAACACTTTGTACAAAATGAAAAGAAAAGAAGCATGGTGTCATAATAGTAAGAAAATAAAATTGCTTCTTCTTTTTAACCCAAATTGAATTTAGTGTTCCTAAGGCCAAAGATATTTAACAAATTTCTTAAAGAGTGTTAAAGAACACTTTAGTGTTTAAAAACACTTTGGGTTTAGTGAACATGGTGTCATGATAAACTTCTTCCTTTGCTCCAACCTGCAAAATGATAGAAAACCAAAGAGCAAAAAAGACAGAAAACTAGGTTAAAGATTAAAAAATCCTAAATTTAATAAGCACATGTCAATTTTAAATCTTACTGGTTTTCCGTGGCACAGTTTGCAAAAGCGGTAGAGTTTGGAGTGAAAGCGGTGCTATATAGCACTACGCAGTTGACTTTGTGTGGCACTCTGCAAAAGCATTTCCTCTCTATCTCCCACTCTCCCCTTCTACCACTCTCCCACTCTCTCCCTCCCTCTCTTTCCCTCACTCCCCCCTCTCTCCCTCCCTCTCTATCTCCCACTCTCTCCCTCACTCTCTTTCTCCCACTCTCACCTTCTCCCACTCTGCCACTCTCTCCCTTCCTCTCTTTCTCCCCCTCTCCCTCCCTTTGTCCCTCTTTCTCTCCCACTCCCTCTCCCTCCCTCACAATTTCTCTCCCACTCTCTCTTTCTCCCCCTCTCCCTCTCCCTCCATCTCTCCCTCACACACACACTCACCTCTATCTCCTCTACTATAAGGGTGCATGGGACATATATAGAATTAGGATAGAGGATATAGAAAAAGAGGAAGAAACCAGATACATTAAGAAAAAAATATTTCACATAACGCACTCGTGTTATAACATGGGCGCATGTTGTACTCAACTAAAACCAATAAAAAATTCTATATACCCATGATTTCAAGGCCCACAGTCTGAATATTCCCCTAGTTTTGTGCGTGCTTTGACAAAAAAATGTTTTTTGATGATGTTGTGAAGTGTGCAAGCATGTTTTTCACATTCCATCTCCTTTTCCATGATCTTTCTACCAAATTTGCATGAAATAGAAGAGTTTCCACATTGAAAGACATTTAGTATCAATTGAAGTTTTAATTCCATTGAAAACTAATATACAATTGAAGTTTGGAGGGGAACAATCTTTTGAACAAGTCAAATTGTTGTGGATTTTGAAGAAAGAAGCTCTTAGCTAAGGCTACATAATTGGGTTGAAATCCTCCATTTTAAAGTCTGATTTTTTAGGTATGTGAAGTATTTACACATTTTATTTCATTCTATTATGGCTTTCTTTCATTTTTGTTTTTCATTATAATTTATAAACTTACGTTGTCATTGTAACTATATTTCCCTTCACAACACATTTTATTCACATAATCAAATTAGAATTAAGAGTTCCCAATTCCTTAAGGACCTTCAAAAAACCTTGAAAATATTGAAAATAACTAATTACAATCAACTAGATTCCTCAAAACATCAACCAATGATTATTTCATTCACAACTTGTCTTAAATCTTCCATAATGGCGCCATTGTTTACAAACACAAACTATAATTCTTAAGGCACAACCAAACCATTATTTGCTTAAGAAATATCCGTTTGATTTAGTACAAAAAAATGAAACCTTTCAAAAGTATGCCCTTACACACAAACTTAGTTCATTTTTTCACTGTCCACATTACTAGTAGCCAAGCATCTACAAACTGTCACATGTATCTCCCAAACCATGCACACACTTTAGACTGTGATACTCATTTTTGATGCAGAGTTAGAGGGCCCAAAACCATTCAAGATGTCAAATTGCCTTCAAGAGGCATCTAAAAAGATTAAAAAGGCCTAATGGACCAATCCCAACACTCCTCCAAGTTGGACAAAAAATAGAAACACTATTTCCCACTTTTCACCCTTGGAATCTAGTAGTAGTGCAAAACCAGTTTTGGGCCCTTAACTCCAAAACACCAGGAAAATAAAAGAATGATTCTAGCACCCATTTTAGAGTTGCAAGATGTACCTTAACCCATCACATGACTCCTTTTCACTGTTTTAGGCCTCCAAGTATGCCAATTTTACAAAGGAACTACCCATAGATGCTCACACCAGATTTCCAAACCCAAAATAAATCTTTAATTAGGTCTCAAAACAAGATATTTTCTAGGTCTTAGGACCTTACCCACTCAACTAAGCTTCCAATCCAAAAACCCCCATTTTTCAATGCAAAGAGGGAGGATTTATAGAAACTCCTATACCTGGGCCTTCCCAAACCATTCCAAAGAATAAAAAATCTTCAAATACCCTCCACAAGGTCAAAATTTCATTACATAGACCACTCCTTCAACACTTTTTCAAAATCACTCCTTGGTTCCTTAAATTCTCATGGAAAAGTGCTTATTTTAGCCTAAGAACCCCATCCTATTGTCATTAGTTTCATTCCAAGACATGTTAAAAAATGAAATACCCTAATATAACAATTTAAATGCCATACCATTGAGAAACAAGTCATAATAGTAGGTGGAATGGTCATTTCATAATTAAATCCTACTCAAACCCTTGACTAGCTTGAAATGAGCAGTTTCATAAAATTGTCAATTGCTCCATTCAAATGTAACATTAAGCCCTCAGAATTGATGCATTAGAGAGTTAATACATGTGCCTACAATATTATATTAGTTTTTTACTAAGAGGAGGCTATACAGATCCGTACAAGTGCAAGAATGTGCCAAAAAACCAGTGAATTTCTAGAAAACAAAAATGGATTTCAAAATGAACAATAATCCTCCCTTCAAGACATGGAGGTTGTTTAAACATTTTTCAATGACAACCAACTCCCCCCAATTCCTATTGTGAACCCCTAAAGCTGAAAATGCACAATAGCAACAAAACACATTAGTTGTTAGTTCAAATGCATGCAAACAAGTATGAGAGATTCCCCATAAAATCCATCTATTCAAACTAAACTAGGAAATGAAGAACACAATAAACTTAAAATAAAAGAGAATCAATCCTAATTAAGCTAATATCATGATGATATTATGGGGGAATTGGTGCCAATGAAGTGTTGCAATTGGCCCTTTCCCAATTCCTAAGTAGCAATGGTATGTGATGGAGAAATGGTCAAATCTCCAAAGAGATTTGGGCATAACCTTGTTGCAAATCTTGAAAAGTGATGAGTGATTGATTGAAATGGGAAAAATTGGCTCTCAGTGTGAAGAGAGTGACTTTGCATATGATTGTGGATGAGAAATGAGGAGAGGAGTCTCCAATTTATAACTTTCAATTTGGAAGAGAAATCAATGTTTAAGCAATGTGGGACAAAGGATAATCCAATGGCATTGCACCACTTGTCCACATGTGGTTGGAGGAGGAATGAGCATATTTTGGCCAATGTGCATGATAAATGCATAAATTTCAATTTGAAATTGTGAGATGACTTGTTGAAGAGGGAAGGGAAATGAAGTTAATGTCACTTGGCTCAATGTCAAGGACATGTAAGAGGTCTTAAATGCCTTGTGGAAGGACTAAGTCCACTTGGCCTTTTTTGAATTCAAATGAGGGAATTTTAATGAAAGTGGTTAACTTAATCATGGTTTTGATTAACTTAATGAAGAATTAGATGATGTGACAATTTAGACTTAGATTTATGAATTGATTTTAGTCAAGAATTGAGAGGAAATGATTTATCAAATAAATGATTTGATTTATTTAATCAAGAAGGAACATGTTAGATTAAATAAAATAAGGTTTAATTTATTTTATTTAATAGGAGGACTTTAGAGATTTTAATCAAATAAAATGATTTATTTAATTAAACAGGGATGTAAGGTTAATTAAATTAAATTGATTAATTTAATCACCAAAAGGGGAAGATTTAATCCAATAAATAATGATTTATTAAATTAAGAGATAGAATGTGATGAAATGCATGAGAATATGTTTTTAGAGGAAATATTATCAGTAAATCGGGATCAGGTGTGCCAAACAAATTTGTACATTTTCCATGTCTATACCTATAACTAACAAACAACCACCTTTGAAAGAATATAAAACTTGGTCTATGCTTCCATAGTTTGTACATATTTGTCTATGGTAGGTTAACTTTTGTACATGATGATTGTAAGTATTATTTAAATGAATCCTTCAATGACATATATTTTTCAATTAATTTGAATGGATACATTTTTTAGGAACTAATATTTGTCTCATTACCATGGTACATATAAAATTATCCACCATGCCGAAGAAAAAGACAAAGAGGAAACTAACAGATGAAGAGAACAAAACCTTCAAAGAAAATGAGAGAGTTCGGGTGGCGACATATCATGAAAAGAATAAATTGGAAACGATTGATGAAAACAAGCTAATTGTAGAGGAACCTCAACTATAAAAAAAGAGAACGAGAATTGGCAGCACAACAGGTATGAATTCGAAAGCATCATTGTAAGATAGATTCAGATATCGTAGTTGAAGACACACCCTCAATGATAAGTGAATATGAAGGGACACCATTAAGCACAAGCAAATATGGAGGGACACCATCTATCACAAGTGAATATGGATAGAAACAATCTACTGCAAGTGAATATGGAGGGACACCATGTACCTCAAGTGAATATTGTTGGACAACATCCAACACATCTCAAGTTGAAAGTACATCATCACTCATAATTGATGAAGAAGGTATGCCATCATCCCCATGTGAACCTCAAGGTATGTCTTCTTCTCCACCCTCAATCGAAGGTACACAATCTAGCCCACCTCAATTAAATATTGATGAAATTCCTAATGTTGAGATGTATGTACCTAAGAGAACACCACCTAGAATTTTGTGTAGAAATCTAAAGTATCTAATTAATATTGATGATGATATTTTGCAGCACATGGAAGGTAATATTTCAATACGCACTTGTAGAAGATATGCTGATAAGATTTAGGAACAATTCTTTGAAAGGCTAAATGAGACTGCAAGATGTCAACTATTTGTTGAAATGTAGTGGGGTCTAAAGTATAGGAACATCATGAAGACTCTTTGATTGAGAACATCGAATGCATCAAGTGAAGACACTATTGTGAATAATCTAATGGATGCTTATGAGAGTGTGGGTAAGACCTCATGCTCAAAGGATAGTAATGTCACTCGACATGTCATTACATCGACTTTGGTAAGTTTTTAAACAAAGAGAGCTTGTCTAATTAAAAATACTAGTGAACAAACGAGAATTAGTAGAAAAAATTTATCAAGAGCCATTCAGAGGTGAAAATGAATTGAGGGAAATGATTCAAATTAATTATGGGAATTCTTGAGGAGAGTGTCATGAAAAGATAAGAAGTTGTCAAAGCCTTGAGAACACTAATTGAAGAGTATTGGAAGAATAACATAAGGCCATCTCCGAATCAAAGGGATGTGGTAAGAAGGAGAATTGGTAGTCGGAATAGTGAGCCACATCCAAAGCATTTTTGCAAATGACTCAAACCCAATTTTTTTGAAAATTTGAAAAAAATTATCTTCAAATTAGTATTTCTCAAAGATTTTTTGAAATTCTTAAGCCTTTGTCAAGATAAATCACACACGCACTACTTATTGTTGTAGACTGAATATTGAATTTTTTAACCATTATGATGTTTATCATTCTATATGTTTAGATTTGAATATTAATGATGTTTTGGAGGATTGTGGCATACAAGCCCCACAAAAATATTCAAGAGAGTTCTTATCAAAAAATTTATGTGAAATAGAGGATGGTCGGATATTCTATAGGACAACATGCTTGGATGGTTCATGCGAGCATGTGGTGGATTCCAATGTATGCTAGTATTCCAACATATGGAAAGCATAGATGAGGTGGGAAAAAAACTAGTAGAGATCAGGAAGTATAAAATGGTGGCATATGCTACAAAAGATGGGTCTCAAGAAAAAAGGTGTGAGTTGGTTATTGAGAATATTCTAGTGTACCAATTTATGACCACATTTCATGACCATATACTATCCGAGTATGCAATGCATACCCATAGAGCTCGATGGTTGGACAAAAATTTCAAGCTATGCAAGGACACCTTTCCACTTGGAAGCATAATATCCATGGTTGACTTTGCGGAGAACTACACTCTATAGCCACAACATGAGGTGCAGTCACAGTATTACAACTCCACACAAGTTTTGATATTTGTGCACATAGCATTCATCCATGCATCTGATAGTACATATGAGAAAATTAAAGTATTGATGGAGTACCACTTTTACATTGGTGATGATCGCATGCATTCTCCAGAGTTCGTGCAAGGTTGCTTCTAGATTTTCTAGAGTGGTTTGGCTCAAAGGGGCATAGAATATGATTGATATATAATATGGTCTGATAATTTTCCAACATAGTTCAAGAACTCACACATGTTCTACTGGTTGTGCAAGATGCATGTCATTATAGGTGTTCAACATATGTGGAAATTTTGTGAGGTTGGACATGGAAAGAGGGAGCATGATAGTGCAGGAGCATGCACGAAAAGAGCATTAGCATGAGAAGAGTTAAAGTATAAAGATAGTGCAAAGTTGACAGATGCAAAATTAATCGTCAAGTGGTGTAATGCTTTGATGGGTCTAGTTAATGAAGGTACGTCTTCAATTCGTAGATTTTTTGGTTGATGGATCATACTAACATTGCACCATATGAAGACTATTGTACACTAACATGATCGAGTGAGCTACACTCTTTCCTTAGCTCAAATGAAGGTTCATGGAGTATCGATACATGAAAGATGGCATGTTTTTTTTCTTCATGTACAATGCAAGCCTGGAATGATTGTGAGTCAGGGGAGTGGGTTAACAAATGGTTCACAAGTTATATTAGCCCACTTCACACGTATCACCCTTTGACAACATTAGAACTGACACAAATGGAAGCATCGGTTGACTTTGACCATGTATCAAATCTAGTTCAACTAGGTGATATATCTACTTCCTTAGTTGTTGAAATTCCATATCATTATCTTACTTTGTACTGTATTCATAATGTTGACAAATTTCAAGAGATTTTTTGCACATATCAATGCAAGACATGTTTATGCAGTTATTGCAGATGAAGACAATGAAGAGGAAACAAACTATTACTTGTGTTGTTGTGTTGAGGCCAAAAAGAAATTAGAGGCCCTAGTTATAGATGGATAAAACATTGAATACCCTACAGGCTCGGTTGTGGTTATTGGAACATGGCTTAGAAGGTACCCACATTCAAGTCTTAAACATTGGCTATTTCAAGACTTTGACATGCATCGTAAGATTATTCATTACTCAAACGTTTTCATGGAATCCAATGTTCATTTGACCAAAAATGGGGGTAGACCTTTGAACAAGACCTTGTGGAAGGTCCGTGAATCTAACCATGAGGCTATACTTGACACAATAAAGAGTAGAGCAAACCTAGATGGTTTGTTGGATTAATTTGTAAGTATATGCACATTGGTTCTTATTAATTTATACTTTTATGCACATTAATGTGTTTGATGCCAATGCTATCATCTTCTTTTGCAGTGATTGGTGTCCCCTTGCAAAAAATGCAGATATATGAGCCATCCAAGAGAATGTCAGCTAGAAAAGAAATGCAACATCCTTATTTTGATGATCTTGACAAATCTCAATCAAAATTTTAAGCCATTAGAAAAGTGTGTGCAAAGCTTGGTGAGGAAATTTCAAGTTTTTCATTTGAAGTTAAACTTATCATGAGTAGCTATGATGTACACATTATAAGAGCATCTGAAATTTCAAATTACTCTATTTATGAGAGATGTTGTGTGCAATAGGTATGTTGGAATTCCCAGTGAAGATGTATGACTAGGAGTGACTAAGTTGTGAAACCTACATTCCTATCTGTAAGTGTCTTCCATATATTTTTATTTTATTTCAGTTTTGGATGCTCTTTCTTTTTCTCTTTTAGTTTGCATATTTGTAAGTAAACTACTAAAAATTGATTGATCTCTCATTGCAGAAAATGTTGATTTAAGAGCCGACAAAGAGAATCTCAACCAAAAAATCAATGCAACATCCTTATTTTGATGATCTTGATAAATATCAATTTTGATTTCAAGCCATTATAAAAGAGCGTGTGAAGCTTAGCGACGGAATGTCAAGTTACTCAATTGAAGTTAACCTCATAATGAGCACCTATGATGTAGACATTTAAAGAGAATCTCAAATATATGAGTTACATTGTAAAATATCTGTGAGAATGAAGTACCAGAGGAATTGTAATAAGATTTACTTACATAATGACAAACTTTGAGGCATTGTAATAAGATTTTCTTACATAATGCATTGTTGGGGCAGCAATTATCATGTATCCAAACCCTCAGATCTACAATTTGTTTCAGGAAAAACTCACTCCACCATGCCAAACCAAAACCCTTATTTTATGCAATATTTTATCAAACCCTAGGGTAAAACATCATTTTTCATGCCCTTTTCCATCAAAATCTACAAAGGCGGCAACATAAAACCCATAAAACTTATTCCCTTTCACTTAGAAATTTCTTGTCTAATCCTATAGGATCGCGTTGGGCTCCTCTAAAAAAACCTCTCTCAGTTTTTCTTATCTCACAGTCGTTTTCTCGTGGTGGCGAATTTTCACTTGATTGAAAAAGTGTCAAAATCAAGCTGTGCAAAGTTGCAAAGTGGTGCCACTTTCATTCTACAAATTGTGTGACCAAACAGACTATTCCAACACGTCCAAATAGATATTTTTATGCTAGGCATGGTCCTCTTTTGCACCGAAACACGTGAAATCACTCTGAGCTATGTTCCACCAAATCGATCCCTTAAGAGTCCAAAGTGTGAAATGGCTACAAACTTCAGCATGCTATTACTCAGATACTGTGATCCTTAGAAAATTCTCGTCTAATCCTACAGGATCGCGTTGGGCCCCTCTACAAAAAATTCTCTTAGTTCTGGCTATCTCAGAGTGTTTTTCCCATGGCGGCGGATTTTCACTTGATGGAAAAAGCATCAAATGCAAGCAGTGCAAAGTTGCAAAGTGGTGAAACTTTCATTATGCAACTTGTGTGACCAAGAGACTATTCCAACACATCTGAATAGGCATTTTTATGGTAGGCATGGTCCTCTTTCACACTAAAACACGTGAAATCGCTTTTCCACCGGATCCATCCCTTAAGGGTCCAAAGTGCAAAATGGCTACAAACTTTAGCATGCTATTACTCGGATATCGTGATGCTTAGAAAATTATCAACTGATCCTACAAGATTTTGTTGGGCCCCTCAACAAAACCCTCTCTCAGTTTTGGCTATCTCAGAGTGGTTTTCCCGTGGCGGAAAATTTTCACTTGATGGAAAAAGTGTCAAATGCAAGCAGTGCAAAGTTGCAAAGTGGTGAAAATTTTGTTCTGCAACTTGTGTGACCAAGCAGACTATTTCAACATGTCTGAATATGTATTTTATGCTAGGAATGGTCCTCTTTTGCACCAAAACACATGGAATCGCTCTAAGCTATATTCCACCAGATCGATCGCTTAAGGGTCCAAAGTGCAAAATGGCTACAAACTTCAGCATGCTATTACTCGGATACCATGATTCTTAGAAACTTCTCTTCTAATCCTACAAGATTGTGTTGGGCCCCTCTACAAAAACCTCTCTCGATTTTGGCTATCTCAGAGTAGTTTTCTCGTGGTGGCAGATTTTCACTTGATGGAAAGAGCATAAAATGCAAGCAGTGCAAAGTTGCAAAGTGGTGCAACTTTCATTTTGCAACTTGTGTGACCAAGTGGATTGTTCCAAAATTTCCAAATAGGTATTTTTATGCTAGGCATGGTCCTCTTTTGCATTGAAACATGTGGAATCGTTGTGAGCTTTGTTCCACCAGATCGATCCTTTAAAGGTCCAAAGTGCAAAATGACTTTAAAATTCAGCATGTTATTACTTGGATACCATGAAACTTATAAAATTATCATCTAATATTGTAGGATTGCGTTGGGCCCCTCTAGAAAAACCTCTCTCAGTTTTGGCTATCTCGGAGTGGTTTTCCCGTGGCGGTGGATTTTCACTTGATGGAAAAAGTGTCAAATTCAAACTGTGCAAAGTTGCAAAGTGGTGCAACTTTCGCTCTGCAACTAGTGTGACCAAAATTACTACTCCAATGCATTTGAATAGGTATTTTTATGCTATTCACGGTCTTTTTTCGCACCGAAACACACGGAATTGTTCTGAGCTACGTTCCACCAGATCTATCCCTTAAGGGTCCAAAGTGCAAACTGGCTGCAAACTTCAACATGCTATTACTCGGATACCATGATGCTATAAAATTCTCATCTGATCCTATAGGATTGAGTTGGGCCCCTCTAAAAAACCTCTCTCGGTTTTGGATATCACGAAGTGGTTTTCCCATGGTGGCGGATTTTCACTTGATGGAAAAAGCATCAAATGCAAGCAATGCAAAGTTGCAAAGTGGTGCAACTTTCATTCTGCAACTTGTGTGACCAAGAAGACTATTCCAACATGTCTAAATAGGTATTTTTATGCTAGGCATGGTATTCTTTCACATCGAAACATGTGGAATCACTCTGAGCTATGTTCCACCGAATCGATCCCTTAAGGGTCCAAAGTGCAAATTGTCTTTAAACTTTAGCTTTTTATTACTTGGATACTGTAACACTTAGAAACTTCCCATCTAATCCTATAGGATTGCATTAGGACCCTCTACAAAAACCTCTATCGGTTTTGGCTATCTCAAAGTGGTTTTCTCGTGGTGGTGGATTTTCACTTGATGGAAAAAGCATCAAATGCAAGCAGTGCAAAGTGGTACAACTTTCATTCTGCAACTTGTGTGACCAAACGAATTGTTCCAACACATCCGAATAGGTATTTTTATGCTAGGAATGGTCCTCTCTCACACTAAAATATGTGGAATCACTCTGATCTATGTTCCACCAAATCGATCCCTTAGGTTGGAGGACTCTAAAGTTGCAAATTTGTAAGTTGCTTAAAACAACAAATTTGAAATCCAATGGTTACTTGTTTTTAAAGTTGGTTTTTAGTTAGTTGAGGGCATGGATGAGCTAGAGAAGGGTGTAAAAAACTATGTAAAGCCTTGAGAGGCTCGAATGGAGGTTGTTGATGAACTTTTGGAGAAGATCTAATAAGAATTATTCACACTGTTCTCTATTTTTTAGATATTTTATACAAACTTGTTGAACCCGTACTTGGTATTACCTCTAGCTTCTTATACGGTCCCAAGGTTGACATGGATTGAAAGAGGGCTGAGTTCACAAGAACCCATATGTCATGATAATGAATGGCCCACTTAGCACTCATTGCATCCAGGTGATGCTCACATAGGTGAGGCACTAGGCCTTCTCGGGAGGTCACCCATCCCAGTACTACTTCAGCTCAAACGCTTAACCACAAAGTTTTCTCCCCAAGGTTAAGGCCACTTAGCTTGCAACCCCATTTGCAAAACCTTCAGCAAGTGTTATGCCTTATGAAACATTCATTATAGATCCCCTTTAGCTCATCAATTGATAAGTAGGAGGTATTTTCTACAATGTATCAAATTGTGATATTGCTATCAGGATTCAATTGTGTAGTTTTTTAGTATAAAAGATAATAAGAAGGGAAGATCAGGGTAATCAATTTACAGACTTATTTTTATTATTGAATTACATTTGCAGAAATCGGGACAAGTAACCTTATTGTGGACCTAGGGTTGCAAAATTTGATCTACAACATGTTCCACCATTTCTTCAGTAGGATCAAGAACACACATAATGAAGGTGTGTTTACAGCCATGAAAGATTATGGTTCGAACTATCCATAAGAGCGATGTTTTATCTCGACCAACCATATCTATACTATGGTTTGTTTAGAAACAAGTATGGGTTCTCTCTTCATCGGCATATACATTACTCCTCAATGTGTTCACACCAGTGTTAGAAGACTTGGACTCGCCTCAGACTTGACAAGCCAATTTTTTACCTGGACATGGGCTTGGAGCCCAGACTCGACAAATATAAAAACTTAAGAAATTCAAATATTTTTAAAGATTTAAAACTTGTTTCATGCACACTTCAATAAATAAACCTTAAAGACACAATATAATTATCAAATAGAAACTACTATGATCCCATACACAAACATACATCAATCACATAAGTATAAGCACAAATTTTAGCTGAAGGAAATAACACATTTAGATATATAAATATTGTGATATTGCTATCAGGATTCAATCATGTAGATTTACAAGTCAAACTCATTGACCCATGATTCGTGAGTAGTGGTTCGCAAGAACCCATCTCTCATGATAATGAATGGTTCATAAGGAGGAAGATAAATATTCATACATTTATTCTATCACAAATGAGATAAGTGCTTGGTTTCATGAAGGTCATGAGGCAACCATTAATGGGGAGTGGATACATGAAGAACCAAAGGAGAATGATAATGGCTTCAGACTTGCTATAAAGGATAAAAAAAATCATTTCAGGGTATGTGCAGGATCATCATGTAAAAAATAGGCCCTTAAGTGGTAATAAAATGACAAAAAATTAGAGTTAGACAACTTGATGTAAAAATTTGAATAAGTTATCTATATTATTTCAAAAAAATGTAAAAATTGAATGTAGTTTCTAAAATACTAGACCTTTATTTTATTTTTTTTAATCTATTTGGTGAAAATTTAAAATTTCAATGCAGTAGTATTTAAATTTCAGGGTAAAAATAAGAAGTAGGTGTCTATCTGACCACCCTAACCACAAAAGAAATGATAATACTTTTTTATAAGATTTTAGATATAAGTGGAGGACTCATGTCCCGATGTGATGCATATTATTTTATAATTTTTATCCAAGTAAATAATTAATTATGATTTTTTTATTACAACTTTTAAAAAATATAAAATCTCGTCTATCTAACCAACTTAACTTGGTCAAAAATTAATGAAATTCAATTTTATTTTTTTTATTCCTATAGTATGCAAAGCATAGAATGTGACGCATGTTTTGGATTCAAAAAATATGATACCGTTTAAAAGTTATAGATGTTTTTCAATCAAGACTTTATTCATAATTCTAATAGAAAATGAATAATAATTATTTATTAAATTCAAAGTAAAGCATAATTTATATTGATGGAAATCTGAGAATCTCCTCTAAAAAACCTTTTCGTTTCATCAATTTTGGGTAAAAAAAAGTCATCAACCACATGGTCCATCATATGGCTTACATATCGCCACTTTTTGGCCCATCATGATCCTACACATACCCTCCAACGATGCAAGAGGTTTTTGGTTTGACTACCAAAATGAGCCTATGAAGAATGCATGTGAAACTCCTTTGAACATTGAGGGTGTCCTTACTCCATCTCAAGGATCATGCATTGAGGATGACATAGATCAATGCTAGGGCTAACCAATTAATAATTATACACATGAATAAGTCAAGAATGTATATGTCAATAAGGGAAGTACAAGTACTCAAAAACACGTAAGTCTCAAAAAGTATACACATGCATACATAGTATACACAAATTAAAACAAATTATATGCACAAATACAAGGTATACGCATGAAAACACGTAAGCCATAAAGTATACATTCAAATGCACATAAGTCACAAAGTATACACGTAAGTTGCAAAGTATACACATGAATACACGTAATGCATATCTATTGAACCATCAATTTAGAATGCAAATATGGACAGGCATCGATAAAATATTTTTGTATTAACCAAATAGCCATGTAGGCATACATCAATATATGTCGATATAAGTATGAAATATATGTATAAAATAGCCATATAAGCATACAATATCAAATATGTTCAATAAAAAATATGTACAAAACTTCCATGTAGGCATAAAACAAAGGGCTCTACAATCAAAAGTCATTGCTCTCCATCCTTTGGAAATAAAATCTTTCTATTTCCTTTTTGATTGGATGGCAATCAGTCTGTCACTCATTTTTGTTACATTCAAGGAGTACTCCTACTGCTCCTCCTCGGGTTTAGTTCATTGTGAAGTTTTAACTGTTACAATAAGAAGTAAAGACATGAATATATAGAAATTACATTATAAAAAATGATATATTTGACAAAATAATCACTTACCGCCATCTCGTGATCTCTCTCCACAAGGGAAATATTCTCATACCCATGCTCAGGCATGCTCAAGCCCTGTATAAACCATACAAATAGAAATTAAACTACGTGAATCAATAATGGTTTGATTTTTCACTAACTAACATCTATAAAAACAAATGTAAATTGAAATTTACTAAGTTTCCTCATACCTCTCTTGTCAGAGCCATCGAGGATTGTATAGCAAATGTCACACCAATATCCATTAACTTCATCACATTCAAAGGTATATCATCATGCAACATCTGAAAATAAAACAACAAATTATACAACGTTATCAATGATGTGCATATAAACTACACAAATCTATTAAGTACTTGATTCATTAGCTAGATTGTTTATTCTATTACCTCTGTGTAGGTTTGAGTAAATCCACCGCCACTGGGAAATGTTCCATCAAAACCTCCAATATTAGTCTATTCAACATCCAAAATCGCATATTAAAATACCATTCGTAAGACAATGCTATTAACATGCAATAAAATTATAATTGTTTACTAGTTACATACCCTAGCAATAGGTGTACTGCAAAAATAAGTTGGTGTGGGGCTAGTGTATCCAGTCTCAACACTATGACCCTGCAATTTTATTAAAATCATAAAACATTTTTAGTTAATCTTGCATTTCAAAATCAAAATTTAATAAATTAAATTCAATGAACATGCACTAACTTTTACCTGACTATCAATGCCATACACTTGATGCAAATTTTCAATTGCCCTCTCCATCTCCATAGTTGCAGACAGATCCTACGTACCAGTCTCTTGAGTGTCAATGGGGTCATATGAACAAGTAGCCCTGCAAGATTGACATACATGTGTTCGAAGGCCACCACTCGAAGACTCCCCTAGATGGCGTTGTAGAATAGGGCTAGTATGATGGATGAAACTCTAGGTCAAAGTGTTGATCACCTGCAAAGTCTTTATGTCAACACTTTCCTTTGTGATGGAAGGCATAACAATGTACTCATGAGGTGGCCTAGTGAGAGCTCGTCTACCTTGCCACGTAGGATCCAGCTGTGCACCAGGTCTATCTTGAGATGACCCCCCACCTCTCCCCTGGAAATCCGTCATATCAAAATAATTTGGGATCTTGTTCAATATGAACTCATTATATAGTTTCCTAAGGAAATATTGTAGGACCTCGCAATTGTTGAATGGTGGGTAATCGAAGACCATATACCACCTATCATAAAATTGTTCCCTAATCTATTGGTGGTGGCACCAATGGATAGGAAACCTCTTCGCATTGAGGGTAAGATTTTGATTTGTGTGTGGGTCAGTGAATAATGAGCACAAATCACCTTTTCTAATTTTTAAATCCTTTACATCCTTGTATGATAGTTTATTTGCATAATAATCCCTAGCCGCCTGCCTCCTATCTTGCCATCTAGTTAATTGTTTGCTAATTGAATCTATATTTTTTAACATATCTTTTAATGAATTTTCTAGGGTCATTCTTTCTACAGTTGAACCATTTAATCACTCAACCTACTGATTAAATCCTCAATTCTCTTTTTGTTGTACTCAATTTCACTCATTAAATTTTGTTGAGTGCCAGGAGGGGGTTGAGTGATTGGTGGAGGAGGTTGATATTGTGGTTGATTTTGATCTTGAGGATTTGGTCGGTCTTCCTATTGAGGATTTGGTTGGTCCTCCTATTGAGGATTTTGAGGGTTTGCAGGTTGATTTGCATCTCCTAAAAATTAAAACAAAAACCATAGAATCCTTAGCTCTCAGAGATCCTCCTCGTTGTGGTGCCATTGTTGCAAAGAAATATCAATTGTTGGTGAAGAAATTCATTGAATTCCTCCTCCTAGAATGCGAGCATGAAATTGTGGGGATTTTGGCCACGACTGCAAAAAAAATCAGTCGAAATGCAAATGATAGATTTGCATTTCTTTTTTCACTTTTAACAATCAATAATGTGAGTGCGTTATAACGCACTTGCATTATCGATTTTTAGTTGTTGATCCCCAGGCTCGGCATTACAAGCCATATGGTGAGCATATTATTGATTTACAAATATTTTTTTTTGGAGGGTGTCCACAGAATTGCTACCCATTTCCATGCACCCGCCCATGATATGGTTTGTACTAGACCAAAAATTTCCCAACCAGTGGGATTTCTTTCTAGATATATGTCTAATCATGGTAGAGTTCACTGGGATGAAGTTAAAAGAGTCTTCAGATATTTGTGTGGTACCTTAGAGTATTCCTTTTGTTATCATAGTACTTTTACTAAAGACAATATTTCCCTTGATATTCAAGGTTACGTGGATTCATACTAGGTAGGTGATTTTGATAGTAGACAATCCACCAATGATGGAAGAGCATCCAAGGTGTAAGACCAATCTTGCATCCCAAAAAAAAAATTGTTTATTTTTATTTTAGTTAGGTTAGGTGAATAATTTTAAGGGCTAAAATGGGTAGGATTGCTTACTATTTTTAGTAATATTGGAAAAGCTGAAAATAACAGGTTTCTATTTTTAGTAAGTTAGCAATTTTGTATGTATGGGAATGAAATCTTATAGAGAACTCCAAAATGGTGAAATGAAGACAAAGTTGAATAAATCACTTCAATATCATTTGTCATTTGTGAGATATTAATTTGTCTTAAATATCCCTTTAAAAATATTGAAAGTCAATTTTGAGGCACCTAGAGGTTCTATATGGGCCTGAAAAGTGGTCAAAACCAAATTATATTAGAAATATACTATTGTGGCCCTTGCGCTTGATGAAATATTTCCAACAACGTAGACATTGTTTCAATTTGATGCCCGAGTCAAAAGTTACGGCTCTTGGAAAATCAGACTAAAATTTAGGAATTTAATACATTTGGAAAAAATGATAACTAAATTTGTTGGGTGCCAAAAATAGAAGTGGTTATCCATTGGAAAGTGAAAAAATCTTATAAATTGGTTACAAAGGAAGAGGGATTCATTCTAGATGAGAAGATAGACAAAATTCTTTCTTTTCAACAAAGAACAAAGGTTGGGGTTTTAGTGGCCATTATTGCCATTCACGGACTTGCATGTTTGATTTTCTACATGTATTTGCAACCCAAATTTTTATAATATTGGTATTGTGACCAGATAGTTGTAACTCATTTGATTGCATGTATGTAGATGATTTCTAAGAATATAATAAAGTTGCATATTTTTTGTTCTTGAATGTTATTTTCTATGTATGGTGTGTTTGAGGGGGAGTTTCCCTTCATCAACCAGTGCTTATGTATTTACTTTATTTGGTGGTGCAATTGGTTGGATGATTAAGCAATAGGTTGTAGTTGCTTTATCCACTACTGAAGCTAGGTATATGGTAACTACTCGTGCTTGTAAAGAATCCATTTGGCTTAAGAGACTGTGTTCAGATATTGGAAGAAAATAATGTGTTGTGACAATTTATTGCGATAGTCAGAGTGTGATATGCCTAGCTAAGAACTTGATATTTCATGTCAGAACCAAGCACATTGATGTACAATATCATTTTGTTAGAGATATGGTTGAAGATGGCATGGTGAAGCTAGTTAAGGTAGAGACTTTAATGTGTTTTTGATTCTTTAACTAAGCATGTGAGCACAAAGAATTTTAGATGGTGTTTAGAGACTATGGGCCTTTCGGCCCCTAGCAATTAAGATACAATATTTACTCCCTCCAATTTCTCTTGCAAGGTGTTCTACAAGTGATATATTTGTTGGGAAAATGTATCTCAACCTTGTAATTATATAAGGTTTTTTGTTGATAGGATGTATTTAATATATACATATATATATCCTAGCTACACTAATAGGTGTAATATATAATAGGAGCACAAAGTGGAGGGGTAGAGTGGGATGTGTGTTAATGTTAACATTTTTTGTTAATTAAATTTTTTAAATGACCGACACATTAATTTAATGATATATTGTAAATCTATACCTTTCATTATTAGGTCTCAAATCTAATGGTATATATTTTTTTGGCTTATCTTTACCTATAATGTATCACTAGTTTATGAGGGAATTATACTACGACTATAGATGGTGATGTATTATGAGAGTCTGATGGTATTCGTGTTGTCTCTAGATCTCTGGTGGTGATAATCCTATGAGAAGCTTTCTTTGCAAGTATATTGTAATCTTTGTGATTTTTGAATAATATATTAGGAAAAATTTGGAGTATGGGTTTTTCTCCTGAAAGGGTTTTCCTCAGGTAAATCAAAGGGTGATCCCACAATAGTGGTTTATACTTTTTGGGAAATCCTAATTTTTGTTGAAATCACATTATTTAAGAAAATATAATGATTTAAGCCTTGAAAAGTTTCATTTAAAGGATTCCAATTAGAGAGAGTTTGATCAAACCACCTTATATCAAGCCCCCTTGGATATAACCCCACTAGTTTTAAACCATACCTATAATGGAGTCTCCTTTATGTCTATCAAAATGCTGATAAAAAACCACTTTTTATTTACCTTTTGGGGGATCAAATGAATTCATTTAAAATTTATTTTTTGTAAGTATGTATTTCTTATTATAAGCTTCCCAAAAAGTATAATTTTAAATAAATTTAATTTAATTATTATATTTTTTTTTATTTCTTGTGAATGTAGGTTTTTCATCAAAAATCAAGCTCTTTATTCTTCACATGTGGAAAAATAGAAGATTATAAAATAAAAAAATCTATGCACCAAATATCGATGTCTTTGATCCAACCAAAAAAAAAATGAATTTCAATACATACAAAAAAAGTTATGTTTTAGCCAGTAAATCATGTCTAAATTATAACTAGTTTGACTTTGAAGCCTAAGTAAGAAAAAAATAATCAATGAAATGCTATGAAACCAACTACATGCACTATATATCATAATTATAAATCTAAATTAGAAAAAAATAGAATTTTATCCTTTACAGAAAAAAATTATGTGTTAGATAGTAATGTCGATCTTTAAAAATGGTGTTTACTATTAAAAAATAGTTTTTGAAGGAGATGGAAAAAGAAGTGCAATTTGATTCTAATTTTTTTGAAAAAAATATATTTAGAATCTACAAAAAAAATTTCACAAATCACTAGTTTGCATCATCTTCAAATTCCTCATGGTTTAGCCGCTATAGGTACTAAAAAGTGAAGATTTAGTTAAAAAAAATCAATTCAATGTCTAGTTTGGCCAAAAATTGTAAACCAGTATTGTGGGATCACCCCACTGTAATGTGGTATGCTAGATATTTATGTTTGTTTTTTAAAAGTTTTTGTAACTGTTGAAAAGATCTATAAAGTTTTTCATTATTCTCCTCTCAAGATTAGTGTAGGAATTTGTTCTACTACCTTAGCTTCCTTACATGTGCATCATTTTCCATGACATGCCCAATTAATCCAATTGGAGCATGAAGAGTGGTTATACATATTTTCCCAAATCTAGACATGAATTTTTTTCCACAATGGTTATATATGTTTAAATCAAGTGGAAATTGTGTAATTAATTAAGCTAATAAGATTATGTTGATGATATGGATTAAGCACGTACATAGGCTCAACATGACTAGCCAAGGGCATGCCACACTTAGGTAGGGTGGTGGGTGTCACTTGATTGCTCCATTCACCTTGCAATAGGAATATGTACTTTGTTCCACAATGTTGGTAAAAGGTTTGTTATAATTATTGGGATGTAAGTTACGAGTGGTCATTCACGAGATTGTAATCTAGTTTGCACTAGATAATCAAATTATTGGGTGGTTGAGTTTCTATGGATGTAGCCCATATTAGGTAAACCACATTAAAATTTTGTGTTGATATTTTTGGATTATTTAATCTGCATATAATTGTTAATGTTTATTTCTTTAATTTTCTTGAGCCTAACAACTAGTATAAGATTCGTGTGCATTTCAGTCGATTGGCAGGAAACCTCTAGATTTGAGTGGGAGCAATGCAAGAAGGAAAATTCAAGGTTAAGAAGTTCAATGGCCAGAATTATCAATCATGGAAGATGCAGATGAAAGATCATTTGTATCAAAAGGATCTATGGCTTCCATTGCAAGGAAAAGCAAAGAAAGATGTTGTGATGTCTAATGAAGAATGGGAGATTTTGGATAGAAAGGCATTGGGAACCATTCGGTTGTGTCTAACACCATCTATAGAATTCAATATAACAGAAGAAAAGAAAATAAAGGATTTGATGAAATCTTTGGCTAAATTGTATGAAAAACCCTCAGCCTTAAATAAGGTATTTCTCATGAAGCATTTGTTTAATCTGAAAATTATTGAAGGTGGATCTGTGATAGATCATTTAAATGAGTTTAATACAATTACCAATTATTTAACTTTTGTAAAAGTGAATTTTGATGAAGAGGCAAGGGCTCTCTTTATTTTCTTTTCTTTTCCAAAAAGATGGAGTAGCTTGGTAATAGTTGTAACTTTGTCTTTGGTTCAAATACATTGAATTTTGATGATGTTGTTGGTGTTATCCTTAGCAAGGAAATGTGATGGAAAAGCACAGGTGAGAGTTCAACATCAGGTAATGCTTTGACTATAGAGAATAGAGGAAGAAAAAATGAGAGGAAAAATCCCAACAAATCATGGGAAGTCACAAGGAAAGTAGAAGAAAGTCAGATCTAAATCTAGAGGAAGAATGGATTGTTGGAATTGTGGAAAGCCAAGACACTTGAAGAAGGATTGTTGGTCTCGAAAGGGAAAATAAGGAGATGAAAAAAATGACGAAAATAAGGACGATAATATTTCAAGCAATAAATTCTAGGATTCTTTAATTTTGTGTTTAGATAATGCTAATGATTCCTGGGTAATAGATTCAGGGGCCAAATTTCATGCCACACCCCATAGGAAATATTTTATAGATTATGTTCAAGGTGATTTTGGATAGGTTTATTTGGGTGATGATGAACCCTATCAAATTGTTGGAAAAGGAAAGAAAAAAATCAAGTTGTAGAATGGAAATTAATGGTTGCTATAGGAGGTAAGGCATGTTCCAAATTTGAGAAGGAATTTAATTTTTGTTGGACAACTAGGTAGTGAAGGCTGCATAGTTACCTTTTCAAATAGAGTCTGGAAAGTCACTAAAGGTGCATTAGTGTCCCAAATCTGAAAATGGAGGTGAGTATTGCAGCAAAGAATTTGAAAATTACAGTTCATAAAATGGAATCTTGATGTAGAGTAGGGGAGATTTCAAGATTTCAACATCTGACAACAAGATTTGATGTTTCTTGCTTATAGCCTTCAATGAATACAAACTAGGTTTCAACCCTAAATGGGTCATTCATGATTTAAATAGGTAAATAGAAACCAAGATGACTCTTAATGGAATGAGGATGACAAAAAATAAGTGTTATAAATTCACAAGAACTTAGGGCTATGAAACTTCAAATGTTCTCTTGCCAAATTTACCCTAGGCCAAGTAGGGCAACAAATTGGTTTTTCTCTTACATAACTTATGGAGAAGAACTCAAAATCATAATAGAAAAAATATTTTGAGTACCCTTTTGGGATTTACTGATCATATACAAAACTTAGGTATGGTTGTTTTGTAACACAAGGCTCAAACTTAGACTGTGCTTCCTTGAAGCCTAAAACATGGAGGCAACAAATTGAGTTTTTTGGATATAGATTTCAGTGAAAACTTGATTTCCAAAACTTAAATATAGTTATATATACCCATTTTGGCTTTATAAAACATATATTAGAATAAAGGTAGGTTACTTTGTATGGAACTTGTAGACACCGAAAATTGGTCTAGGCTTGCGAATACACTTTCGACATAATTTTCTATAGTCCATTGTCTTGATTAAATAATGTTAATTATTTAATTACCCTTTCTAACACATATTTCCTCTATTAATTAAATATCCCTTTTTAATTCATTCATTAATTCATAAATAACCTTTATTCAACTTGATTAATTAAATAAATCATATTTATTTAATTATGTTGCGAACTAATTAATTCTTCCCCCTTTATCTATCAATTAAATAATCTATTATTTAATTACTCCTTTATCATACTTTTCCAACTATAATTAAATATATTTATTTAATTATTCATTTAACCTCCTTTATCTATAATTAAATATTTATTATTTATATTATCCTTTTCAAACAGTCAAATTAAATAGATTACTTTATTTATTTAATTAAAGTCTCTTATTTTCAAATGTTGAATTAAATTAACATTTAATTCATATTTAATTATTTATGTCGCATTCCTCTATCATTCAATTATCTAAGTCATTCACTCACCTTGTGACTTGAGATTTGTTTTTAGTTCTTTAGTTATCTTTGAATTCAATACCATTTTATCTCTACGAGAAGACTCTTCGTCATAACTAGTCAGTTAACTAGTTCCAACTCATATGCATGATGTGTTTATTAATTAAATATCTTTATTTAATTAATTAACTCATTTTTGCATTCAAATGCATTAGTCTTCGAGTTCTAACTTTGGCTTTTGCCTACAAAGTCTATTTCTTCTATTTTTGGAGATTAAGATCTTGAACTTATGTTCTAACTCACGTTCTAACTTAGTCTTTATCTTCAGTCTTTCTTGAACTCATGTTCTGACTCATGTTCTAAATCACATTCTATCTGACACATAACTCACATCGCATGGCATTCATCAATCTCATCCGTCGATCTCTCTTTCAATCTGAGTTGATCGTTCGAAAACCCAAAATCTATAAAATGGGCTGTCATTATCATTATTCCTCCTCTCCTAAAATCACATATTTTGCTTAGACACTCGATGAAGTTATGCTTGCATTCAAACATTGAAAACTAAGGGCAAGAATACTGAAAAGGAAAAATGGAGAAGAGCAATCAAGATAATTCGAAGGGGTGAACGTTATTCGATGAGATCTTTCCATTAAATTGTTTAGTTTGTTTAGTTTATTTCCTCGTTCTTTGTAGTTATATTTTATATTATTATTTACATTAGGATTAACTTTGTTATTCTAGTTGCAGATTATTCATCATCATTCAAAGATACATCTACTTTTAATCTACTGTTACATTTGGTGAACCCGACGTGAACATGCTTCAAATTTGCACATATTTTTCGCTTGTTCGTTTGTCCATTTTTTGTTTTTGTAGGTTATCGTACGACACACCGCATCTGATAAAAAAAAAAGATTAATTTTCCTTTGCGAACCGCATCTTCTATATTCTGCATCGCATCTGTTATTTTGCACCACATCTGTGAACCTATGCACTGCATCCACCTATCAACAATCATACTTTTTAAGAATCTTTCAAATCACACTTTTGGGATAATTTTGAGATCAGATAGATAGCATGGTTGCATCCGGAAGGGCCGAGAGACGAATTTTCATATATTATACTACATATTTTCGTTAAGGGTTGCATTTTTTACAAGCAAAACACGATTTTTTTTTAGATAATTGAATGATAGAGGAATGTGACATAAATAATTAAATATGAATTAAATGTTAATTTAATTCAACATTCGAAAATAAGAGACTTTAATTAAATAAATAAAGTAATTTATTTAATTTGACTATTTGAAAAGGATAATATAAATAATAAATATTTAATTATAGATAAAGGAGGTTAAATGAATAATTAAATAAAGATATTTAATTATAGTTGGAAAAGTATGATAATGGGGTAATTAAATAATAAATTATTTAATTGATAGATAAAGGGGGAATAATTAATTAGTTCGCAACATAATTAAATAAATATGATTTATTTAATTAATCAAGTTGAATAAAGGTTATTTATGAATTAATGAATTAATTAAAAAGTGATATTTAATTAATAGAGGAAATATGTGTTAGAAAGGGTAATTAAATAATTAACATTATTTAATCAAGATAGCAGACTATAGAAAATTATGTCAAAAGTGTATATGCTCAATCGACAAACAATGTTAATTGCAAAGATTGATCCACTTAAATACCTCCTAAGTAAGGCATCTTTAACAAGCTGATTGGCTAAGTGGGTTATGATACTTAGCGAGTATGACATTCAGTATGTCGAGAGGAAGGCTATAAAAGGACAGGTGATTGCAGATCAGTTAGTTGATGCCCCTATAAAGGCGGACCATCCATTAGTGGCATATTTTCCAGATGAATTTATCTTCAACATTGACATTAAAACTAAATGGAAACTATACTTTGATGGGTCACATACAAATCGTGGTTCAGGAGCTGGTATCTTATTTGTCACACCTCAAGGTGATACCATTCCTAAATCATTCAGGATTGCTTTCCCTTGTACCAACAATATAGCAAAATATGAAGCCTTAATGACAGGCTTAAAAATGGTAGCTCAATGGGAAATTAAGAGGCTACATGTCTTTGGCGACTCTCAACAGGTAATCCGATAGGTAAATGATGATTACGAGACTAAGGATGAAAAGCTTGCACCTTACAAACAAATGGCTGATAGTTTCAAATAGTATTTCAATGATATAACTTTTCAACAAATACCACGTATCTAGAATAGAGCTACAAATGCTATGGCAACCGTGGGTTCCTTGTTGGATATTCTGAGTAATGTTCCTAAGTTCGAGTTTCTGGTTGAACAGCTTTTGGTCCCCTCTTATGATGTCCCCAATACTATGATAGTGTGTACCATTTTTGGTCCTATGTCTCCTTGGTATAAAGACATATTCGACTACCTCAGTAACCAAACCTTACCCCAAGACTTGTCCAATAACCAACGCCGAACATTTATCTGAAAGTTAGCTAAGTACACCATCATCGGAGAAACCCTGTATAGACGTACCTTAGACAATGCCCTAATGAGATGTCTCGATGCTGAGGAAGCACAAAAAAATTTATGAGTGGTGCACGAGGGTATATGCGGATCTCATTCGAGTGGTCCTACTCTAGCCCATAAGATTATGAGACTAGGTTACTATTGGCCTACAATGGAGAAAGACTCATACGTCTTTGTAAAGAAATGTAGAAAATGTCAAATACATGGAGACTTGATAAGAGTGCCAGTGCAAGAGCTTCGTCCAATTACTTCACCATGGCCCTTTGCCCAATGGGGACTTGACCTCATAGGTAAGATACACCTTTCATCATCTAATGGCCATAAATTCATCATCACCGCCACCGAATACTTCACCAAATGGATCGAAGCTATTCCCATGACCTACATCACTGACACACAAATATCTAATTTTATCTTAAACTATATCATTTGTCGATATGGTGTACCCCAATCCATAATCACAAACAATGGCTGCCCATTCAAGAACCAAGAAGTATGCCATTTATGTGAAGAATTCCACATCAAACACCATTTCTCCACCCCATATTACCCACAAGGTAATGGCCAAGTTGAGGCATCTAATAAGACAATTATTAGAATCCTTAAGAAGACTGTCAATGATGCTGGTCATGACTGGCACCTATAGCTTAATCCTGCCTTATAGGCTTATCACACAAGCATCCGTACTCCCACCGGCGCCACTCCATATTCCCTTGTATTTGGGTCCGAAGCTATCTTACCTATTGAGGTTGAAATACCTTCTCTACGGGTATCCTTGAAGGGTCATATCGACGATGAAGAATACCGTGTCTCTAGGTTACAAGAGCTAGAATTGTTGGATGAATGAAGACAGAAAGCATTAGATCATTTGCAAACATATCAGAGTCATCTTTGTCATAGTTACAATAGGAAGGTTCTCAATAGACACTTTGACATTGGTGACCTGGTATTAATGGAGAATCCTAAGAACCAAGCTGAACATGAAAAACCAGGAAAGTTTGAACATAACTAGTTGGGGCCGTATATTGTCACAGAAGCCTTTGGATCAGGACCATACCAACTCTCTACTCCTGAAGGAGAGCCGCTTTTGTTCCCTATCAACAGTCTACATGTAAAGAGGTTTGATGCTTAGTCTTTGAGAATCCATGTCTTAATCTGGAAAAATACAAAAAAATGAAAAAACAAAAAAATGGTTACCTTGATGAGAACCTGGCAAACAGGCGTCTTTGTAACACAAAAAAAATTGAGAAAATCAAGAAAAGTAAAGAGAAATAATCTGTCCAATAGTGAAAACCGCTTCGGTGGCACTATGGATAAGTACCATGGTGAAAACCTAGCAAATAGGCGCCATGTGTAGTCAAGCTCACTCTTCCGTCTACCATCATTCTAATCATAATTTTCACCATCACTCATAATAAATGGTTGTCTTATCCATTACTTGGAACGATTGAAATCTAGCGTCCATTCTGTCATATTACCCACTCCATCTTCCAAATCTTATTCTTGACTAGGGGAAAATCTGTGTTCTATGCCCTAGCACCTTGTACATAATGTCACACCATCGAAAATGTCCTGAAAAATCCCCAAAACATTAAAAAATATCAAAAACCCCAAAAACAGAGTCAAGTCAATCATGTCAAGTCAGTCATGTCATGTCAATCATGTCAAGTCGGTCATGTTAAGTCAGTCATAGACATAGTCAAACTACATTGCCTCTACAACTGGGACGTAGGCAAGGCAATCAATCGATGAGCCCCTGAGGCATTAGGTCAGCCAGTCTAGGTTTGTCATGTATCACACACATTAAAATCATGACGCTTTGTATATTCAAATTCATTGGTCGTGTCGAACTATGAGTTCTCTGTGTATACAACGTATCCAAGTCTAATCAATTGATGAGCTCTCGAGACCACACTAGGTCAGTCCAATAGTGTTCATTCACAATCACTATCACACAAGTTGCATATCATAGTTTAGGGTATCATCTCATGTCATACATAGTCAACATACACACACACATAGTTTATCAGTCAAGGAATCAAAACAATTCATGCAATAACAAGGAAAAACATCTCAAATAGGTCATCAAGTCGACATCAAACACATTGTCAAAGCGATCAACCTATGTCTTATGCAAGATATGTCTTTCTTGTCAATAGACATCATCAAATTGTCATAGTCTCATGTGGCTTGCCATTTCAACGTCATCAGATTCCAGTGTCTTATACAGTACATGTCTTTCTGAAACCAGGCTTTGTCATGCCTTAAACAGAAGTCACCAAGTCAAAACCAGACTCAACATCTTATGTGGTATGTGTCATTCTCTCACATTATCCTATGTCAAACATCAACATCAAACAATCCCACAAGATCAAGTTTTGGCGAATACATTTATTTGGCTTTATGACTTTATATCTTATTTTATCTTATCTTTTTATCGATTTGTGCAAGATCCTGCTACTAGCTTTCTCGAGGATGTCCCTTGAAGGATTTAGAGAAGCAACAATGTCTCAGGACTCTTTTTCTTTGGTTGTTGTCTATCAACTATCTTTTTAACATTGGTTTTTGAGTCATGTTACTATTTTCCTCAAGGATGTCCTATCAAGGTTTTAGAGGAGCAATGACGTCTCATGATCCGTCTTTTATTTTTCTGTTGTCTGTGGTTTGTTAAGATGAAACGACTAGGGCATCTTGTCCTTAGTCTGAGTTAAGACACTCCTTTTCTATGACTATTTATTTTTCACAAGTGGATAACTTTGTACACTATGGTCTATCTCATATCATAGTGTGTACTATCCATTTGTGTCATGTCCCCCCCAATGATGATAACAAGCAAAGCATAGCATACTTGGAAAAATATCAAAGATCATGTGTCTTTCAATCAATCAACCTTTGTTATTTCTTACTAACATTCTAAATTTATCCATGCTAACATTTCTTCTTTTCTGAATCTTTACCACCATTATCTATCCATTTCAAGAGCACACTCATGTTCTTCAAACTTGCCTATCCTCTCAAGGGGGCATGCCACTACCTCTTTGTCATTCTCCTTTTGACTAGGGCATACCCTAACTTGTTTCATACTGGGGCACGATCAGGGCATATTTTCTTTGACACAAAGCTGAAACAACATTGTATCAAAAAGGGGCAAACTGTAGACACCGAAAATTGGTCTAGGCCTAGGAATACACTTTCGACACAATTTTATATAGTCTGTTGTCTTGATTAAATAATGTTAATTATTTAATTACCCTTTCTAACACATATTTCCTCTATTAATTAAATATCCCTTTTTAATTCATTCATTAATTCATAAATAACCTTTATTCAACTTGATTAATTAAATAAATCATATTTATTTAATTATGTTGCGAACTAATTAATTTTTCCCCCTTTATCTATCAATTAAATAATTTATTATTTAATTACCCCTTTATCATAATTTTCCAACTATAATTAAATATATTTATTTAATTATTCATTTAACCTCCTTTATCTATAATTAAATATTTATTATTTATATTATCCTTTTCAAACAATCAAATTAAATAAATTACTTTATTTATTTAATTAAAGTCTCTTATTTTTGAATGTTGAATTAAATTAACATTTAATTCATATTTAATTATTTATGTCACATTCCTCTATCATTCAGTTATCTAAGTCATTCACTCACCTTGTGACTCGAGATCTATTTTTAGTTCTTCAGTTATCTCCAAATTCAATACTAGTTTATCTCTACGAGAAGACTCTTCGTCATAACTAGTCAGTTAACTAGTTCCAACTCATATGCATGATGTGTTTATTAATTAAATATCTTTATTTAATTAATTAACTCATGTTTGCATTCGAATGCATTAGTCTTTGAGTTCTAACTTTGGCGTTTGCATACAAAGTCTATTTCTTCTATTTTTGGAGATTAAGATCTCGAACTTATGTTCTAACTCATGTTCTAACTTAGTCTCTATCTTCAGTCTTTCTTTAACTCGTGTTCTGACTCATGTTCTATCTAACACATAACTCACATCACATGGCATTCATCAATCTCATACATTGATCTCTCTTTCATTCTGAGCCGATCATTTGAAAACCCAAAATCTATAAAGTGGCCTGACATTATCATTATTCCTCCTCTCCTGAAATCACATATTTTTGAGAAGAGATAAATCTTCGATATTTTGCTTAGACACTCAATGAAGTTATGCTTGCATTCAAACACTGAAATCTGAGGGAAAGAATATTGAAAAGGAAAAATGGAGAAGATCAATCAGGATAATTCGAAGGGATGAACGTTATTCAGTGAGAGCTTTCCATTAAATTGTTTAGTTTGTTTAGTTTATTTCCTCGTTCTTTGTTGTTAGATTTTAGATTTTAGATTATTTTTAGATTAGGATTAAATCTATTATTCTAGTTGTAGATTATTCATCATCATTCGAAGATACATCTACTTTTAATCTACTATTATAGAACCCTTCAAAAATTGACTTTTCTTCTTCCAATTAGATCTAAAATATAGGAAATTTGACCTAGGGCATCACCAAAACACGTGCCAACCAAAACCTTGGAACTTGAAATATTGTAATAATTAAATACACACAAAAATACCCCATCTCACAAAATTTCTAATTTTTCCACCATGGGAATGGTTAGAAATTATATTTGAAGTCCACTAGAAACCCTAACTAGGGTTCTAGACAGTTTTCATTAAATTGCCTATAAATTTCTCCAAACTCAATGAAAAACAATGAAACTAGTTGAAAATGAAAGGTGATTCATTTCTCTAAAATATTAAATCATGTGGAGGTCATAAATTTTTTTTATAAACTATACAAAATCAAGAGAACAGGAAAACATGAGGTAAAATTCAGAAAATTGTGTTTATTTCTTCATTACATGTTCTCCAACCCTTTTTTCTCTCAAACAAGGAGTTTTTAAACCTTTCCTAGCCTTTTCCAATGGTTCAAAAATTATTTTTCAAGTTCAAATTATTCAACTTCCTCATTTATAACTGATGACTCTTCATATTCCCTATTTTTTGCACTTTTACAACAATGACAACATTTTTTGCAAAATTGACAACTTATGCAACTTGACACTCCAACCCACCTAGCGACCTAAAATAAACTCCAACACATTTAAAATGGTCTTATTATACCTTATTAAATATTAATAACTTAAATAAAACAAAACATTAACTTTTTACCCCTCTTGGGCATGAGAACCTAGGTGCCCCTACACCAAATCTATAGGCAAAAAATGGTTCCTAGAACCCGACAAGAAAATGGTTTGTCTAAGAGGATGAATAGGACCATTATGGAGCATGAAAGGAGCATGAAATTTCATGTTGGACTACCCTTACACTTTTGGGTAGATGTTATAAATACCGTTGTTTATTTAATAAACAAGGGACCTTCAAATTCTTTGGATGTTGGCATTCTAGAGGAGGCTTGGACATGTAAAAAGGTAAACTATTCATTTTCGAAGATATTTGGTTGTGAAGATTTTGTCCATGTTGATATTGAAAATAGAACCAAGATTGAGGCTAAGTATAAAAATTTTACCTTCATTGGATATGGAGTAGATGAATTTGGTTATCGGTTATGGGATTATAAAAATCATAAAATTATTAGAAGAGATGTTTTTGAAATGTTAAGTAGAATTTTTAAGGCACCATACCCTTCACATCGAGCCACATGGGCCAAAATGAAGCAAGAATAAAAATAAAACATTAAGTAAACAAAAAAAAGAGGCAACCCACAGAGAGCACAAAGACCACAGTGAGGAAACTGAAAGATAGGACACTGACATAGGCAACAACTAATTGGTGTTGTCCCAATTTTTTGAGTAGGAGGTCCACGGCCTCATCACCAACCCAGTATTTATTCTCCTAATTTATATTTCCTTCCATCTCCTCCTTAATAACATTTGATAGGGTGCTAGTGACAAAATGACCCAACTTCATGGTGAAGTGAGTCAACCCACGAAACCTTTTGTCGAGCGTGTCCATTCTCTTCTCCAAATCATAGGGCTCTTCCCCAATGTCCATGGCCCCCAGGACCTCTCCAGGCTCTTCGACCAAGGGATGTGAAGAGTGAGGCAGAGACATCTTTAGGAACCTTGTTGTCCTCAAGAGTAAACTGGGGCCCCTCCATAATCTCGTCCTCATCATCCTTGGTTTCCTCTTCCTTGTACTCTTTGTTGTTAGACTGCTCCTCTGAATCCTCAATAATCTACCTCTTTTTTCTATTCTTTGCAAGCCTCTTGGATCTCCTTCTATAATTTTCCCCACTAGTCATCACAGTAGTCCCCACAATAGTGTCTCCTTTGGATTCTTTCCCTATTATGTTCTTGCCCTTTCCTTCCCTAACAATCGGGTCCAACGTACCTTTCTCCTTCCCTTTTTAGCAGTGGTGGCCTTGTAGGCTGATTTATCCAGAGTGGAATTGAATTCACAGAGACCCTTTACTGCATTGTAATGAGCCTTACCCAAACTACCCTTAAGTTTCTTGGTGGTTATCTTGGCTTTGGGATTCCCCGCAGTGCCTGTATTGGATTTTTGGGGAGGGCTTTTAGACTCAGCTAGGGAAATATTCACAACCAACAGGGATTCAATATCCTCAATGCGCATAACCATAATAGCTTTAGGAGGATAGAGGGCCAGGTGGAAGTGATAAAGTCTCAGAATGAGCCCCTCATGGAGCGAGAGCGATGAGAGATCATTGGGGTTAAGGCTGGCTAGCTCTTTGCATTTTTTGATCGAGTATTCCAAATCCATTAGAAGAAAGAAAGGAAAACTAAGAAATATCTTGTATTTTAAATGATTTAATAGGGGGAAGTGATAAAAAAATCAGGTTTTAAACCTACCTTCCAAGGTGATGTACTTCATCAGTGCTAGACACACCTGATCTCAAGGCTTTGGGAGAGATTCTCTCTCAAAACTCAACTTGTTTCACACCGGTTCCTCATCTCCTCTGAAAAAATATTTCAAGCTTTCGTTATTTAGTTTCTTGGTGTGTTTGGGGTATTTTTTCCCAGTGCATTGTAATCCCGTGGCTTGTGCTATGACTTCCTCATTGATTTCAAATGAAATACCTCCCATTGAGACCCTACAATCCTTCCACAAGTTGGAAAACTGGCCAGACAAGTTAGGATCATGGCCGACCAATATTTCCATAAGAGGAGCAATGAAACATTCCACGCATATGTGCCAAACTAAAGGATTATTCCAGAATTCATCACAGTTATCCGACTCAGTCCTCACCCACTCACCACCCATTTTTCCAACCTACACAGGAAGCCCAAGATTTTGCAAAAGTTACCAAATGCAAAAGCCAATAGGATAACATATGATTATCACATTGTATTCATTTAGGCAAGGTATACAATGATGGTTAATTACACTAGCGTATAGGTTGCATGCACGAAAGGGAAAATCACCACAAGGTGACTTGACAATGCAGTTAATGAGGTTCTTGGGATGATTACGGCCAACAAGGTAGGAATTGATGGGCATGTAGGGTTCCTTATTCTTGGATAAAATATGCAAAAAACAAGGCAACTTGGTCATATGACTAAAAATAGAAACCATCCTAAAGGTGCCATTTGAGACTCACACTAAACTAGATAGCACAAAGACACTAGAAGGAGGCTTTCTTTCATAATGAAGAGTCAAATCATTATTAAAAATCTCAAACAAACTGATGCAAGGATGAGATAAAACAAGATATCTCATGATCCCGAAGAGAAGTGATCGCACGGTACGGCTCCTCAGATTCATTGAAGTCAAATCCTTCGAGATTTCCTTCATCAAGCCACATTTTTATTCGTGTTACCATCCTTCAAATTTAAACCTTGCCACCTTTTCGTCACCTTAGTAAGCAAACCCATCCACCAGGTCCAAAGGACAGACATGTGGATCCTCCAGTCCATGCCCCACAAATGAAAATCTCTAAGCCTATAGTGAGTCAAAAAATTAGATTCCCTCCACCTATATGCCATCTCAGTGTTAACACTCATCCACCAAACCCCCAATAAAATTAGGTGCACCCCCCATTCAACACCCATCATCCAAAGATTTAAATTCATTGCAATACTTGGTTGCTTTGTTCCCTTCCGATGATAGCTTGAAATTTTGGTGGTAACCTTTCTATTTTCCTCAAATATTTAGCGGAATCCCAACAAGAGCCAAGATTAGCCAAGGCATCTGCCACTTCTTTGCCTTCTCTAAAAATATTTGTCACCTTTTAATCCTTAAATTTGGATAAAAGCAATCTGGCATCCAACAATATATCCTTAGTATTCCATCCAATTACTCTGTCTTTATTCACAACATCCGTAATAGACTTGGAGTCTCCTTTGATGGAGATTAGCAATCCCCAAAGAGATAGAAATTTTGAGGCCCATTAGCAGTGCACAAGCTTTCGCCACTATAGAAGACTGGAACCTAATACCTCTAGAAAATCCCTCCACCAGAGCCCCCCCGGGATCTCTAATTACTCCACCAATACTTGCCCTACCTAGGTTTCCCTTAGCAGCCCCATCAAAATTGAGTTTAAATCAACCTCTATCCAGAGGCTCCCATTTTGTATTTTTCCTGGCTAAGAGTTTCGAATTTTCAAAAGAGTTAGCCTCTAATCCCTGATGCCACGCCTTGGCCATTCTTATTTTGAAATCCAACTACCCTGTCTCCAGGATTTTCCCATTAAAGAGAGATATTCTTCTCAATGAGCCGAGCACCAATTCCAAAAAAATCCTTAGGGCTCCTCTCAATATTCCTAAATACCCTTTTATTCCTCTCCTTCCACAAACACCAACCCAAGATAGGAGGGACCTGATTCCAAATTTCACCAGGCAGAGGGTGGGAATAGGGACCATACCAACCCAGAATGAATGATAAGAGATCCTTGCTCATAACCTAAGGGACATTACATTTCTCAAATGCCAACCCCCAAACTTCAGCAACAAATGGGAAGTATGACAAAAGGTGACTAATAGTTTCCTCCCCACTCTTACAAAGAAAACATCTATTAGGAATAAAAAAACCCTGTTTCCTCAAATTGTCTTGGGTAAGAATCTTGTTATGATAGGCCATCCACCTAAAGAAATTAATTTTAGTGCTCATGTGGCAATTCCAAATCTTCTTCTAGGGTTCCTTAGTAGTATTTTGGTTTGTTAGCAGTCTATAAGTCGACCTCATAGAGAGATCCCCCTGTTTGTCAAAGGTCCAAAAAAAGTCATCCTCTTTGTCATATGATGGAAACCTGGTGCTAGAGAGAATCACCTAAAAGGACTGAGCCAGAAAACAAAGGTCTTGAGATTGGGGGCAACAGAGGATAAGGTCTCTCCAAATCCTAGCTCCAGGGGGTCCAAAAACATAATCACTAATTAGGATGCCAGAGAATCTTTGGGTCAGACCCATCAAAGACCTAAAGTTAGAGCAAGACAGAGGGGTTTCAATTAGCCAAGTATCTGCTTATAATCTAATTCTATTCCCATTTCCTATTTTTCATTTAATCCCTTTCCTTAATAGGCCTTGTGTGCTACAAATTCTCCTCTAGACTAATGAGCCCTGGGGGTGAGACTCTGAGAGACAATTGATCAAAGGCCTATCTTAAAGATATTTGGAATTCATAATTTTACACCAATCCTTAGTGTTCCTTAACTGATCCCAACCAACATTGGCCATCAGAGCCCTATTAGAGTGACAATTTTCCTAACTCCTAGTCCGCCACAATATTTGGCTTGGCAGACCTTTTCCCTTTTCACCAAAGCAAGTTTCTTCTTTTCCTCAGTCCCAGACTAGAGAAAATTCCTTTGAATTTTTTCAAACTTATCAACAATGTACTTAGGAATCTTAAAATGGAGAGGAATTAAATGGGGATAGGAGAAGAGATGTTATATTTAATGAGAAGGTCATGTATAAGGATCAGTTGTAGGAAAAGAAGCATGAATAGGAAAAAAAGCAATATGTGGTGTTGGATGAGATTTCAAAAAATAAAATTCTAGTGGTACTCGATGCTCAACAACAAAAATTTATCCCATAGACTCCTATAAGTGTTAGATGTTTCATGAGCATAACTAAAAATCCATAAATATTTTCTCCATCATTATATTATATATTATTAAATGATTTTGGTGAACTTGAAGGTTATGAAGAAGAAATATAGGTAGATACCAAAAAGCAGTGGGAGATAGGCATGGAAGAAGGAAATGAATTCCTTGCTACAGAATTAGACTTGGGACTTAGTACAATTTCCTATAGGTAAAAGAGCATTTCCAAATAAATGGGTTTACAGGTTGAAGGAAGAATATGGGGGCAAGAAAATATATAAGGCCAAACTCGTCGTAAAATATTTTGCATAGAAAAAAGGTATAGATTTTGATGAAATATTTTCTTTGGTTGTAAAGATGACTTCTACTAGAACTATTCTAAGTCTTGTGGTTGTGGAATAATTGCATCTTGAACAAATATATGTGAAAAAATCATTTCCCCATGGGGATTTGGAAGAGGAAATAGACATGCAACAACCACAAGGTTATGAGGTAAAGGATAAGGAGGAGTTTGTGTGCAACTTAAAGAAGAGTTTGTATGGCCTGAATAAAGCACCTCGATAATGGTATTTGCAATTAGATAGTTTTATGGTTGAACAAGGTTACAAAATATGTCATTCTTATTATTATATTTATTGTAATAAATTGGCTAATGGCAACTATATTATCATGTTGCTTTATGTTGATGGCATGCTTGTTGTTGGGTATAACATGCACCATATTAATGAACTTGAGAATAAATTAGAAAATTCATTTGCTATGAATTATTTGGTGCAACAAAACAAATCCCTAGTATGAGGATCACAAGGAAAAGGCAAATAGAAAATTATTTTTTGTCTCAAAGTGAGTATGTAGAGAAGGTGTTGAAAAGGTTTAACATGCAGAATGCAAAAGCAATTAGTACACCTTTTCCTAGTCATTTTAAGTTAACTAAGATGTGTCCAAAGACACAAGAGGAGGAAGACAAGATGTCTAAGATACCATATTCATCAGCAATTGGTCGCTTGATCTATGCAATGGTATGCACAAGGCTAGATATTGCACATGCAATGAGAGTTGTGAGCAAGTATATGAGAGAATTGGGAATGGAACATTGGAATGCAGTAAAATGGATTCTCCAATATTTGAGAGGTACTACAACTATGTTTTGGAGGAACAAATTATGCTCTAAGAGGATATGTTGACTTTGATCTGGTGGGTGATATTGATAACAAAATGAGAACTATACGGTATGTTTTTACTATAGGAGGTACTGCAGTTAGTTGGATTTCAAGGCTGAAAAAGGTTGTTGCACTTTTCAGCATTGATGCTAAGTATTTTGTTGCTATGGAAGCTAGCAAGGAGATGATTTGGTTACAAAATTTTCTAGAGTAATTGGGAAAATGATAAGAAGATAGCCCTTTGTACACTGATAGCCATAGTGCCATTCATCTTGCTAATAATTCAGCTTTTCATTCAAAAAATAAGCACATATAGCTCATATACCACTTAATTTGGCCAGTTTTGGAGGATGAACTGATGAATCTAGAGAAAATTCACACAAATGAGAACCCTACAGATATGTTCACAAATGTAGTTACATGGGACAAACTAATTCCCTCATCAATTTTCATTGGCCTTCATGAATGATAATGGTGGACATAAGAAACTAGCTAGACCTATAATCTAGTGGGAGTTGCAAGTGCAACGGTGTCATCCAAGATCAGTCTTCAAGTGGGAGATTGTTTGGTGTGGAGCTTGATCAATATCCAAGTGTGAGATTGTTGGTATGTGGTGACTGATCATGCAAATACTATACACTCATAATGTATCCTTGTCAGAGTTCGGTAGTTAATTTTTTGTTAACAAACAAATGAAAAATAAATTTGTAAAACCCTAATTATATAAGCTTCTGAAAGGCTTGTTATAAGCAGTTGGGATGTAAGTTGTGATTGTTCATTCACAAGATTGCAATTTGTTTTTCACTGGATAATAAAATTATTGGATGGATGAGTTTTTATAGATGTATCCCATATTAGGTGAACCATGTTAAAATTTTGTGTTGATCTTTTTTGTATTATTCTTCATTGTTATTTTTGGGTTATTTAATCTACATATAATTGTTAATGTTTATTGCTCTGATCTGCCTAAACCCTAACAAACAAGCCATCTTTTCATTCTTTGTGATGAGACTCCTTTCCTTTAATTATTTACCTCATCCTTGTGGTCATTGGGTTTTATACCTAGCATGTGCTTATTCTTATCCATATTGTGTTATTGTTTGAGTTATTCTTGTATATTGTCCATTCATATTTTTACGGATTGTGATTGGCATGTGTGTAAGTCTTACTCCCATGTTTTGTGTGAGTTTTCTTGTGTCCCTTGTAATGATCTCCTAGCATAGTGGGGTGGGCCTAAGGGTAACACATGGTTGGGTGGCATGGAACCACCATTAGGTATTATAGGATCTAATTTAAGAGCTTCGTATTAAATTTCAAGGTTGGAAAAAACTTCAATTTTATTTATCATATTTTTATCTTTAATTAATAAAATGTATATTTTAGGAAAATTGAGTTCACATTTCAAATTTTAATAATATTATTGGAACCTCATAATGGAAATATTTTAAACCAACAACATAATTGATATTGGTGTCGTAATTCCCTTTCACAGAACTCACTGGACATTAGCTCATAAACATGGTAATTTTTTTCAAGTACAAGATATAGTGTTTAAGAACAATAATGCAATTAGACACACTAGGTCTACTCATGATATCCCGTCACAATGTGACACCACTCAAGTAGAATACTAACACTCCAAACACCCATTAATTAGTAGTATTGTTGGAAACATTTACAATACTAACTAAGAAGGATTCCAACCTTCTCTATCCTTCATAAGACTAGGAGAATGATCTCCCACAAGTCTAGGTTTTGACAATTAATTCCTTTTAGATGATTGCATGTAAAACGATGCAATATATGGAATAAGTCCTCAATTATTACACTTAAGAACTAATTAAAATCACTAATAAGACCCTAGTACAATAGTGAAAAACTTTAATTTACATTTTTTCCCCAAATGAAGTCATAAAAGCACAAGGAAAGATCAAGTTCAAATTTTTAGAAATGTTGACAAGGTTTTCAATTGTCAGACGACCAAAACAATCGAAATAAAAATTCTACAAGCCATAAAAAATATCTAGCAAGGGAATAGGGCTTAAAAACCTCTACATATTAGTGGTTAAGAGTATTTACTCTCAAGTTTTTGTATGGGAATTAGGCCACCCCTAAATAGTACCAAGCCACTCCAACACACTCAGACAAAAAATTGCATTTTCTCACTTACAAAACCATGTTGCCCCTAAATACCAAGAAACTCCAGTATACTACCAATATGCCCCACTTGCTATCAATATTCCCTAGCATGATATCATGCTTCCCCAATAGTGTTAGTCAAATTTCTAGAAAACAGGGTTAACTTAGTGTTTGGCAGAGCCACCTAAGTGTAGTACCAGGTTGCCTACATATGAAATTTGACACTTAGGTTCATTTTAAACACCAAATGAAATATTCATATAGTTTTTTATACTTTTAACATCATGATAAATATAATTCATAAGATATCATGCTCGGTACCAACACCGAGATGAATAAATAATTAAAATACTCTTTTTCCTTTTACAAGCTACATCCATCTTCAAAGAGAGGTTCCAAATCAATAATTTTACAATATGAATGAATAGTATACATCAATATACATTTGTTAAATTTAAATTACATGATTCCATGTTGATTCTTGATCAACAAACCTATGGTCCCCAATGGTGGTTCCATGCCACTTGACCATGTGATACTCATAGGCTCACTACACCATGCTAGGAGATAGTCACAAGGGTCCAAACACTTAGACACAATACATAGGTGGAAAACGGTATGCACTCACTCAAGACATAGAGAATACATAATATAAAATGAGATATATTTCACACCAACATCAATAAATTACATATCTTTCATGTGCTACTCAATCTAATCTAAGGTTAAATATTAGAGAGAAAGAGAGGGAGTGTCATTATGGACACTCACATGGGGATCACCATGGAGCCAAGTTGTTATAAAAATAGGAAAACTGAGAGGGGAGTGAATTAGTTGTTCATTAAAACCTTCAAATGCTCATTAATGCTTATTAAGTATTGGCATGAATGTAAACAAACAAAACATCAACACATCAACAAACATACACAATAGAACACCTAATTTTATGTGGAAAAACCTAATCAAGGAAAAACCATAGTGAGTATTAACTCACATATATTGATATCAACACCAATTACAAAAGGCTCACTACCAAAAGGACTCACTGTCCAATAGAAATAAAGGCTCACTGCAAAGGGCTCACTACCTAGGAATATCACTTATTTTGGATGGAAAGAGATTACAAAGAAACTATTACAAGGAGGTTCACTACCTTAGATAAACAAGAGAAACCACCACAAGCTTCGGCTCACTACCTCCACTAACTTCAGGCACACTAGAATGTAGACACCTTTTGTTCACTACTTCTTGTAGTCTTAGGAATTTATTCTCACACAAAGATCACAACACTTAATCACACCTACATCATTTTGAACCACCCTTCTCATCACACACTTCTTCAAAAATTGACCTTGCATATATATCTTTCACAACCTCAAACAACCTTCTCCAATTTGGCTTTAATGAAATGTATGCACCTCAAACATACAACCACCAAATAGGTCGGCACCAAAAAAATTTGTGATGGAAATAAGTGAAGGTGAACCACACCAAGAGTTAAATAAGACACAAATAGACACTGGAACACTACACCAAGCTTCCACAAACCATGAAGCACATATACAAATAGTGCTAACACACCAGGTTGGCCAAATCAGCATTAATGCTACCAAGCAACCAAATTCACACTTCACCAAGTCCAAAAAAATCTTGTGAACCATGTTGCAACATCAAACATCATGTAATATTCCAATACCAACTGAATATTAAAACACACTAGCACAAACACATGCAACTGAGAATACTATCATCGTATGCAACCATTCAAACTACCACTATGACACAACACATGAACTAAGATTGTGGAATAGTTGAACACCAAACCAACCAAGGGAAAATAGATACAAGCATCATTAGCATATTCAAAAATCTAGAAGAAAAGAAACTTTAGTACGAAGAAATGAAGAGAAATTCCATTTCTCCTAGACAACCCTCTTCACAAGCCAAAGAAATTCCAACACATTTCCAAACACATCTTCTACTATCGCACAATCCAAAACCTGAAACTCTAGATATACCACCTTCAAATACTACTAATAATCACATCCAAATCACACATGCACATCTTCAATCATGAAGAAATTTGGATCACAATACAAAATACATCCCTGACACCTTGTACACTCTTTATACAAATTTTCTCAAAAGACCTTGGAAACCAAGTGACCCTATTGCATCTGCAACACCTACACCATAAACACCTTCTTACCATGACCACACTATAGGTTGACATCAATTACAACACTAATGACAAAATAGTACAACAATATCCCCCTTTGTCATTGGTGGCAACACTTGCTAAAAAAACCATCAACAAGAAAAGAAACTTTTTGTCACCAACACTCAAGCAACACTCCCCCTTACTTGGAAATTTCTTGAATTTCAGGATTCTCCCTCTTTCTCTCTCCCCTTTTCTTATGTTTTTCAAGCTTCTTTCTCTCTCCCCCCTTTTATTATGTTTTTCAAGCTTCTTTCTCTCCCCCTTTGACATCATTGGCAAAGGGCAACACGCACATAATTATCTTCTCTGATGCAAAGCAAAGAGGATTCACAACTCAACCTTCCATTTAATTGATAAATTTCATAAAATAAATCATCTCAAAGAATTATTAAATGCATTCTAGATCACATTGAAAACATTCTCATGGCAACCCACAATTCAATGCAACAAACAGTCATTAATAACTTCCATAAAAACATATAATGAAGCCAATCCATCTAGTGATATTGAATGAAACATAGTTATAGACCTTTCCTCCAATTTTTATAAAGATCCAAAGGTAGAAAATAAAGTTATTGCATTTTTTCCAAAACTGCAAACCCTAGGTAGTGTTCAAACCTGCCCTCACCAAAATAATCATATCTTCCACAAAACTCAATAAAATTCAATGAGACAAAAATAATTGGAAACTAGAAATAGAGAAATTTCCATCCATATATGATAATCCATTATTTGAATCCATACCAGTCCGTAAAAATCACAACTTCAACCTGAAAACAATGTAGAAAACATAAAATGCACACCAAACTTGAGGTTGCCATTCATCAAACTCCAAAATAATGTCTCCAACCTCTCCAATTCGAGTTTTGGAGGGTGTACTTATACATTTACAACCAAAACCAACTATTTTCAACCACCTTTTAGTTATTTTGTTGACAAAACACCTTAATGACACTTTTGACAAGTTGCTTGACAACTTTCTTGAGCAACTTTTACAATTTTTACAATATGGAAGAACTTTAAACATTATTTGACAAATGACTTCAAATCTTAATTCATAAGAATCAAACACCTATAAAATGGTTTTATAAACCTTATTATAAGACCCAATACACAAAATAGAGCAACTATTTACAAATGGCCTCATGGAGGCTTGAAAGCAACTTGGTGCTCCTACACCATTCTCTCTCACTTTTAGGCACAAGATATGGTCCCCCTGATTGCATCAACCAAAGATGCCACTACCTACTCCTCCTAAGATCTAGCCTTCATTAGTCTAGGACAAGTAATACTTCTTGATTTTCTACCCTAGATAGATGCACCAACTTATGCATACAGTTGAAAGGAGGGGCAATAACCCCTATCTTGTTTCTAAGACTCAAATGTAACTTTTGGAAGAGGCTTTGTGAAAATTTCTACTATTTGATCCTTTTTGGGCACAAAATCCAAATCTAATTCATCTAAACAACTTTCTCTCTTCAAAAGTGATGTTGGATAGATATATGTGTTGTTCTTGAATACATTACCATATTTTTTAAAATGTTGATAGCACTTGTATTATCACATAAGATAGAGATGTGTTCATCATATGATACTTTGATATCTTTCAATGTATTATTTGTTCACAACACATGTGTGCAACAATATGTTGCATTAATATATTATGCCTCTATAGTAGATAATGATATTGAATCCCACTTCTTACTTAACCAAGAAACTAGTCTATTTCTAAGGAAGAAAGCACCTCCACTTGTACTTATTTTGTCATTTGTACAACCTACCCAATCTGCATCTATATATGAACTCAAAGAGAAGCTAGTATACTTATAATACCATAGACCATACTCTAGAGTGATCTTCAAATATCTGAATATACTTTTGACTTCTGCCACATGTGATACTCTAGGATCTTCTTGAAATATTGCCACAAGACATACTACATGCATAACATCTGGCCTAGTTGTAGTTAGGTATAGTAATTTACCAATCATGGATCTATACATGGCATGATCTGTCTTAGGATATTCATCATTTTTTTCTCAATTTACAACCAATAACCATGGGAGTGCATACTAGTTTAGATTCCTCCATTCCAAACTTATTTAACATTCATTAACATATTTTGATTGTGTAATGAATATACCTTTTTCTAATTGATTAATTTGAAGCCCAAGGAATAAAGTCATTTCTCCAAATTATATTGACATTTCAAACTCATTTTGTATCTTCTCTACAAACCTTCTACACATTTTCTTATTTCCTCCAAATATTATGTCATCAACATATATCCATAATCAAAATTTGATCTTTCCCAACTCCAAAATAAATATTTCTATTTGCAATACCCATTTTGAATCCCTACTGCAATAAGAACCTATCCAATCTTTCATACCGAGCTCTAGGAGCCTATTTGAGTCCATACAATGCATTTTTCAACCTGTAGACCATATCAAGATCTATTGATAACTAAATTTTTTTCGATTGTTCAATGTATACCTCTTCATCTAACTCACCATTTAAGAAAGAAAACTTTGCATCCATCCGATATACTTTGAAGTCTTTATGTGTTGCAAAAGCCAAAAACATCCTAATAGCCTCCATTCTTCCTATTTTTCTTCAAAATATATTTGTTCCACTTGTGAGTAGCCTTTACACACAAGCCTAGCCTTGTTTCTAATAACTTCTCCATTCTCATTCAACTTTTTCTTGAAAACCCATTTATTTCCTATCACATTCTTGTTTTCTGGTCTTGAGACTAGTTCCCATATTTGATTCTTCTCAATTTTCCTCAGTTCTTCTTCAATAGATTTTATCTAGTTCTCATCCCCGCATGCTTCAATGACTGTTTTGGGTTCTATTTCAGAAAGTACAAAAAAAATAACATGTTCCTCTACCATAGTAGTTTTTCTTCTTGTCAATACACCTTTTCTTTTGTCTCTAAATATTTGTGTATACACTTAAATTTGGTCTAGAGAAAATTAATTAAATACAAGCTATTTAATGAATAAATCTTTAATTTTCTACTTATAAATAAATCAAAAAATTTATTTATATAGTTCACTTTCTTAAATTCTTCTTATTCTAAATCATTTTCTTCATGTTTTAATTAAATGAACAACTTTGAATAGTTATTTTTATTTAATTAAATCCCTTTTATTAAATTCAAATTCTAAATTTGAATTTAGACACATTTATACTAAATTCTCATCTTCCACCTCATCACGTGTCTCATGAAATTCAATATTCTTAATATTTAATTGGAATTTATCTCAAAAAATTCTAACCAATTTTGAGACACTTGGCTCTCTCCTCCATTTGATTCTTCTCCACACTTGACCATTTGTTCTTCTAAAGGGAACACTCTCCTTGATTCTCTCTAACCTCTTCACATTTGACCGTTCATGTCTCCAGATCAAATCTAGACTATTGAATCCTGCCACATTAGTTTATGCCTTGGAAAAATCTATAAATACAACCTCATTTAAAATATTTCATATAGAGAGCTTAGCATAATTAAACTCTACAAAATTTTAGAGATCATATCATCTTAGCATTAGCATTGAGCATCTTATTATTTACATCTTTGCATCACTTAGTTCAATCATGGCTTCAGCATTAGCTGCATCTTAATTTTTGTAGTTGCATCATACCATTTTCATTATCAATATCATAGCAATATCAAAATATTTGCACAATTATCTACAACATATCATTTTAGCAATCAATCATGTAGAAAGGTTTATTTCATTTCCAGCATCTCGTTCTTCAGGTTGTCATTTGACAAGTCATGTGTATACACACAATCTGAGAGCCATAATGACTTGAAAAATCCTTGGAGATAGAGGAAAATGGGACAAATTTAGAGAGTTGTTTGTTTCAATTTGATTAGATTGTTATTTGAATTCTCTAATATAATGTTTCATTTATTGTGTTGTATTAATTTTGCACTCACATATTTTATACACCACATACATTTTGGCATGTCTGGGCATATTGACGTTTTTTTCAACACCATCAATTTTTTTTTTTTTTCATCAATGTGTCGCAAACACATCACTTCAAATAGGGGAAAAATGTATACACTTAAATTTGGTCTAGATAAAATTAATTAAATACAAGCTATTTAATTAATAAATCTTTAATTCTTCTACTTATAAATAAATTGACAAATTTATTTATATAGTTCACTTTCTTAAATTCTTCTTATCTAAAATCACTTTCTTCATGTTTTAATTAAATAAACAACTTTAATTATTTTGTTTTATTTAATTAACTCCCTTTTCTTAAATTCAAATTTTATATTTGAATTTAGTCACATTTCTACTAACTTCTCATCTTCCACCTCATCACATGTCTCATGAAATTAAATGTTATTAATATTTAATTGGCATTTATCTCAACAAATTCTAACCAATTTTGAGACACTTGGCTTTCTCCTCCATTTGATTCTCCTCTACACTTGGCAGTTTGTTCTACTAAAGGGAACACTCTCCTTTATTCTCTCTAACCCCTTCACATTTGACCGTTCATGTCTCCAGATCAAATCTAGACTATTGAATCCTGCCACATTAGTTTATGCCTTGGAAAAATCTATAAATACAGCCTCATTTAAAATATTTCATATAGAGAGCTTAGCATAATTAAACTCTGCAAAATTTTAGAGATCATATCATCTTAGCATTAGCATTGAGCATCTTATTATTTACATCTTTGCATCACTTAGTTTTAATCATGGATTTAGCATTAACTGCATCTTAATTTTTGTAGTTGCATCATAGAATTTTCATTATCAATATCATAGAATTATCACAATATTTGCACAATCATGTAGAAAGATTTATTGTGTTTCCAACATCTCATTCTTCAGGTTGTCATTTGACAAGTCATGTGCATACATACAATATGAGAGCCATAATGACTTGCAAAATCCTTGGAGATAGAGGAAAATGGGAAAAATTTAGAGATTTTTTTGTTTCAATTCGATTAGATTGTTATTTTAATTCTCTAATATAAATTTTCATTGTTTGTGTTGTATTAATTTTGCACTCACATATTTTATACACCACATACAATTTGATCCTCAAAATAATTTTTCTGCACATACTTAAGAGTCTTAGGATTTTTTTCTAGAGCTTATTCATCCTCAATTGGCATCTCTTTTTCTTTCTATTCTTCTTTGCAAGGGGGTTCATTAGATTCATATCCTTCTATCAACACTAAGCTCTGATGTGATTCTTCACCCACTTTGACACTTGCACTTTCAACTATCTTCTTTAGCCTTTTTTGTAGCACCTGTATTTCTTTCTCTTTGTAGAATATACAAGGAAAATTACTTCATCTAATCTTGCATCAAACTTTCCTAAGTTCTCTTCATCTCTCTTGATATTAAATTTACTCCCAAACAATCTAAAATATTTCAAAGTAGGATTTTTTCCATACCATAGCTCATACGAGATCTTTGAACTATTCACTCTTGCTTGTCCTCTATTAAGAATGTAAACTACGGTATGAATTTATTATCTCCAATAGAAATTTGATAGATTTTCTTCCTTCAACATGGTTATTACTACTTCTTGAACTATCATATGCTTCCTCTCCACAACCCCACTCTTCTATGGAGTCCTAGGAGCTAATAAATTTCTTTTTATCACATGATCTTCACAAAAACTATTAAAATCAGTGGAGGTGAACTCACCACCTCTATCAAACCTTAAACACTTGATTTTCAAATTTGTTTTATTCTCAACCATAGATTTAAATGTTTTAAACTTATCTAGAGCTTTTGATTTTTCTTTGAGAAAGGTCACCCAAGTCATTCTAGAGTAATCATCTATTAACAACATAAAATACCTGTCACCTTGAGAACTTCTTGTTCTAGTAGGTCCATATAGGTCTGTGTGCACCAACTCCAAAGGCCCTCTGACAAATTATTATTTAGTTTTTAACCTCTTCTTTGTCTATTTTCCAACCTGATACTCTTTTAAAATTTCATTGATAGGATTTGTATTTGTTGGCATGCCTCTCATAGCATGAGTGGAGTTGATCTTCACTAGGCTATCAAAATTGATATGACACATTCTTTTGTTCCACAACCCAATTTTATTGATTTGTGACACAAAGAACTTACCACCAACACCTTTTAGCTAGTAAACATTCCCTTATGTCCTTATTCTTGTAGCAACCAAAGTTCTAGAGCTTCCTTTTCTGACTTCACAACCATCATCCTAAAACACCAGATTGTATCCTTTTCTAGACATTTTTCCTACACTAAGAATATTATGTTGGAGACTCTTGACATAAAGAACATCATCTATCTTATTCTTTCCATCAAAACTAATTGAACCTTTTTCACATATCTTAGTAGATGTGTCATCACCAAACTTAACAAAACCAATATCATATTTCTCAAGTTTAACAAACTTACTCTTATCACTTGCCATAGGATTTGAGCATCCGCTATAAATTATCTAGTAGTTTCTCTCCTCTTGCATAAAAGGTTGTCAACATAGTTCCTTCAATATTGTGACCTATTTATGGAGAAATTTCCTCCACACATCTTTCAAGGTTAGTAGAATTAGTTCCAACATTCAAAACCATGAATAAGAACTCATCACTTCCATAATATGAATAGTTTGATTCCTCATCATTAGATGTGTCATTGTATTCTTTAAAATAATAACTCTTCTTGAAAGATTTTCATTTATGATCTTTATGTTTGTATTTTGAAACTTTTCCTAGATATTTTTAAGCATAATGACCTATCTTTCAACAATTGAAACACTTGAAGGGTAACTTACCTCCATATTTTTTAATGCCCTTTTTCAATATTAAAAAAATTGATTCCACATCATCAAGATCATCTTGATCAGATTCATCAATGTTCTCTTTCTTGCTAACTTTAAAAGAAGTTTCTTTCCTTAGAGAATCTTTGTTAAAATCACTTAATTCAAAAGTAGTTAAAGCATCAAACAATTGATCTCTAGAATATTGATCCAAAATTTGAGCTTCCTCAATAGTGGAAACTTTAGTACTATAAAATTTAAGAAGGGTAATCAATACCTTTTTCACAATTTCAATTTCCTCTAGTTTTCCACCAAGACCATTGATGGCATTGACAATTTCATCCACCCTGAGCATGTAGCCTACAATATTTTCATCTTCTAACATCCTTAGGGTTTCAAATTTGGCTTTAAAATTCTACATATTTTCTTGCTTGACATTAGAATCTCCTTCATAAATTCTTTTCAACTTCTCCCAGACCTCTTTAACAATTTTGTAGCTTATTAATTTCACAAGTTTTGAATTAGAAATCCCACTAAAGATATCATTCCTCACTTTTCAATTATTCTCATAATCCTTGATATCATCTTCACTTGTCAGAGGAGTAGTAGGAAAAGTATATCCACCTTCAACTATCTTCCATACACCAAACCCTAATGAGACAAGAAAAGGTTCCATCCTTGCTTTCCATAAGCCATAATTTGTTCCATCGAACATAGGGAATTTAACACCATTCCTATATGCCATCCAAATCTACCTCAAATGGTTAAGACTCTTCCAGGGAACCTCTACTCTAACACCAATTGTTAGACACACAAGACAATTGATAGGGTGGTGAATTAGTTGTGCATTAAAACCTTCAAACCCTCATTAATCCTTATTAAGCATTAGTAGGAATGTAAACAAATAAAACATCAACACATCAACAACCATACACAATAGAACAGAATATTTAATGTGGAAAACCCTAATCAAGGAAAAACCATGATGAGTATTAGCTCACATATATATGAATATCAACATCAAATACAAAAGGCTCATTGTTGGAAGGGCTCATTGCCCAAAGGACTCACTTTCCAAAAGAAAGAAAGGCTCACTACCCAAGAATATCACTTATTTTGGATAGAAAGAGATTACAAATAAGTTGTTACAAGTATTTTCACTACCTCAAAGAAATAGGAGAAACCACCACAACCATCCACAACATTCAACTCACCGCCTCCAACAACTTCAGGTACATTGAAATGTAGACACCTTCTACTCACTACTTTTTGTAACAATAGGAATTATTTATCACACTTGATCACACCTACATAATTTTTCATCACTCTTCTCATCATAAACTTCTTCAACAAGTGAAATTTCATATATATCTTCTACAACCTCAAACAGATTTCTCCAAGTTAGCTTCAATGAAATGTATGCACCTCAAACATGCAACCACCAATTAGGTCAGCACCAAACACTTTCATGGTGGAAAGAAGTGAAGGTGAAACACACCAAGGGTTAACCAAGACCAAATATACATTGACATACTACACCCAACTTCCACAAACCATGAAGCATAGCAGCAAATAGAACTAGCATGCTAGGCTGACCAAACTAGCATTAATACTACCAAGCAACCAAATTCACACTTCACTAGGTCTAGAAACATCCTATGGACCACATAGAAAAATCACACAACATCCTAGAATATTCAACCACCAATTGAATATTCAAACACACTAGCAGAAACATATGCAACTGAGAATAATATCATCTTGTCTAACCAATCAAACTTCCACTGAGATATAACACATGAACCAAGCTTGTGAAACAACTGAGCACCAAACCATCCAAGGGAAGATAGATACAAGCATCATTAGCACATTCCAAAATCTATAAGACAAGAAACTTCAATGCAAATAAATTTAGAGAAATTTCATTTCTCTGATACAACCCTCTTCACAAGCCAAAGACATACCAACACATTGTCAAACACATCTTCGACTGTCACATGATCCAGAACCTAAAACTCTAGATATATACCACCTTCAAAGACTATTGATCATGAAGTCCAAACCACACCAACACATCTTAAAGCATGAATAAATATGGAGCACAATACATAATACATCCTTGAAACCTTGTACACTCTTTGTACATTTTTTCAAATGAACTTGGAAAGCAAGTGACCCTGTTACATCTACAACACCTATTGAACACCACAAACACCTTCTTACCATGACCACGCTAGAGGTTGAAATCAATGACAACACTAATAACAATATAGTGCAACACAAGTACCCTATCATACTAATGATAGTACTTGACCTTACAATTATCATTCTCCCTGAGTGGCTTGTCTTCCTTGATCATCCTTTGCATATATGAGAACTCAACACATGAGAGGGATACCATTATCTTAGTGTAGACACCAAAAATTGGTCTAGGCCTACGAGTACACATTCGACATAATTTTCTATAGTCCATGGTCATGATTAAATAATGTCAATTATTTAATTAAACTTTCTAACACATATTTCCTCTATTAATTAAATATCTCTTTTTAATTAATTCATTAATTCATCATTAATCTTTATTCAACTTGATTAATTAAGTAAATCATATTTATTTAATTATGTCGCTAACTTATTAAATCATCTTTCAATTAAATAATTTATTATTTAATTCCCCTTTATCATACTTTTCCAACTATAACTAAATATCTTTATTTAATTATTCATTTAACCCCTTTTCATCTATAATGAAATATTTATTATTTAATTATTCATTTATCCTTTTCAATAGCCAAATTAAATAAATTACTTTATTTATTTAATTAAAAGTCTCATATTTCGAATGTTGAATTAAACTAACATTTAATTCATTATTTAATTAATTATGTCACATTCCTCTAACATTCAGTTATCTCTTACATGCACTTATCGTCTGACTCGAGTTATCTCTATGAGAGAACTCTCTGTCACAACTAGTCAATTAACTAGTTCCAACTCATATACATGATCTATATTTATTAATTAAATATCTTTATTTAATTAACTAACTCAAGTTTGCATTCACATGCATTTATTCTCCAACTTCTAACTTTGGCTTTTGCATACAAAGTCTAGTTCTTCTAATTTTTGAAGATAAAGATTGGAACTCATGTTCTAAAATTAGTTTTTACCTGCAGTTGAACTCACGTTCTATCTGTCACATAACTCATCGCATGGCATTCATCAATCTCATCCATCGATCTCTCTTTCAATCTGAGCCGATCATTTGAAAATACAAAATCTATAAAATGGCATGTCATTATCATTATTCCTCTCCCCTCCAGAAATCAATATACACTTTTGAGAAGAAACAATCTTCAATATTTTGCTGAGACACTCGAAGAAGTTATGCTTGCATTCAAACACAGAAATCTGAGGGCAAGAATAACAATACAGCAAGATGGAGAAGGGCAATTGAGATAAATCGAGGAAGTATTTGCATATTCAGTGAGATCATTCTAGTTTTTATTAGTTTAGATTAATCATGCTTACTTATCATTCTTTGTTGTTTTATTTAGATTAGAATTGATGTTTAATCTTGTGCAGCAGTTAGCATCTTCCACAATTCTAAAAAATCTGAGTTACATTTGGTGAACCCGACGTGAGCGCACTTCAAAATCCGCACATCTTTCTGTTTTTCATTTCTATTTTTTGTTTCTTTTTCGTAGGTTTTCCATCCAGTGAACCGCATCTATCAAAAATAGCGATGCATCCATACTTACGAGCCGCATCTGCCACGCTATAAACCACATCAGGCTATCAATCGCTGCATCCGCCCGCCGTTCACCGCATCTGCCTGTCAAAAGCCGCATCCGCCTGTCTATCACCGCATCTGCCAATAGATGAATTTCGAACCGCATCAGACACTCCATTGACCGCATCTGCCTACAACCATTCGAACTGCATCTGTGGCTCCAAAAGCCGCATCTGGCTGGTAAAGATTTTTATTTGTTTTATCGATTTTTGTGCATCCATTTTTCAATCTTCGCTTTTTTTTCATGATTTGGATTTTCGCTAATATTTGGTTCAGTTGTGTCAAGGTGGAATAACAAGTGTTTGCAGGACGAAGCATAGAAGACAATACAAAAACCAAAGACAAACAATGAACTACTGACAAATTTGTATGCAGGACCTAATGCTTTTATCTTTTTAAGCATGCTTTTGTTTTGGTAGATAGATAATCATCTTGTGGGTTAAAATGAACTTCTGTTTGGTAGTGTAAATAATCTCATTTGGGCTTAATAATTTACCAGTGTTTTTCGTGTCTGCATTGTTAGTTTATAACCCCATGATTTAGTAATCGAAGTATCCTCTCCCCTTGCGCATTCATGCGATCTTGGGTGTAAGATAAATGGTTACTGACTCTAGAACTTGGGCCTGTCTTGGTGGGAAAAAGTACTCACCCCAAGACAACTCAGACCGGTAGCACGCTAAAGCCAAGCGACTTCCAGCTGGTATACAAAAGTGGATTCTTGGGGAAACCCCAAGAATCACGCGCACTAATTCAACGAGATGGACAGAAATGGACTCTCGCTGACATTGGTTAGTGTCCCACGAATGGAATGCCCGAATTAAAAGCCTTGTTGTAGAGTTACCAAAATCCTATCTACTTGTTGGTGCAGCAGGTCGGACCTGTGAAGCCGACTTACAATCTTACAGTTTACGTGTAGAGATGAAAAGTATGCCATGGGAGATTCATGGGTACTGTAGCTTGGCTTCCCCGTACAAGTGAGTGTCATGGAGGGGAGCCAGTGGGGTCAAGCTACTAATCATCCACCGTAAATATGCATAGCTAGAGAAATCCAAGTAAGAATTCAACAAGTACTGTCCTAAAGGCCTAGGGTGTAAATGTTTTTCGAGTCTCAACAGTCCATTCATCACAAAACTGAAAATACTTTGAATTCCGTGTTTGTTGTTTGTTGTATTTTCCAAAATCTTCATCAAACAAACAAAGTCAGTCAAACAACTTTCAAAAAAAAAATTTGACTATCAAGAACAGAGCCACATTTGTTAGTTTAATCGCCACATCTGTATTAGCGAGTCACATCTATTAGGGGAATAACCACATCTGTCTGTCATAATTTTCACAATCTCGAAGTTTTGAAGCACATCTGTCACATTCTGAGTCGCATGTGTCCATGCAAACCGCATCTGTCAAAGTCCGAACCACAAGTGTCTATCAGGAAAACTAGTTTTAAGTCCAAAATAGGAAAACACATGTGAATTGGTAAACCACAACTATCAAATCCTGAACTGCAACTGTCATAGGAAAGACCGTAACTGTCAGAAATACCGCAACTATCAAATCCTAAACTGCAACTGTTAGGTAAACCGCATCTGCCTGTTAACAGAGAACAATCAAAACTGCAAACTGGGTTTGAATAGAAACTGTCAAAATTTTGCTCAAAAATCTTGCATCCATTAGGTGGTTATATATGTCTTAGTTACAATCCACGTCTTCGTCATAGTCATCCAAAGTCACATGCATATAGATACTTCCTCGGAAATCTTAGTTACAATCCACGTCTTCGTCATTGTCATCCTAAGTTGCATGCATCTAGATACTCCCTAGGAAATTGCATATCACAACATAGATAAGTTTCCTCGTCTTTGGATAAATTCATGTCCTGATTTGTCACACTCATCGAACCTAGTCACCTTAGTCTTATCTAGTGAATCTTTTCAGCTCAACAAGTCTAGTTTGGAAAGTTCACCTTGTCAATTGTCATTTATCCTACAATCAGGTTCCTTGGTCAAAACAAATCCTTGCATGCATTTACTCCATAGGAGGTAGGTTATACCCATTTTAGAATCATAGTCTACACAAGGTCTTACATATTGTCCGTCTTACCATACGTCATCTCAGTATACGTCTTTCTAGAAATCATTTTAGCAACATCCTTATTTTCCAAAAAATCCAAAAACATAGAAATAGGTCATATCAGTTCTTAGGCATAGTCTGCATTACCCCATTTTGAGCAACTTTTTTTTTTATGGTCGAAACAAGGTCTCAAAAGAGGCACAAAGAAATGGTAGACCCCAACGAGTTTATCAATCCTTTCAGCACTCAACCACCTAGGAAGAACAAACCACACAAACCATTACTTGATAAATTTGTCACTAGAGACGCCAATGGGCGAGTCTTTGTTGAAGACATAGAGTCTGCAGTCCAAGATCCTGAATTTGCATCCTTCATGGATGAGTGCTTGGAAAATGATCCCCAATGCTATCTAGAAAAATTGCTAGTAGAAGGTGCCACACTACCACCAGGATTTGACATTCATACATTGAAAATGACATCTAGTGGTTCTATGCCCCAAATCACCGCAGCAATACCAACTGGCATGCCAACTCAGACATCATCAATTGTAAACACAACCCCTTTCAACATAACACAAGGTTTACAATTTACGACGGGAGCAACTTCATCCAACCCCTTTGGCACCAACACGATTGGTAAGAGATCCAAAGCGGGTATGAATATTCCTATCCCAAATCAGACCATTCAAATAGGGAATATTCCTCCACCAAATCAGACCATTCAAATAGGGAATATTCCTCCACCAAGTCAACCCATTCAAATGGGATATATTCCTTCACCAAATCACAACCCGTCGTAAAACATGGCATATCAGAACATCTACATTGATCTGAACAACGCCAACACCATGTCCTTGACACAAGTCGATGTCCTTCAGAATCAAATAAACTCTCCAACAACAAATGGATAATATGTCTATGTCAGGCAAACGAACTATCTCAACACAAGAGTTATGTCCATGTCCATTTGACAAAGCACTTTACATGACACCTTTTCCCCATGGATACATTATACCGATTTTACCTAAGTATAATGGGAAAAAGAATCCTCTAGAACATATTAGGGAGTTCTCAATAGCATGCATGGACATATCATATGACCCCACATATCTAATGAGACTATTTCCACGAACCCTTGTTGGGATAGGACTGGAATGGTTTTCTAAACTACCATATGGTATACGCTCTTGGGGAGAATGAGCTGAAAAGTTTGTCGAACATTTCGCCTTCAACATAGACAATGAGATAACAATAGCAACCTTGTGCCACATGACACAAGAAGATGGTGAAACTTTCACCACTTTCTTTCAGAGGTGGAGAAGTCTAGCTAGCAGATGTCCAGTTGAGATACCAAAGAAACAAAAAGTCACGATATTCCTAGAGAACATCAATCCAAAACTGCAGAGTGATTTAAGAGTACATTGTTGTACCTCATTCCTAGACTTGGTACAGAAAGGCATCATCCTTGAGAAAGTCCTTATTGACAAAGGCGAAATAAAGGTACCAGGTAGGAATCCTATTGTCCAAAATCAAAATGTGCCAAATGATAGAAGACAATTCTGGTCCAAAAACAAGAATGTTACAAATGATGGCATTCTCAATGCTAAAAACATACATACAAGGCCAGTTATCACACTGAGAGGTTACAACCAAAATCAAGACACAATGGATAATCCAGATCAAATGACTAACTATCTCCAAAATTCACAGCAACAACGACCTCAAAGAAGATTTCCAACACGTGAATTTACTCCTCTAGGACAACCGATCGAGGTTATTTACAAAGAATTGATTAAACACAATCTCATCAAACTGTTGGAACCAAGAGAATATGATCTTGGACAATTTAAACCTTCCTGGTGGGATGACAAAGCCCATTGTGAATATCATTAAATAAAAGGACACAGCCTACAAAATTATCGCCAACTCAAGGGCATTATCCAAGACTTTATGGAGAATGGAACCATAGAGGTCGGTGGATAGAAAAACACCAAGAACAGTGATCATAAGGTCTTCAAGGACCCATTACATGACCACACAAAAGGAAAAGCCTCCGGTTCGGGACCTAAGACCGATCCATCAACCAATTATGCAAACACCAATTTTGACTATGGAAAAGGAAAGATTATAAATAGCCTTCGCGCTGCAGATGAGCATGTCGATACCTTCACCATTAAGAAGCCTCCAGAATGTAGTGTCAACACACGCAGAACCAAGATCACTATTCCAGGTCCTTCTTCTGAGCCATCTACACAAGCTTCCAAGTTCAAGTACAACCTTCTTGATCAATTGAGTAAAACCCCTGTGCAAATATCTATCTTGGAACTATTGACCTTATCACTTGAGCATCAAGCCATTCTCGATAAAGCTTTGCAGAACACAACTGTCCCTACTAACTTAGATGTCAATTTTTTCGAAGAGATGGTGGGATATTTAACCAATTCTCACCATGCTACATTTTCCCAACAGGATTACTCGACAGAAAAATCTGATCATAATGACCCATTACATCTTGAAGTCTTAGTCCATGAAACCAAAGTCAGACAAGTCTTGGTAGATAGAGGAGCAGGTTTGAACCTATGTACCCTAAAATTGGTTAAGGCATTAGGATTCTCAGAAGATTGCGTAGATAACTCTAAGAGTATAGTCATCAAGGCTTACGATGATGAGGAAAGATCACCCAAAGGAGAGGTCACACTCCCTATCAGAATTGTTCCAGCAATCATGAACACCAGCTTCCAAGTCTTGGATCTCACTCTTCCGTACAATTTGTTGCTAGGTAGACCTTGGATACACGCAATGAAATTTGTACCTTCAACGTATCACCAATGTCTCAAATTTCCACATAATGGCACCGAGATCACTATTGATGGTGATCCAGATCTGTTTCAGTATTGTACAAGCCTAAAGGGAATTCCACAATGCCAAGTACCAATTAATCAAGAAGTTTCATCATCCAATTCATCCCAATACATTGACTCATCACATCTCACTAAGTCCAAATCATTCACATCTCCATCAACTACTCCTAAACTTAAAATCCAAGACAAGGGCTTTGGTGAGTATCGTATAAAGGAATCATACTGTGTCAGTCAACTAATTCCACCTAAGGCATATGGCCTACCTATGGCAGATAGAATGCAGTCAATAGTCATATTCAATGTTCCCCCTACAACGAAATTGATCAAATGGGGAGAGCTAAGCGAGGAAATTGTGGACCAAGGTGATTCCTGGTTGTATCAAGAAGAACATGAATACCCCTCCCCGTCTATTCAAATAGCTAAGAACCAATATGGAAAAGGCTTTAAGATAATGCAAAAGGAAGGCTATGATGAGCACAGTGGGTTAGGACTACATCAAAATGGAAGGACGAAACCAATTACTATCCACCCATGACCGAAATACTTAGGGCTAGGGTGTCAACTGCTTAGAATTGGGTTTCCTAGTACTCCGTCACTGTTTCAAGAGGAAGTGAGTGCTTACGCAGACACCGAGACATCTCATGATCCACCTCCCCCATTTTATGAAAACCCTCCAATCTTTGATGAATCCCCTTACTCAAGCGATGGTGAATGGGATTTCCTTTCATCTACCAGCACCATGAACATAGACGCACTATTTGGAGAATTGGACCTAAACATGAAACCTATACCCAAACCATCTAGTCCTTGTCTTAAGAAACATTTGTCCAAAGAAGAATGGCATAAGATCTATTATTGGGAAAAATTCGATCATGCATCTTGGGCACCTGAACCACCATCTTCTAATGACCTATCCCAGGCAATGGTCCCACATCAATGTTTACCTACCCGTAAGGAAAAGACCCAGCAAGAGTTAGTCCAAAACTTTTGCGACCATGTCAACCATTCACTATTCACCCTGTCAGCGGCTACCTTTAAAAACTCCGATGATGACATGCCCCTCATATATCCTGAACTTATAGACTGGAATCAACAAGGTACACCTATCTTAGACACATTCGAGAACGATGAAGCAATTGCTGAGTTCATGGGACTTCAAGAAGGCATACTAAGAGGGGATCATAAAGCTGGTTTTACCATAGACTTGGATGATAAAGCATATTTTGGGGAGTCTATTTACACCTCTAGTCACAAAAATGAGGATAAAAAGAAAAAAGACAATGAAAAGAACAATGATGAGTCCCTAGGTGAAAACCGAAAGGCACCTTTGGAATAAGAAAAATTCAAAATAAAGGACGTATCCAAGGGTGAAAACCTCCCTAGGGCACCCAAGGATAGAGGTTTAAATATTCTCCTTGTTGAACAGGAAAAGTCACCGATGCTAGTAGAAGAATCAGTTGCAGTCAACATAGGTATAGAAGAGAATCCAAAGATGGTATATTTTGCAGCTTCTTTAACAGAGACAGAAAAACCTGAGTTTAAGAAATTCTTCCAAAAGAGACAGATAAAATTTGCATGGTCATATGCTGACATGCCTGGGCTAGATTCAGATCTAATATTGCACCATTTACCATTGCAGCTAGGCATCAAACCAGTCAAACAAAAGTTAAGAAAAATGCACCCGCAGATTGCTCTATTGGTCAAGACAGAACTAAAGAAACTCTTGGATGTAGGATTCATAAGGACAATAGACTATGCATATTGGATATCGAATCTTGTACCCATGACTAAACCAACTGGGGGCATTCGAATTTGCACAAACTTTAGAGACATCAACAAGGCGTGTCCTAAGGATGACTTCCCTTTGCCAAATATAGATATGATAGTGGATCTTACAGCGGGGTATGAGATGCTATCCCTCATGGATGGTTTCTCAAGATACAACTAGATTAAAATAGCAACTGAAGACCAACATAAGACAGCTTTCACGTGTCCATGGGGCACATACTGTTGGAATGTTATGCCTTTTGGGCTTAAGAACGCAGGAGCTACTTACCAACAATCAATGACTATAATTTTCCATGACTTTGTACACATTCTCATGGAAGATTACGTCGATGAAATTATAGAAAAATTAGAAACAAGAGAAGCTCACTTAAAGGTTTTAAATAAAATATTCCAATGGCTAGAGAACTACAATGTCAGGTTGAATCCGAAGAAGTGTGTCTTTGGAGTCAAATCGGGGAAACTGTTAGGGTATATCATCTCTCAAAGAAGCATTGAAGTAGATCCAGAGAAGGTAAGAGCTATCATAGAAATGCCTCCTCCAGTCAGCATAGGACAACTCAGAACTCTGCAGGGCAGACTACAGTCAATTAGGTGATTCATAGTACAACTGGCAAAAAAGATTCATCCATTTCAACATCTACTCAAGAAAGGAGTACCATTTGTGTGGATGCTTAAATGCTAGGAAGCATTCCAACAAATCAAGGACTATTTGCTAACTCCACCAGTCTTAATGCCACCTACAGAAGGAAAGCCTTTGATCTTATATATTTCAGCAACTCAGTCGGCATTAGGGGCTCTTCTCGCACAAAAATATGATGATCAAGGTCATGAGAGAGCGGTCTATTACATTAGTTGTACCTTAGTGGGCTATGAATTGAATTACAACAACATAGAATGCGCCTGTCTTGCGGTAGTTTTTGCCACCAAAAAACTTCAGCACTACATGCTCAATCGACAAACAGTGTTAATTGCAAAAATTGATCCACTCAAATACCTTCTAAGTAAGGCAACCTTAACAGGCCAATTGGCTAAATGCTCATGATACTTAGTGAGTATGACATTGAGTATGTCAAGAGGAAGGCTATAAAAGGATAGGTGATTGCAGATCAGTTAGCTGATGCACCTATAAAAGCAAATCATCCCTTAGTGGCAGATTTTCCAGATGAATTTCTATTCAACATTGACATTAAAACCGACTGGAAACTGTACTTTGATGGGTCACATACAAATTGTGGTTCAGGAGCTGCTTTCTTATTTGTCACACCTTAAGGTGATACCATTCCCAAATCATTCAGGATTGCTTTCCCTTGTACAAACAATGTAGCAGAATACGAAGCCTTAGTGACAGGCTTGAAAATGGCAGCACAATGGAACATTAAGAGCCTACATGTCTTTGGTGACTCTCAACTGGTAATCCGACAGGTAAATGATGAGTATGAAACTAAGGATGAGAAGCTTGCCCCTTACAAGAGAATGGCTAATAGTTTCAAACAATATTTCAAGGACATAACTTTTCAACAAATACCACGCATTCAAAATAAAGCTGCAGATGCTATGGCAACCGTGGGTTTCTTGTTGGATATTCTGAGTAACGTGCCTAAGTTCGAGTTGTTGATCCCTGCTTATGATATCCCCGATACTATGATGGTGTGTACCATTGTTGGTCCTACATCTCCTTGGTATAAAGAAATATTTGACTATCTAACAAATCAAACCTTACCTCAAGACTTGTCCAATAACCAATGTTGAACCTTCATTCGTAAGTCCGCCAAGTACACCATCATCGGAGAAACCCTATATAGACGCACCTTAGACAACACCCTAATGAGATGTCTCGATGCTGAAGAAGCACAAACAACTTTGTGAGTAGTGCATGAGGGTATATGTGGATCCCATTTGAGTGGTCCAACCTTAGCCCATAAGATTATGAGACTAGGTTACTATTGGCCTACTATGGAGAAAGACTCATACGTCTTTGTGAAGACGTGTAGACAATGTGAAATACATGGAGACTTGATAAGAGCACCAGCACAGGAGCTTCGACTGATTACTTCACCATGGCCTTTTGCCCAATGGGGACTCGAGCTCATAGGTAAGATACACCCACCATCATCCAACAGCCACAAATTCATCATTACCGCTACCAAATACTTCACCAAGTGGATTGAAGCCATTCCCATGACCTACATCACTGGCACCCAAATATCTAAGTTTATTGTAAACTATATCATTTGTCGGTATGGTGTACCACAATCCATAATCACAGATAATGGCCGCCCATTCAAGAACCAAGAAGTACGCCATTTATGTGAAGAATTCCACATCAAGCATCATTTTTCCACCCCGTATTACCCACAAGGTAATGGCCAAGCTGAGGCATCTAATAAAACCATTGTTAGAATCCTTAAAAAGACTGTCAATGACGCTGGTCGTGACTGGCACCTACAGCTTAATCCTGCCTTATGGGCTTACCGCACAAGCATCCGCACTCCCACCGGCGCCACTCCATTTTCCCTCGTATTCGGGTCTGAAGCTATCTTACCTATAGAGGTCGAAATACCTTCTCTAAGGGTATCTTTGAAGGGTCATGTCGACGATGAAGAATACCGTGTCTCTAGGCTACAAGAGCTTGAATTACTGGATGAACGAAGACAGAAAGCATTAGATCATTTGCAAGCATATCAGAATCATCTTCGTCGGAGCTACAATAGGAAGGTTCTCAATAGATATTTTGACATTGGTGACCTGGTATTAATGGAGAATCTGAAGAACCAAGCTGAACGAGAGAAACCAGGAAAGTTTGAGCCTAACTGGTTAGGGTCGTACATTGTCACAGAAGCCTTTGGGTCAGGAGCTACCAACTATCTACTCCTGAAGGAGATCCGCTTTTGTCACCTATCAACAGTCTGCATCTAAAGAGGTTCTATGCTTAGCTTCTGAGAATCCGTGTCTTAATCTAGAAAATACAAAAAAAATTGAATAAAATAAAATAAAATAAAATAAAGTAAAATAAAATTGGAAAATCAAAAAAGTAAAGGGAAATAATCCATCCTATAGTGAAAACCACTTCGGTGGCGCTAGGGATAAGTACCATGGTAAAAACCGGCAAACAGGCACCATGTGTAGTCAAGCTCGCTCTTTCGTCTACCATCATTCCAATCAGACTTTCCCCCATCACTCATAATAAATGGTTGTCCTATCCATCGCTTGGAACGATTGACATCTAACGTCCCACTCCGTCACATTATCCACTCCATCTCGCAAGTCTTATTCCTGACTGGGGGCAAATCCTTGTTCTATTCCATGAACGCCTTGTACATAGCATCACACCATCAGAAAATGTCCTGAAAAAACAAAAACATTAGAAAACTTCAAAAATCCAAAAAAATCAAAACATGTCAGAAAATACCAAAAACAAAACAGTGTCAAGTCAGTCATGTTAAGTCAGTCATAGTCGAACTACGTTGCCTCTGCGACTGGGACGTAGGCAAGGCCATCAATCGATGTGCCCCCAAGGCATTAAGTCTGTGGTCTAGGTTTGTCATGTATCACACATTTAAATCATGACTCTTTGTATATTCAAAGTCATTGGTCATGTCGAACTACGAGGTCTCTGCGTGTACAACGTAGGCAAGGCTAATCAATTGATGAGCTCCCGAGACCACACTAGGTCAGTCCAATAGGGTTCATTCACAATCACCATCACACAAGTTGCATATCATAGTTTAAGGTATCGTCTCATGTCAAACACTGTCTACACACACACTTTTATCAGTCAAAGAATCAAAACAAGTCATGCATCAACAAGGCAAAATGTCTCAACAGTCATCAAGTCAATATCAAACACATTGTCAAAGCGATCAACCCATGTCTTAGCAAGATATGTCTTTCTTGTCAACATACGTCATCAAATTGTCATAGTCTCATGTGGCTTGTCACCTCAACGTCATCAGACTCCAATGTCTTATATGGCACGTGTCTTACTGAAACCAGGCTTTGTCATGCCTTATACAGAAGTCACCAAGTCGAAACCAGACTAAACGTCTTATGCGGTATGTGTCATTCTCTCACATTACGCTATGTCAAACATCAACATCAAACAATCCCACAAGATCAAGTTTTGGTGAATACATTTATTTGGCTTTATGACTTTATATCTTATTTTGTCTTATCTTTTTATCGATTTGTGCAAGATCCTATTACTAGCTTTCTCAAGGATGTCCCTTGAAGGATTTACAGAAGCAACGACGTCTCAGGATTCTTTTTCTTTGGTTGCTGTCTGTCAACTGTCTTTTTAACATTGGTTTTTGAGTCATGTTACTAGTTTCCTCAAGGATGTCCTATCAAGGATTTAGAGGAGCAATGGTGTATCATGATCCATATTTTATTTGTCTGCTGTCTATGGTTTGTCTCGACAACACTGACTGGGGCAATCTTGTCCTTAGTTTATGTTTTGTCACTCCTTGTCTACGCCTGTCTGTATTTTGCAGATGGATGATTTTGTACACTATGGTCTATCTCATATCATAGTGTGTACCATCCATTTGTGTCATGTCCGCCCAATGATGATAATAAGCAAGTATAGCATATTTGGAAATATATCGAAGATTATGTCTTTTTCTCAATCAATCAAACTTAATTGTTTCTTACTAATATTCTGCAATCATCCATGCTAACATTTCTTCTTTTCTGCATCTTCGCCACCATTATATATCCATTTCGAGAGCACACTCATGTTCTTCAAACCCGCCTATCCTCTCGAGGGGGCATACCACTACCTCCTCGTCATTCTCCCTTTCACTGGGGTATACCCTAACTTGTTTCATACAAGGGCACGATCGGGGCATATTTTCTTTGACACAATGTCGTACCAACATTGTATCAAAGAGGGGCAAACTATAGACACCAAAAATTGGTCTAGGCCTACGAGTACACATTCGACATAATTTTCAATAGTCCATGGTCATGATTAAATAATGTCAATTATTTAATTAAACTTTCTAACACATATTTCCTCTATTAATTAAATATCTCTTTTTAATTAATTCATTAATTCATCATTAATCTTTATTCAACTTGATTAATTAAGTAAATCATATTTATTTAATTATGTCGCTAACTTATTAAATCATCTTTCAATTAAATAATTTATTATTTAATTCCCCTTTATCATACTTTTCCAACTATAATTAAATATCTTTATTTAATTATTCATTTAACCCCTTTTCATATATAATGAAATATTTATTATTTAATTATTCATTTATCCTTTTCAATAGCCAAATTAAATAAATTACTTTATTTATTTAATTAAAAGTCTCATATTTCAAATGTTGAATTAAATTAACATTTAATTCATTATTTAATTAATTATGTCGCATTCCTCTAACATTCAGTTATCTCTTACATGCACTTATCGTCTGACTCGAGTTATCTCTATGAGAGAACTCTCCGTCACAACTAGTCGATTAACTAGTTCCAACTCATATGCATGATCTATATTTATTAATTAAATATCTTTATTTAATTAACTAACTCAAGTTTGCATTCACATGCATTTATCATGCATTTATTCTTCAACTTCTAACTTTGGCTTTTGCATACAAAGTCTATTTCTTCTATTTTTTGAAGATAAAGATTGGAACTCATGTTCTAGCTCATGTTCTAAAATTAGTCTTTACCTGCAGTTGAACCCACGTTCTAACTCGCGTTCTATCTGTCACATAACTCATCACATGGCATTCATCAATCTCATCCGTCGATCTCTCTTTCAATCTGAGCTGATCATTTGAAAATACAAAATCTAGAAAATGGCCTGTCATTATCATTATTCCTCTCCCCTCTCGAAATCAACATACACTTTTGAGAAGAAACAATCTTCGATATTTTGCTGAGACACTCGACGAAGTTATGCTTGCATTCAAACACAGAAATCTGAGGGCAAGAATAACAATATAGCAAGATGGAGAAGGGCAATTGAGATAAATCGAGGAAGTATTTGCATATTCGGTGAAATCATTCTAGTTTTTATTAGTTTAGATTAATCATGCTTACTTATCATTCTTTGTTGTTTTATTTAGATTAGAATTGATGTTTAATCTTGTGCAACAGTTAGCATCTTCCACAATTCTGAAAAATCTGAGTTACACTTAGTTTATTACCAATTTTTTAATTAATTATCACTTATTATTAAGAAACTCCCCACACCATTATTTACTATGTGCCACTTTGGGTCAAGTTCACCTTGGGAGTCACTTCCATCACTCTCACTAATATTTAAACCCTAAGCTCATCACACCCTCCAATGAGTGTGGCACGAAAACCAATACACAAGTTTTTTTTTCCAATTTAAATGAAATTTTCCAAAGATTCATAATATCTCATTTCACGAGGCTCCATCTTTTCCAAACATCCAAATTCAATCATTTTCATACAAAACTTTCAAATTTTCTAATATTTTTTAATGCATAAAACATGAAAATTCCCAAATACACTATGGATTTTCATCAAAAAAATTTAAAAAATTAAATTAAATTTCTAACAATACCCTGAAAATAATCCCAAAACCCTTCTTAAGCAATATAATTGACATTTTCATGATTTCCCAAAAAATTGAGCATGGTAACCCTCCTATTTAAAAAAAATTAAATTTAAATAAACCTCTTCACTACACCAATAAAATTTTTTAAAAAAAGGAGATGGGAGGATTATACACTCCCCTAATCATTCTCCTATAAACAAATTTGAAGAATAATTTTCAAACAAATTTAAAATAAAGAAAATAGCTCAATGCCCTCCAAAATTTGAAATGTGAAATTTTCCAATCACGCCAAATGAGGAGTCACAAAATAAAGAAAGCACAATTTGTTCTTGATTCCTATCCCAATGGATCCAACCTCATAAAATTCCAATAATAATTTCACCCCCAATCAACATTTTTTTAGATTTCTCAAAACAAAGATTTTCTATCTCAATATTTTTCACAATTTCACAACATAAAAATGAAAAAGAGAATGCTTTTCCCTATCTACCCATTTCAAAATCTAATTAAAATTTAACTATAAAATATTTTTAATAATTTGGAATTCAAACTCAGTTTCTCTCTAAATCAATTCAATCAATTAAATCTATTCAAAAACATAATTTATCATATAATTTAACCATTAAATCCATTTAAGCATAAAATTGAATCAATTTTGCATAAAATTGAAATGTGCATAATTGAACACACACACTTTCATCAGGTTTTCGTAATGGGGTTATAGTATCTGGAATCATACCAAATCTGACTGGCGTGGTTAAAATACTAGTAAGTCACACTCGAATCGAGTACGATGGTTAAGGCTAACAAATTGGCTAATGTGACATCTCCAATATAACTACTATCGAGGAATAACTTAGACCTATGAATCAAAGTGGAAAAAATCCCTACACCTGTATCCAGTCAATAAATGTCAAGTGTACCTATGCATATATAATAGCTAAAGCACATAAAATTATTGAACAAGGTATATAGCGAAATCATCAATTTCTAATCCAGATATACATGTACATAATCATAACATAAAACCATAAGTCCATCATAACATAATCATAATATGATTTCCTTGAAGGGTGCATCCAATTGATGCTATGAATAATCTTGAATCAACAAATAGGTAAAAGGATATGATCAAATCCAAAACATATACTAAAGATAGGCTTTATCCTAGAAGCCTACAAAAATGTGAGGATAAAGGAATCTCAATTGTGTTACATCATCCCAAGTCACTAAAGGATCATCATTTGGCTCCCACTAGACCCTTACCTGCTCTAGATCCCAAGCTCTAAGGTCCAATATCCACTACTAGAGAATAAAAATGAGCTCCAAAGAAATTTACCCTCCCTCATGTACCAATAAATCACCCCAATCTAGAACATGGTTCACATCCTATATATACTGCCTAAGAATTGAAACATGGAGTATGTCATGGATACATGATAGGATCGATGGCAAGGAAAGATAGTAGGAAACATGATCAATCCTCTCAGGGATCTCAAAAGCTCCAACAAAGAATGGTGTGAGCTTAAAGCCTTTCCCATAACGAATAGGACTCTTTTGAGGTTGCACTCTCAAGAAAACACAATCACTTACTGAGAAGTGTCGATCCAATCTATGGTCATCAGTATAATTCTTCTAATGGTCCTAGGCTTTCGCCAAGTTCTTCCTAATCAAAATAATTTGTTGCTCCTTATCCTAAAGAATCTTGGAACCTAAGACAAGATGATTTTTCCAAATGATCTTAAATCAAGGGAGGATGGAAAGGTCGCCCATACAAGGCCTAAAAAGGTGAAATTCCAAGAGAATTGTGGTACCCATTATTATAGGAAAAATCTACAAGGTAAAAATAGTCATCACAAAGCATGTCCTCAAAGACCTAGTTCATTTTCTCCATCTGACCATCTATCTTAGGATGATAGGTAAAACTAAAATTGAGTTGGGCTCCCAAATAATGCTTTAAGGAAGTTCATAACTTAGATTTGAACATTGAATGTCGATCTAAAATGATCATGTGAGGAATCCCTTGCAAACACACAATGTCCTCAATAAACACATATTTCACTGATGCAACTAAATACAAATACCTCATAGGTGAAAAATTGTTGGAGTAAGTCATCATTAGATTTTTCATTGATGTCAACCTATGTCAAACTCTAGTGTGGTTATGATGAGAAGGTGTTTGTGATGTTTATAAGGTGTTGCATAAGCAACATGGTCACTTGGTTTCCAAGTGATTTTGAGAAAAAAATGTATAAAGAGTGTGCAAGGTGATAGGGATGTGTTCTATGTTGAGTTTTGCATTCCTTCATTCTTGAAGATGTTCTTGTGTGGCTTGGATATGATGATCAATGGTATTTGAAGGTGTTATATCTAGAGATTCAAGTTTTGGATCATGTGGCAATAGAAGATGTGTTTGATAGTGTGTTGGACTATGAAGAAGGATTTTTAAGAGAAATGGAACTACTCTACATTTCTCTACACGAAATTTTCTTGTCTTATGGTTTTGGGGACATGCTAATATAGTCTATACCTATCTTCCCTTTTATTGTTAGGTTTTTAGATGTTCCAAAATCTTGGTTCATGTGTTTTGTCTTAGAGGTAGTTTCAGTGGCTGCACAGGATGATAGTACTCTCAGTTGCATGTGTTTGCACCAGTGTGTTTTAATATTCAGTTGGTGTTGGAATATTCTAGGATGTTGTGTGATATTTCTATGTGTTTCGTAGGATGTTTCTAGACTTGTTGAGGTGTGTATGTGGTTTCTTGCTAGCGTTAATTTCAGTTTTCCCTACCTAGCATGTTAGCTCTATTCATAGATGTGTTTCATGGTTTGTATAAGCTTGTTTTAGCATGTTGGTGTATATTTGAATCCTAGTTAACCCTTTGTGTGGTCCACATTCACTTTTTTGCACTGTAGAAGTGTTTTGGTGCCAACCTATTTGGTGTTTGCATATTTAAGGTGCATGCATTTCATTTAGGCTGACCTTGGAGAAGTTTTTTTGAGGTTGTGGAAGGTATATATGAAAGTTCAATTTTTGGAGAACTATGTGGAGTGATGTCTTGTGTGAGATGATGTAAGTGTGATCAAGTGATATGATTTGAGTGCGGGCATGAATACCTATGACTACCAGAAGTAGTGAGAAAAAGGTGTTTACATTTTAGTGTGCCTAAAGTTGTTGGAGGTAGTGAGCCAAAGGTTTTGGATGGTTGTGGTGGTTTCTTCTATTGCTCTGAGGTAGTGAACCTCATTGTAATATTTTGTCTTTAATCTCTTTCTATTCAGAATAATTTATCTTCTTGGGTACTGAGCCCTTGGCAATGAGCCTTTATTTCTTCAGGGTTGTGAGTCCTTTCAGTAGTGACCCTTTTGTAATTGGTTTTTTTATTCATGTATATGTGATTTAATCCTCACCATGACTTTTCCTTGATTAGGGTTTTCCATCTAAAATATGGTGTTCTATTGTGTATGGTTGTTAATGTGTTGATGTTTCATTTGTTTACATTCATGTTGATGCATAATAAGGGTTTGAAGATTGATTAGGGTTTTAAGGTTTTAATATTAAATTGATTCACCCCCCTCTCAATTTTCATGTATGTCTAAAAAAATTCAAAAAATTCGATAAATTTTCCATTGTCACCATGATATCATGATGATGATTAGAAGACATAGGTAACCCAACAATGAAATAAAGAGAAATAATATCCCACTTCCACTCGGGAATGGCATGCAGTTGTAAAAGACGTGGAATTTTGATGCTCATCCTTAACCTGCTAACACTCAAGGCATCTATCCACATAATTAGAAACACCATGCCTCATCCTTTCCCAATAATACAAAAATCTAAGGTTAGCGTACATCTTCTTGACACCACAATATGTTCAACATGGAGCATGATGTACCTTAGACAAGATCACTAAATGAATATCACCAGAAACTAGAACATAAATACAACCAAGATGTCACAATAGTCCATCAGACTCCAAATAATAACCTTCAAACCTACCCCCAAGGGCTCTTTCAGAATCTATCTCTACCTTCACCTCTTGATACCATGTATCACTATGAAGTGTGTCAATAATACAACCTCACAAACTGGTACCAAGGGTCAACACTAAGATCTCATGTCTCTTCCTACTCAAGGAATCTGCAACAACATTCTCCTTCCCTTTGATGTAATGAACACCAAAGTCATACTCACACAAAAACTCCATCCAATGGTGTTGTTGGGAATTTAGGTTCAAATGAATAAAGATATGTTGAATTCTATGATGTAATTCCTCCAAAAAACAAGTGCATGGACTATTTATGCTAACTCCAAATCATGAGTGGGGTAGTTCAACTCATGATCATTGAGCTTTTTTGACTCATAAGAAATCCCTCAACCATCCTACATGATGCATCAATAAAAACAAATGAATCTGATGTTGGATCCAGTACAACCAAGATAGGTGCACTGGTCAATATCTCCTTAAGAGCCTAAAATGCTACCTCACACTTATTTTACCACATATTTATTCCCTTTCCTCTGAAGATAAGTGATAGGATGAGCCACTCTAGAGAAGTCTCTCTTAAAATGACAGTAATAACCCACCAAACCCATAAAAATATGAACCTCTTAGACACTCAAGGGTGTTGGCCAATCCAAAATAGCTTGAATCTTCAAGGGATCCATTGAGATACTCTCACCTGAGATAACATGGCCCAAGTATCTCACCTCACTCTAGAAGAACTCACACTTTGTCGATTTTCCATAAAGTTGATGGTCACAGAAATACTACAAAAATTGATGTAAGTGGACCTCATGTTCCTCTATCTTCCTTAAATAAATGAGAATATCATCAAGGAAAACAAAGAAAAAATAATCTAGATAAGTATAACATACCCCATTCATCAAAATCATAAATACCGAAGGTACATTCATGAACCCAAATGGAACCACCATAAACTCATAGAGTCCATAATGAGTATGAAATGTTGTCTAATGAATGGTAGCCTCATGGATACGAAGCTGATGGTATCTTGACTTAGGATCAATCTTGGAGAACACCTTGGCTCCCCTCATCTGATCAAAAAAATTGTCAATCCTCGGAAAAGGATATACGTTCATCACTATCACCTTATTCAACTATCGATAATCAATACACAAATGAAAAGACCCATCCTTATTATTCATGAATATGATGAGTGCCCCCTAAGGGAAAAACTAGGATGAAAGTGTTCCTTATCCAAAAACTCCTCCAACTATAAATGAAACTCATTGAGCTCCTGAATGGTCATGCAATAAAGTTCTTGAGAGCTAGGTTCTTCCCCATGTATGTGATCTATCTAAAGGTCTATATCCTGCTTAGGAAGCATACCTGAAATTTCACTCAAAAACACATCTGCAAACTGTCTAAGAAGAGGATGATCATCAAGAGTCACCTCTCAACACTCATCCTCAACAAGATCAATGAGATGGAAAAAATATTGAAATCCCTAGTGTATAATCCATTCTAGTTTCTTAGATGAAATCATGCAAAGATAAATGGGTCTCTAGACCCTAAGAAGGTCTACTCACTCACCAAGATCATCCTCACACTTGCTTGACTTACATAGGAAATCAATACATGACTTATGAGCCTCTAACCAATCCATACCCAAGAAGATCCCATACAATCCTAAAGTTAGGATATGTAGTTCTATTGTGGTGGTGAAGGTGCCTAACTCCAACACACAACCACACACAAGGGAGTCAACTGGAACCTTAGCATTTTTGGCTAACCCAACCTACCAAATAACACTATGCCTCACTACCAAAAGCCTACATCACTCCATATGGAATGGGGAAATAAAGGAATCTAAAGAATTATAATCAAATAAAATAGATACATGAGATCCATCTAACACTTTGGATGACTCAATAATGGTGCCTTAATGCTCAACTAGATGGTTATCCACCACCAAAAAAATTCTATGGGATCTCCCAAAATTCTGTACTATAGGCTTTGAAGTTGCCTGCCTCTAAATACTCCTTGCTATTGAATTTTGAGGTAAATACTCTATATAATGACCCTACTAGCCACAAGATAAATATGGTCCTCTTCCCTGTCCTTGACCTATTGACAGTACTTGAGATTGGTGATAACTCCCTCTACTAGCACTAGGTGAGATACTCTACACTATTAGACTCTAACTAAGATGGATTTGATGCCCTCTATAGTGCTTCGAGTAATGACCACCTGAACCTTTCCCCCTCTAAAGACCATGCCAAGGTATCTGATGTTGATGTTGATGTTGATGTTGATGTTGATGTTGACTGATGTTGGCATTGGCATTGGCGTTGGAGTTGATGTTGACGTTGACGTTGGCGTTGACATTGGCATTGGTGTTGGCATTGATGTTGGCGTTGGTGTTGGCATTGACGTTGACTTTGACTTTGACATTGACATTGACATTGACGTTGACGTTGATGTTGATGTTGACATCGGTATTGACATTGATGTTGACGTTGACGTTCATGTTGACGTTGACGTTGACATTGGCATTGACATTGACATTGATGTTGGCGTTGACATTGACCTTGACGTTGATGTTGGCATTGTCTATTGATGTTGATGTTGATGTTGATGTTGATGTTGATGTTGGTGTTGGTTGATGTTGAGGTTGAATTTGATGTTTATGTTGAGGTTGGTGTTGAGGTTGGTGTTGGTGTTGGTGTTGGTGTTGGTGTTGGTGTTGCTGTTGATTTTGATGTTGATGTTGATGTTGATGTTGATGTTGGAAAATCCTAGAGTGCATCGATAAATCCCTAAAGGACCCCATAGGTTGAGACTGAGAGCCTTGTACACTTGATCCCAATGGAGTTAAACTGTTAGGAAAAGGTGTATTTTCCACCTTGTATAATGTTATAAATGTAATATTTATTTATTATGTGGTATACCTAAGGAATATAGGGATGTGTACATCACATGGTTCTAGCATTCTTGGGGCCCCTTTATGTGTTGTATGTAATATTGGATTAAATATTTAATGTTAGGAAAACTTAGTAACAAGAATTAAATGTAGGAGTTAATGGTTTTGTAATCTCATGGTATATAGTCACATGGTTATATGTAATACCACTTGGTGGTTTTGTGTGAGCTTGTTTCTACAAAATAAATCACATGGGTAATTGTCTAAGGTTGGCTAGTTGAGAGTATCTCTTATTAGCGTTTGTGAGGGTTATAGCATAGCATAGGATGTGTGGTTACATGTGTGTTCAAATGGAGTGCTTGTAGAGATCTTTTGTTTCAAATTTATTCATTGACTCTAAAGATGTATTGTAATGTTTATTGTTGAATAATACATGAGTGATGGATGCTTTTGGAAGCTATGTTTTTCCCTCTTGAGGGTTTTCCTAGGGTATATCTTGTGTCATATTTGATGGTATGTCATCTACTTTTTTTTATATGGATTATAAGTATGTGTTTACATAGATTCTCTATTTTGGTTATGTGAAACTCTAACCTAAACTCCAACCTGTTCTCTAAACCCTATAGAAACATTCTCCTCTAGCAATCCTACCTTCTCCACAATGACCTCCAAATACTTGGGCTCAAAAACTTGAACTCCACCACTAATAAAAGTGTTCAGACCACACACAAAGAATTGCAATAACATGCTCTCATCCTCAGCTATAATTTCATACTGGTTAAGCTCAAAGAAATGATTCTCATACTAATCAACCGTCATACCGAACTAATGAAGCTCATGGAACTCATCATCATGTCTCTTCCTATAGTGATCAAAGAGATAACGTGAATGAAACCTCTCCATAAAATCCACCCAAGGGATAGTGTCAATATCAAGATGATGTTTCTCCTCTTAGAGCCACCAAGTGGAAGAAAATCCTCTCAGGTGCATGATGGAACATCAATATTTTGTATTTCTACATAGGGATGCATCACAAAACAATGGTCTAAGGCCAATAACAAGTTATCTACCTCAGTACCCCCAAGATATCCCTCAAAAGTAGGTGGATAGGCTCAAATAAGATCACTCATATGTCCTTCTACCATACCATCCACATCTACTATCTTCCTATCCCCTCCACAAGTTGGATCATGTTTAATCTCTCTCTCTACTCTATAATTATGAGGGCTCCTAGAACACTCTCTCTCACTACACCAAGGTTGCTCATCCCAAGAAGGATGGGAATGAACTGAATTGAAAACCTCTTTATGAGGGCCCAATCTAGAGATAACTTGAGGATGACCAATAGGGTCAACTAGTGGATCTACTTGAGGATTCTTGGCTTCTTCCTCTATCTCACTTAGACATAGAACACGAGGTTCACATACCATCCTTTGGATGACAAAATTTACATGGGTTAGGACATATATATAAGTCTTTCCCTAAATCCATTTTAATGAATATTACCATAATATTGAACATCATAATTACATAATCCACATTTAAGAAGAACATTCCAAACACATAGATCAAGCACATCAATAACAAGTAAGCACATAAGCCAAAACTCCTAATATATGAGCATGATCTCTGATACCAAATGTAATGCCCTACCATGGATCCCATGAGACATTATCTCAAATACCTGGGGTAATTTTTTTTAAGTAAAATATACAATGTTTAAGAATAGTAATGTAATTAGACACACTATGTCTACTCATGGCGTCTCATCATAACGTGACATTGTAGAAGTGAAATAATAACACTCTACACATCCCTAACTTAGTAGGAATATTGAAAACACTTACAAGACTAACTAAGAAGGATTCCAACCTTCTTTATCATTTGCAAGTCTATGAGAATGATCTCCCACAACTCTAGGTTTGATAATCGATTCCTTTCAGATAGTTACACACAAAATGAGGTAGAGGATACCATAAGTCCTCAATGATGACACTTGATAACTAGGTCAAAGAACTACTATGACCTAAGACTATTGTGAACAATTTTCATTTACAAAGTTTTCCAAATGAAGTCCTAAAAATACAAGGAAATATTAAGTTTAGAGTTGTAGAAATGTTGACTAGGTTTTGAAATTTCAGACGATCAAAATGGTCGGAACGAAAAATTTACAAGGCATAAAAATTATTTGAAAATGGCATAGGGCTTAGAAAAAATCTACCTATCATTAATTAAGAGGATTTACTCTCTTTTTTTGTATAGGAACAAGGTTGCCCCTACATAGTACTAGGCCACCCCAACACACTCAGACAAGAAACTATAATTTTTGAATTAAAAAACCAGGCTGCCCCAATATACTACTAGGCCACCCTACCTTTTATTATGCCACCCTGACATGATACCAAGATTACCCAACAATGTTATTCGATTTTCTAGAAAATTGGGTTAACTTAGTGTTTTACAAGACCGCTTAGGTGTTGTTCCAAGCCACCCAACTATGAAATTTGACACTTAGGTTCATTTTAAATACCAAATAAAAAATTCCTATGGGTTTTAGCCTTTTAACATCATGATAAAGATAGTTCATAATATAACATGCTTGAACCAACACCGAGACACACAAACAACAAAAATACTCTTTTCCTTTTACAAGTTGCATCCATCTTTGAAGAGATATTTTAAATCAATAATTTTATAATATGAATGAATAATATACATCAATTCTCATGTGTAAAATTGAAAGTACGTGATTCCATGTCGATCATTGGTCCACAAACCTCTAGTCTCTAATGGTGGTTCCACGCCATCAGACAATGTGATACTTGTAGGCTCACCCCATCATGCTAGCAGATAGTCACAAGGGCCCAAACACTCACACACATAATACATAGGGGGAATAGGGTATCCACTCATGCAAGATATGGAGAATAGACATTATAAAATTAAATATATTTCACACCAACATAAAGGAATTACACATGTTTTAGGTATTACTCGATCTACTCCAAAGTTAAATGTTTGAGATCAAGATAGGGAGTGTCATTGTGGACACTCATTTGGGGCTCAAAATGGAACCAAGTACCCTCTCATGATGATGAGAATACTTGACCTTACAAGTCTTACACTCCCTGAGTATCTTGTCTTCCTCAATCATCCTTAGCCTATACGAGTGCTCAAGGCATGAGAGGGATACCACTATCTTAGTTTATTACCCCATTTTTCATTAATTATCACTTTTTATTAACTCCCCACACTATGATTTCATATGCACCACTTTAGGTCAGGTTCATGTTGGGATCCACTCCCATAACTCTCTCTAACACTTAATCCCTAAGCTCACCACACCCTACAACGAATATGGCAAGAAAACCAATGTAAAAATATTTCTTTTTCCAATTTAAATGAAAATTTCCCAAAATGCACAATATCTCATTTCACGAGGTTTCATCTTTTCCAAACATCCAAAATCAATAATTTTCATACAAAACTTTTAAATTTTACAATATTTTCCAATGCATAAAAACATGAAATTTCTCAAATCCACTATTGATTTTCATCAAAAACATAAAACTTTTGAAAATAAATTTCTAACAATACCCTTTGGTTGAAAATAAGCCCAAAACCCTTCTTAAGCTATAAAATTGACATTTTCATTATTTCTCCAAAAATTGGGCGTAGTGACCTTGCCATTTAAAAAAAAATCAAAATTTAAATAAACCTCTACACTACACCTATCAAATTGCAAAATAAAAGGAGATGGGAGGATTCTACACTCCCCTATTCATTCTCCTACAAACAAATTTGAAGAACAATGCTCAAATGAATTTAAAACAAAGAAAATATCTCAATACCCTCCAAAATTTGGAGATTAGGGTCAATTCAACATGTCAAATGTGTTGTAGAAAATAAAGGTGTTAGAAAATAATCCATATAATTAATTAAAATAATTTTGATGTGTTCTCTATACTTGATTTAACATAAATAATAGGTTAAGGTATAAGAATTAATATTTAGAAGAATAAAAACAAATATGAAGAAAAATGACAATAGTTTAAATCCTATCAATGAATTCTCAAATGGAAAATGTGTATGAACCATAATTCGTGATGGCATGGCATCTCATTTAGTAGTGCACATTCATTTAGAATATAAAATCATGCATATAAATAATAAAAAAGAGATATTCCCCTTGAAATATTGAATATCAAATGTTGTCATCATATTAAAAAATAATAAAGCTATATAGACCTATACAATAACATACTGTGAACCCCTAAAACTGCAATTGCACAAAGATGACAAACATTGTTAGTGTTAGATCAAAATGCAAGCAAATATGAAGGATTCCCCATGAAATCCACTTATTTAAACTAGTGTTAGGAAATGAAGAACAAAACTCAAATATAAAAAAAAGTAAATCCTAATCTAGCCAATAGATTGATAATCTTATGGGGGAATTGGTGCCAATGAGGTGTTGCAATTGGCCGTTTCCCAATTCCTATGGTTGCAATGTAGATTGATGGAGAAATGGTCAAATCTCCAAAGAGATTTGAGCATAACCTTGGTGCAAATATGAAAATGTGAGGTATGCTTGGATGAAATGGGCAAAATTAGTTCTCAATTGAAGAGAGTAATTTTGCATGTGAATTGTGGATGTTTGAATGAGAGGAAGAGTCTCTCATTTATAGATTCCAAAATTGGAATAATGAGAGATTTGGATGAATGTGGGATAAAAGACCAACCAATGAGAAGAGGCCACTTGTCCACATGTGATTGGAGGAGGAATGAGCACATTTTGATCAATGTGCATGATAAATGCCATTGGATTCAAATTTGAATTTTGAATGTGACATGTTGGAGGGAGAAAGAAATGGAGTTAATGTCACTTGGCTCAATGCACAAGGACATGTAAGAGGAGTGAATGCCTTGGAAGTACCCATCCACTTGCATTTTTGAATTCAAACTTGAGGGAATATTCCCTTTTGATGCCATGTGAGGAAAATAGAGATTTAATAAATCAAAGTAATTGATTTATTGTGTAAGTTGCATTCTCTAGAGGATTTTAGTGATAGGGATTAACTTAATCAAAAAATTGATTAATTTAATGAGGAATTAGGAGATGTGACATTTTAGACTTAAATTTATGAATTGATTCAAATCAAAATGAGAGGAAGGGTTAATTAAATAAATGATTTTGATTTATTTAACTGAGAAGGAATATGTTAGATTAAATCAAATAAGGTTTAATTTATTTAATTTAATAAGAAGACTTTAGGGATTTAATCAAATAAAATGAATTATTTAATTAAACAGAAAGGTAAGGTTAATTAAATTAAATTGATTAATTTAATCAAAGGAGGCGATAGACTTAATCAGATAAATAATGATTAAGAGACAAAATGTATGATTCAGAAAGAAATGATGTTAGTAATCAGGATCAAGTGTGTTGAACAACATTTGTACATTTTCCATGTCTACACATACCAAAAAAAACATAAGAAAAAAAATACTTTTTGAATTGATCAACATGAATATTAAAGATTTACTATAACTTTAAAATAACCAATTTAAACAAAGATAACCATTTGCTAAAAATTAAAATTTTAGATAACTTTACATAATTTTATATAATTTAAAAATAAGAATTACTTAAAAATAAAATATTAATACCTAAATATCTTATATAAATAATGACTTAAAATATCGTTATAAAGAACCAAAAATCTTATATTTTTCTAGTATTACCATAATTATTTAGCTTTCAAATACTTTAACCTAATATGCTATGATAACACTATAAAAACATAACATTTCATATCATTTTATAAATAAAACTTAAAAGTAAAAAAGCTCTTGTGGGATAGACATTAAAGTTTGGAGGAATTCCAATGAAAAAAAACGCAAAAGCTAAAACACTTAATCACATGGAGACAAGGAGGAGAACCAGTGCACTTTCATTCCTTGTTTTTTAACTATTTTATACCACCTATTGTTTAATTTGAAATGATGAAAGTAGGGGAGGATTCATTTCACATGGATTAAATAATCGAAGGAATAGATTTGGTTTTACATTTTCTATGTGATAGTTTTTATTGTTTTATTGATTATGGATGGCAAAAATTTGGTTTTTTTCATTTAATTAATTAAAATTAATGTGTTATTTTTTATTTGTCTATTATTTAAGAAATAAGATAATGAGATGAATAATATATATTTTTTTAATAATTTTTTTTAGATAAGTGCTATTATAGGGTAGCTTCCGTCATTGATAGACAAAGTGAAAAAATGCATAGAAACAATAGAGGCAGCTCATAGAGAGCAACAAACACAGTCAATGATAGAGGTAGCCAACCCCATCAGTAATCAGCAATATTGTATTTCTTGTCAACCCCATTCTTGAATAAGCGCCATGCCTTTTGTAGCTTTTGTTTCTTCTTTTCCATGCTAGACTGAGAATGCCCAGAGCAAGCCCAAACTCAAGCTCAACCAAAACCGTATCGATTGCATTCACGAACTTTATGTACAGTTCATGGTGAACAAATTTGTTGGTTGCAGTAACACCCCACAGTCACGCCCCAACCACTTGAATGTAATTCTTGAAAAAGTGTTCCAAGACCTCACCGTCGTGGGGGTGTCTAATGAGATGAATAATATATATTAAATGCATAAGTTATATTTTAATGAATTGTAAAAAAAAAATATACTTATTGAAAATTTGATCTGGTTAAGATTTGTAAATTAACTTAGATTTTGAAGAATGCAAGATATTCAGTTATATATTATTAAAAATGACTATATGTTATTTCTTACTTTTTGAATATACAAAAATACAAGAGTAATAATTTTTTCCTTATTATTATTTATATTAACTAAAGTCAAGATATTTCAATAACATAAAATTGAATAAAAATAAAATAAATCAAACTTGAAAATCTATTTTTTAAAGTTTTTTTTTTTTGAATTTATAAGCTCTTGATCTCTTTATTTATTTAATGAAATATTTCATCTAATGTCTTAAAAAATTATTTAATTATATCACTTTAATTAATGATTATTAATTATTTAATTATATCACTTTAATTAATGATTATTTATTATATACTTTATGTACATCTTATTCTCGATATAATATTTTTTTTAATAATTTAAGTGAACAAAATTGTATTAGAGATTTATTGTAAAAAAATTATTATAGAGATAGTAAATACTAGAGGAAAAAGAGAGGTGGTGCTAGTTAAGGCACACAAATTCACCCGCTTTCTTCTTCTTAGATGTGTCTATTCCTTGGTGGTATTTGTTTTTTATGTTTTTTCTTTTCTTTTTCTTAACTTTTTCTAAGTTTTTGTTTGTTTGTGTGTTGTCATTGCTTATGATTTTTGGATTTACTAGTCATTTATATTTTTTCATTTTATTTTTTCTAGTTTGATTATTATTTAGGTTTTATTTTATTTTCACATAAGGGAAGTATATGTATGAATGTAGTGGTTCTTTCCTACTAAGATGTCTATTCCTAGTAGTTATTTGGGGTCTAGTTTAGATAATAGTGGTAAAGATGGTCATGAAAAGTCATATATAATTTTTGGTTTTAGAGGAGAGTGTTATTATTCTAGAGGTTGGTATCTTTGTTGAAGATGGAAGAATTCAACAGAGATATTTTGCCTAAGGTAACCCATCTAATAGTTCCTCAAAAATCATGCCCTACAATGAAATGTTGAATGTTATTTGAATGGACAGACAAAGATTTAAGAGTAAATAGAATTTTTTTTGTTTGTCTTAGTAAGGATTTTATGCCCTCAAGATCATTTTTGATGATTCAATCTTTTTTGTTCGGGGAATATGTGTAGAGTTATAAATAATAGATTATCTTTATTTACTTTAAAGTAATGATGTGCAAAAGAGGATTATTACTAAAAAAAATATAATGTGGAAACTTCATTTTTAGATTCATTGCTTGGGATCATATTCTTCAAATTAATGAATTTTTGGTTTATTAATCTTTGAGATAGATTGAGGTTTGTGATATTCCTTCTACTATATGTATTATTTTTCCCCATTAGCTAATGTCATTAGGAGAGGTGGTTACAATTAAGGATACCAAGTCTCCTCTACCTCATATGAATGTTAGGTTTATTTTTTCTTTAGATGTATCTAAGGATTTCTTGGTTAATGTTATATTCATTGCATGGTAAAGATTGTTTCTATAAAATAAATCATCTAGGAGGTCTAGGATTTTCCTTCTATTGATAAAAAAATGGTTGTGTCAAGATGAACTATCCCAATCTCAAAAATAGTAGCAACCATGTGAGTCAAGAAGAGAATGTTGATAAATTGGGGAAACTCCTCAACCATGGTTTTGAGTAATGAATGTTTTAACAAAAAGGATGTTATTGGGGATTTATTCTGGTGTAAGAGACTCATGGGTATATTTTAACAATCACAAACTCACAAAAGATAACACAAAAAATGATTTAATCAGCACCCAAAATTTGAAAGAAGTGTAGTTGATTTATCATTCAATAAATATTCTCAATTACATGAAAATCATAAGAAAACTAGAAATACATTGTTTGTAGCCACATGAGTATTTGGAAGAAATTTCAAATAGGTATACATAATTTATTTATGACAAAAAATAATAAACACAAAATGGTCTCCTCCAATCAATCCAATCTTGTAACCTCTAGCTCCTCCAATCTGAAATTTCCAATTGAGAATCTTGTTGCCATGACTTGAAAACTTCCAAACCCTTTTGTTGCTCTCAAAAAAACCCTCACACCTACCACAAAAATGTTCTTTTTACCTCTCCAATAAAATCCATGCCTCCTTCTCCTATCCCCAAAATCTAGAAAAGAAGAATCATGCAACCATTGTCCAACATCACCTTCAACATAAAATCTTCTACTACAAAACCACTATTATAATAACTAGAAATGTTCCACTCTTTTTTGTATTGTACATCACCAAAAACATGCAATAAAAATGGAGTCTTGAAACCTTCTTAAAGAGCCACACCCAGCTCCTTAACTCCTCTGATCTGGAGAAGAATCATCTAAACCAACATTCACCAACACAATCTTCAAAATACAACCACAACTCCATCTTTGTTGCACATTTTCTTGGAATTGTTTTTCATTGATGTCAACACTCAGTTTGATGCTTAAATTTTTATGTTGATGATACACTATGATTTTGTGCTAAAAATTATGATGTTGATGTTTATGTTTGGATGTCATGCCTTGTTTTATATCAATTAAAGTAGTATTGAGTATGTTTGTTGTCAACATAGATAATATCATGATGATATATTAAGATGAGGATTAGAATCACTAAGATGAGGATTAGAAGTAATGTTAAAGTTGTAGAGTTTTTGTTGATGGTCTCTAGTGTGTTGTATTCTATCTCTTGTTCTTGAGGAAGTATGTGCTACTATAAGGAACTTTTGGACTCAAAATGTTGGTGAAAGGTTCTATTACAAGAAGTTTCTTTGAAGACTATTTGGGAGAATGCTTTGCATTCCTTTGACTTTGAAGATATGGTCTTGTAATTTGGTTTTCAGTGTTTATTTTTTGTGGATTTTGTACTCCTATATTTTTAGGTCACCATTGTTGTCAAGGAGGTTTTTGGTAGTTGCAATGGGTTGACAGTTTTGTTTCTTTTCAGGACTAGTCCAAAAAATGTGCTACATTTCTCTGCATTGTTGTTTCTGCTCCTACAACTTGGTGTATGTCTTGTTAGTGTTTGTGTAGTGTCTCATTTCATCTTTCATATGATGGTTTTTACTGCAAGTTGTTCTATTAATGTTCTATCTCATGGTTGTGTCTTTTGGGCTTTTGAAATGATGTTTTATATTTATTTTTGGTTTATAGTGGCTTTTGTGGCATGAAAGTATGAAAGAAGTATATGGAAGTGTTGTTGGATGTTGATGGAATGTATAGTTTGATAGTATGGGATATGAATCTTCTAGTTTTTGTAGCAACAGGGAAGAAGAATATGTGTCTACTATGGGTGATGAACAAGAGGTTATTCCCTTGTTTGATACCCCACCTTCTTTTGTTCCTAATTTTGGTTTTGAAGTTCCCAATAAGTTTGTGCATGAGAATAGCATAAATGAAACTATATGTGAAGAAGAAGATCAAAAATAAATGTTGCTACAACTAATGATATTATTTATTCAGTTGATGAAATGTCTATTTTGATAGTATGGGATATGGCTCTTCTAGTTTGTGTAGCAACAAGGAAGAAGGAGATGTGTCTACTGTGGGTGATGAACAAGAGGTTATTACCTTGTTTGATTCCCCACCTTCTTTTGTTCCTGGTTTTGGTTTTGTAGTTCCCACTAAGTTTGTGCATGAGAATAGCATAGATGCAACTATATGTGAAGAAGAAAATCAAAAATAAATATTGCTACAGTTAAAGATATTATTTATAATGAGTCTGCACTTGAGGAGTATGATTATATGGATCATATGGATTCATATTAAGATTTTTTTCAAGGGGTGTAGCTCATATCTAATTTCTCATGAGCAGTGGGCTTCAAGTTTGTACAGGTGGCGCAACCCGATTGCTCGATTGTATGAATCACATCGTTGTTGTGAGTCATGCGATGTTGATGAAAATCTAATGGCCTAGATTTAATGTTGGATATCGATGGTGATGTTTTAAAGTTTTTTGGGGATCTAATTTCAATCGCCCATCTCGCATCCAACAACCAAAATTTGAACGTAAATGGATATTTGCTTCTTTTAGTGGGTGTTGACTTCGTATTAATGGTGCATCTATTTCTCAGCTACCAGACTGATTTTTGATGGCTTTAGATCGTATTCTTTCACTTCTTCCAAGGCCAAAGTGATTATTGAGCAATGCCATTTATTCCTTGGAGTGTTGCAATGTCTATACTCTTTGTCAAGGTATGTTTTTCATGTTTTGATCACAGATTTCTTGGGGGTTCCATGCCTAATTTTAGAATTCCATCAATGTTGGGGTGTGCTCGAGGTGTCAGGGGAATTCATGGCCAATTGTTGCTCTATTTTGTGGGGAATTTTGAATGTTTATAATCTGATTAGATCCTCATCCTTTTTGTAACTCTGATTGAGTTAGGGTTAGTGTTTGAATTTTAAATCTGAGTTATTTTTGCACTATAAAGGAAAGTTTTATTGTTTTTTTTTTAGTTTGGACTTCTACTCTCCAACTTGAGTGGTCTAGTGTAGTGTTTCCCTACTAGATTTTGTTTCTATGCTTTCTGTAATTCTTTGCTTTGATTCAAGTTGAATAGGGTAAGTCCTTTAGACATAGATAGGGAGTGTAATGAGTTATGCTCTATAATAACAATAGATGACCACCATACAAAAAAAAAATTCTACTTCGTTATATATGTCAAGTATGTTCTGCAAATATTGTATGCATTATCTTTTGAATCAATATAATTAAGGTTTGTGTTGATGCTTCAAACTCACTTTTTGTTTGAGTTATGTTTATGTTTTCTTATCATTCAAGGAGTGGTGTAATTTCTTGCATAGAGATAACGAGGGTATTGTAGTGCAATGTAGATAACTAAGTAACATGATGATTGTCCTTTTGTTGGATTCCTTCTGCAAGGTAGTAGGGTTATGAGAAGCCATGGTTGGTCTATTGTAGTAGTTTATTTCATTCCTAACTTAGTGTGGATTAGGCACTAGACAAGGAGATTCACAAATATGAAGCTAGGGTAGAATCAAATCTCTTAATTAAAAAATATTTCCTACTTTCTTAGTTTAGATTTTCCTTCATGTTTTCCCTTTCCACACTATTGGTTCTTATGTTTTTATAGTTAAGGTTTGAAGCTTTCTAAGAGGTATCCAACCTCTATGTTCAATAATCACAAAATCTAGTGGCCAACGCAATGGGTAGAGTTTCTCAGGCCATTACCCCTACTCATTAAGATCTGTGGGACCAAGGAGGGTGTTCCTTATTGTGTTCATTTGATATTCAATGACTCGATAACACTTCAACACATAGATCTACTCCTACTAATTGAAAACATACATTACTCATTAAAGGTTTGGTTGACCTTTACACAAATAACCATTTATTTGCTAGGAACACAAGTATATACGAGACTTACATCTCAGAATGAATAAGATTTGCATAAGAATTGTTCTAACTTTGAATCCACTACTAGGAATTTCATTAATTCATCAGATTACATGAATTCCTAACAAATAGGCCAATGTGTCATCAATTGGGAAAAAGGAGTCAAACATGAAATATTCTATAATACACAAAACATTTAACCCTAAAATTAATAGACTATTTTCATAATGCATTACATTAAAAAAATTCACAATATTTAAAGTATTACTTCTTACTGAATCCTTTGCAAATTCTTACAGACTTATGACTCTCTTCAAGTATTTAATTAGCTCTTTGAGTTAAAACATGGAACACAGTCATACATTCAACTAAACCATTGAAGATAAATGAAAAGATACTTGATATTTTCATTTATAATCTGCAAAAATTGTACGCAGGAGAGCACATACTTTAATTTTGTAGATTTTTTTTGATATCATTCATTTGCATAAAACTATTTAAGACTATTTCATACACAACCCATACCCAAGACAATTAGCTAGCAGATTCATAAAGAATTATGCACTATATTTGTTTGTTGTATCCTACCTAGACCTTTCTAGAATAGAAAATCTTACCTCTATAATAAGCCTTGAAATATATTTTATAGCATAAGAGAGAAACAAGAATCAAGCTCATTATAGTTACATTTCACAAAAAAATCATTTCAAACACAAAATTTCACTTGCATTTCAAAATTCCTAGATGGTTAGATGTAATCATTTACTGAGCACGGGAATCAAAATTTGTAACAACCAAAAAAACTAGTCAGTGTCACCACACCTATTTAAAAATTCCATTAAGGCCTTGTTGTACATATCCACGTCGAACCCAAAAACATCTGGCATCATCATTGCAACAAAAAATGAAAACCAGACATCAACACCATCATCCAAAACCTGAACCAGTACCAGGGCCACAATACAAGAACCCGCTTTGCTTCTTCGCCACAATAGAAAGTGAAATTTTGACTCCTTCCTTATCACCACACTTTTTATCATTAGAACCAACAATTTAAAATGGTGTCATCACTAACATTGGGGAAACTACGAGGACCTCTTCATTTACACCAGCCAATCCGGTTAAAGCCACAAAGAATTGACCATAATCAGAATTAGTCTTTGTATCACTATCGCTAGAGCTACCAGAGACATCAATAGGAAAAATTTTCCTCCCTAGAGAGCCCTAACCATATATTATCTTAGCTTTTGGCCTCTGTTCAAACTCTGCAAACCTCTTCTTCTTGACATGCACCACCTCCTTTGTAATTGTAGCTTGGCCTATCAACTGAGAGCTACACCTGGTAACTACTGGGACAGGCTCCATGTATTCCTCTTTCAAGATGGGAGGACCTTGAAGACTAATCTTCTCACAAAGCAACACATCACTATGAGACATTTTCACATTAACCCTGGCAGACCTACGTACAAATGATGGAGAAGCAGTCAACCTACTCATCTTGCACCAATATCCAAAATATTTCACAAGAGTAATTACTAGTCACTATAGAACCACAAAATATTTCAGAATCCTAATCACAATGGTGAAAATGTTGAGCCTTCATCCATATTTATTGATATAATTGATTATGTTGATCATCAATTCTCCAAGAGAACCACGAGCGAGCGAGTGATTATTCATTGGCGTCTATTCCACCACCGTTAATTCCTAGGTACATGGAAATTGGCATACCACTCTTCATAATTGCTAGGAATTATCTCTTCACATGCATGGAGATCAAATTTATATCCGCTGAGGAGCATATGCCATTCATGCTCGCTATTTGCAGAGTTCAAGCAACCATCACATGGTCGATTTTTTTTTTTGAATGTGAGTCATCGATGTATCACTAAGGTGGCCCCTTGGAGGACTTAGATCAAGTCAATGATATTTGAAAACTCCATGTTGTCGCATGGAAATTCCATTGACCAATAGTATGCTCCCCAATTAGAAGACATGTCCACCACCTACAGGCCTCACCCAACCTCATTATGCTACTAGCAGAGTCCACGTTTCGCCATTGTGAAAACCACACAAGGCGTTAGGTAGCACTATTTAATATTATGTGCAACATGGGCGCTATGTCCAAGATTGAGACCAAATGGTATGTTAGATTTATCGATCCACCACCACATTAGATCAAGCCAATAGTGAGGATTGGGTCCCACATGAATTAGAAGATGTGTGGCACAATAACGCATGTCGCATGGTCTAGCAGAAATACATTTTATAAATATTGCACGGTGTGCATGCAAGGCTTGGGACTTAGTTGTTTCTGCTGATGGCTCAGACTTCTGCACATGAAAATATAGTTACTTATAAAGAAGGCGGCCATGGGATAGGTTAAAGGGTGATGACCCCTCAAAAAAGATTAAACACTTGGGACTTAAGTCTTTAAAAGGAAAAATATTTTGGGCCGACCGTGGAAGATTTTATAAAGTTGAAATACACCCAATGACCAATGGGGTTAGGCAAAGGGGCTAGTGAAGACAATGGGAACAATGACATAGGTTGTAACTAGGACAACTGAAAACCTAATACAAGGGGTCAACATGGAAACATAATGTGAGGGTTTAAGGATTTGAAATTTTGAAAGGAGGGTGTTAGACCTTAAAACCCTAAACCAAACCTGGCAAGCACAAGGGTGAAAGATCATAAATTTTTTTATGGAACTAGCTAGAAATTGTCAGTTTTCAAAGGTTCTATTAATGGCTCCAGCTCAAGGATGCATAACCCTAGTGGGTATGGTAAGAATCTAGATCTGAGGTAGAAGAAAACCAACCTAAAATAAATAAACAACCAAGAGCTTGTCTGAACAAGACAAGAAAAAAAAGTAGCAAGGAAACAAATCACACCTATATAAAAAATTTACATGACTGTACAAAGTTTCCCCCATTGGGAAAAAATCATCCAATTCCACTAGCCTCAATTTTTAAGCCTGGTATATCAAGATTTTCCAAGCTTTGGAGCCAAATTTTTTCTTTTTCAAAGGCCTTTCTTTCACATACCTGCATTGGATGAAAACTCATGTCAAGCAATCCCCAACAATCTGCATCATTATGATGAATATTATTAATCCCACATGCCTCATAAATTCCTTATTTACCAATCTCAGGGTTGTGAAGCTGAAGTGAAAAAAGGAAACATTCATATTCCACTTGATCATATTCACTCAGCATATCAAATCAAAAGCCTTCAAAAACACTATGCATCAGACTAGGCCAACAATCTCCTGAAGCATTAGAAAAGAAAGACACAAATTCAAGAAGTTCTTCACCCTATTTCACATAAATTCCATCCTTATCAAGTGGAAACAAATACATAATGATATTCAAGAGGTGAGGAGCATGAGTAAAGAATTCAACTATACATTCATGTTGGCTGACATCATATCCAACATCATTTGGTTGCCTTACATATGAGCCAAATTGTCATTCATCATTTGTCAGCCTTAATGCCAATCAATAATCTATATGTGCATCAAAAAATGTAGCTCGGTCAGTAATTGTTGAAGCTTCACCCCTAGTGATGCCCATATCATCTTCTAAGAATTTTTCATTAGATTGTGGATTTCTTGGGGGTTCCATGCCTATTTTTAGAATGCCATCAATGTTGGGGTGTGCTCGAGGTGTGAAGGGAATTCATGGCTAGTTGTTGCTCTATTATGTGGGGAATTTTGAATGTTTGTAATCTGATCAAATTTTTATCCTTTTTGTAACTTTGATTGAGTTAGGGTTAGTGTTTGAAATTAAAATCTGAGTTATGTCTGCACTATAAACTAGTTGTTGTTTTAGAGTTTGTTTTACATTTAAATTAGTTTCCTTTGATATAATGTCGCATTGGTGTGTTTTTATCTTTTTAGTTAGCTCACATATTCACACATATTTTTTATGCCCACCATGGGGCCCTTGCCTCATTTTTAATCTTTTTCTTGCATATTTTATAATAGGTGACGAGCTAGACTTTTTTTTTAGTGCATATGAGACACATTTTAATGCATATCTGAAGAATTTTAGCACATATGATGACTGTTTCAGTGCTTTGACACTCTGTTTAGCACATATACCTGTTCCTTTAGCACATTTTATTTTTGTTTTAGTGCATACCTGCATGCTCTTTTAATGTATTTTTTTATCTATTTTGGTGCATAGATGTTTTCTTTTAGCGCATATAGGGAATTGTACAATTTAATCTTTATTCCGACATGTCTGTGGATAGAGATTTTTTATTTTCTACATAAGTTTAAAATGAAGAAATCCTAGGGTAGACATTTAAATATGGAATTAACTAGTCCTAGGGTAGTCACCAAATAGTAATCTATCTTGATTAGAATGAATCCCATGCTTGTTGTGAAGCAAAATCTTCACTTAGTCTAGCAAATTGTCATTTGGGATTAAAAATGAACAATTTTGTTTGATGTGATTGTTGGGTGATAGGCCTATACTCTCCCCTTAACTAGGTGATCAAAATGCCAGACTCATCTTTTTATTTACTATATTTCATGCTTTATTATATCCTTTAGAAGGCCTACTCTTGTGGGAAAAAGTACTCACCCAAGAGGAACAACTTAAGTGGGAACACCTAAAGCCAAGGATTCCAACCCACTCTAAACAAAAGTGAGTTGTTGATGAAAGTCCAAATCGACAGTATTCAGCAAAGATAACCATCCCCAAAGCCTTTGTTTTAAAGGTTGGGAGGTCTCCTGAGGAAGTATATCAATTGTCGCACTGAACGGAAACACTTACTACGAATCTTAGTGTAGAAGCCAACTGTGTCAGTTTTCGAACATCATAATAATCACGATGCAAGGGGAGGGAAGAATCTTCCCTCAAGACACTCACCATATAATTTACATGGACCGCTTTTTCAAGGGATTGATAAATCTAACCTTTAGTACGAGCCTAGAAAAGACAAAAACATGGGCGCCCTCTAGAGGGTGGCACGACTGTGTGAGTCAATGCAATTCTAAGATGTGGGTTGTGGACTATGATGACCTTTTTGAAAAATAAGAGTGAGTCTATTTGAAGTGCTTATTTTTTTCAATACCCATGGAAATCTCAAGAACATACACTCTTTTTTAGACTTTAGGACTTTACAAACAACTATTTTCTACTAGATGTCATGGTTTTCAAACACTAAATCTGATAAAGATCATCCAAATTGGAAAACTGTCAAAACATGTATGTCTCAGTACATTGATTGGATATTTTAGTGCATCATTGGTCTATTTTAGCACATCTCTACTATGTTTCAATGCATCCCTGTTCTATTTAAGTTCATTTATTCTTTGTCTTAGTGCATTTATACTCTGTTATAGTGCATCCGTGTTTTGTTTTAGGGCATACATACAACAATTCAATGCATTGGTTTGATATTTTAGCACATCTACTAAAAAATTTAGTGCATCAATTTAACAGAATAGGACATATGTCTTCTGAGTCTAAAGCATTTTCTGAAAAATCTACGATTTAGTTTGGTCTTTTTCTATGCTTAGGGTCTGGAAATATACAACTTTTGCTAAGAAATCCCTTGAGAAAAGGATTAAGAAGCCCAAAAGGTCCCTTAGTTATAAGAAGCTATTGAAAATGAGAAAAATTTATACCAAAGTCAAAAAGTTTTTCTTGAGCATCAAACTTTCATTCATCGATATCACGACTTTGTTTGGGGTTTTACTGACGATTTTTCTTTAGAACCATTATCTTCACAAGCTTTCTTCCAACAAAGAGCTCTTTCATAGAGGCATAATAATAGTTAGCCCATTCATCCCTCTTTCATCCCATAACTTGCAATTCAGTATTCCAATCATCCTAATCAAGTGTTCCAATAGAGAGCTTAGAAGCATTAGGCATTTACAAAAATCCTTATTTTCACAAACTAAGATCAAAACATCGCAAAGTGCAACATCACCTCTATTTCCAATTTCTAGTTTACTTCCCATAATAGGATCATCATCCTTCAAACCAGGGAATCATGAGCTAAATATTAGAAATTTCTTTAGTCATATCAATAGAATCCTCATTCTATTCTAACTAAAATAACAAATTTCACTCTTCCATTTGTGATCAAAGTTAGTAAAAATTTGGTATAAGCTTATGCCTGTTGTTACAAAATCTTGAAAGAAGATAGAAGAAGATAAAAGGGAAAATCCTCTTTGTAACATGGGTGACAAGGAAGAAAATCCTTTTCACAAGCTTCACACTAGTAATAATTCAAATAATGATGAAGTAACAAAAGAAATGGTTCAAGAAGCAGAACAAGATCCACAATTTCATACTCTCTTGGACAAAATTTAAGAATAGAGCAAAGAAAGATACTTTATTTTTTTGGCAAACCAAGGACCTAAACTACCCTTTGATTTTGACACGAAAAAGATTAGAGAGGATTCTAAAGCCCCCATTAATGATTTTAGTCCTCTTACTCAATAGATAAGAGCATTAAAAGGGAAAATTAAAGAAATACAAGGGGATGCTACCAAGAAATATGTTTTGGAAGATATCTACCCATATCCCTTTGTAGGATTCTCAACATGATTCCTTTTTGAAAGCATTATGAGATCCCAAAATTTGACAGATACAATGGAAAAATGGATCCCATTGATCATGTGAGGGACTTTCAAAATATGTGCTTGGAATTTTCTCATAAAGATACATACCTGATGCAATTATTTCCATGAAGTCTAGGTGGACAATCCATGGAGTGGATTTCTAAAATCACTCCCCCCATAAAATCTTTTGAGGAGTTAATCAATAAATTAATATCTCAATACTCCTACAATATACAACATCAGATAACCATGCTTGATTTGTGCAAAGAGAAGTAAAAGACTAGGGAACCCTTCATCACGTTCCTTAAAATATGGAGAAGGTTATTTGCAAGATATTCCCATCCTATTCCTAAAAAGGAAAAGATGTAAATATTTATCGACAGTCTAAATCAAGAGATGAGTTATAGGCTAAATATTCATTTTCCTCAATCATTTGAGAAATTGATTGAAAACGCAATCACCATTGAAGGAGCCTTTGTCAAGCGAGGAGTTTTAAAGCTTGAAAAAGATGGTCCAAATTCATACAATAACAACAACAACAATAAATCATGATTCTGGACTAGAAATAAGAATGTTGTAAATGATGAGGTGGTATATGCTAACAACGTAAATGCAAAGACAACCATTCTCAATGTATCAGGTGTCCAGTGCAACAATAACAATCCTCAAAATTCCAATAACCAAGGAAATAATAATTCCAATTAGGGAAAAAATGCCAACCAAGGAAATATGACCAATAATCATTGTAATAATCTTGATAATAATCAAAATTCAAATATGCCCAGATCACAGTTTTTCTCAAATCGACGACGTTTTACTCCCTTGGGCCAGTCTCTTGAATCAATCCTCAAAGAGTTGTTGAATCAAAATGCCATCACATTGCCACCACAAAGATATTATGAGACACGATTTAAACCACCACCATGGAATGACTAATACTATTACGATTATCATAGATGCAAAGGTCATAAGACAAATACTTTCGAAGGGATGAATAATTTGGTTCTGGATTTGATTGATAACCGCACCATAAAAGCTGAGGGACATAATGCCAATGAAGATCATCAGGCATTCAAGGACCCTCTCCCCAATTATCAAAAAGGGGAGTCTTCAGGTGACAAAGGCAAACATGTGAATCATGTCTATGACACCACCATCAGTCATATTTACACTAATGACAAGCAAGTCAACGTCATCAAAGTCAAAGGAAGGCAGGAATATCGAGAAGTCAATGCAACAACAAGGGGATAGGACAAAATTATTGTTAAAGGAAGTTCATCTAAGTCAATTATTCCCCCTCCATTGCAGTACAATTTAGTCAATAATGGAACCAAGCTACAATTAAAGGATAATGGGGTGGGAGAATATTCACTATGTCTCTCTAATCTACCTATCCCTCTAAGGTCACATGGTCAGCCTTCAAAATCCCTACAACAAGCTACAACAACTTCAACATTAAGCACACAAGCTTTAGTCCCCATCACCATGTTTGATGGGATATTCATCTAGGCAAACATCAAGAAAATGAAGTTGAAGATAGAGCTATTCTAAATTGGTTTTATAAAGATGAAGATGAACCTATCCAGCATGTCAAGTTACCTACTAAGCAATATGGAAATGGTTATACAATAATGCAACAAATGGGTTATGAAGGAAATGGCCCTATCAGTAAGATAAAATAAGGAATCGTGGAACCTATCCAACCAAAAAAAAATCACCCAAAAGATAAAACTAGACCTGGATATGGTGAAGACACAAAAGAAGAATTCCAAAATAAATCCAATGAAGAGATAGCCAAGACAACTCTGAGATTGCAGGGGAATTTTGTCACTGATTCTAATGAGTATGAATGGGATACCATTTATAATGATGAATTTTGGAGAGAAAAATAGGTAGATGTTATACAAAAGTATACACCCATGCTCACACAAGAGGAAATCTCAAGGCATCCACTTTACTTCGTACTTCAAAGTGAACATGACTCAAGTAATGATGGTTCGATTCAAATTGAGATAGATAATCAATAGAGGATACCATCATAGATCTTCCCCATAGCGAGAATGATAACTATGTCATGACCTTAACAACTAGTGAACTTACCCAACCTATCAATCCATTACCCTTGGTCCATCTCATGCTTATTGATTGGGAACAAAATTAACCAATTGATATCCCAACCTTCCTCAATGATGAAACCATTGTAAATTTTATTTTTTCATTCAACCTAGAAACCGGTTCCATTAGTGAATCATAGGATCAAAATATTAGTCAGGAGAGTGCCAAGTTTTTCAGCTATAAAATTAACAATATAAAAGATAGATCTAATGGTGAAAACCTAACAAAGGTAGTATTAGATCATGAAAAGAGAAAAATAAAGAGCGTATCTGATGGTGAAGACCTTTCAAAGGCACTAGAAGATGGGAAAATTGACACTCTCCCTTAGCACTATCTAGAAAGATCTTCTATTTTGATAGAACCAACAAAAGTAATCAGTATAGGCACTATGGAACAACCAAAAGTCCTACAACTTGTTGCATCATTGACAGAGGAAGAAATCCCAAAATTCACAAAATTCCTAAAAGATAATTAAATCAATTTTGCATGGTCATACATAGATATGCCTGGATTAGATCCAAATATTATCATGCACCATTTGTCCATCATGCCAGGGGAAAAACCTATGAAATAGAAACTTAGAAAGATGCATCCACATGTTGCATTACTAGTCAAAGAGGAATTAAAGAATTTGTTAGATGTAGGATTCATTCGGTCTATTGATTGTGTAGAATGGATCTCCAACATTGTACCTATGTCAAAGCTAGATGGATGAATCAAAATTTGCATAGATTTTAGTGATTTAAATAAAGCATGTCCAAAAGATGATTTCCCTCTACCAAACATAGACACAATTGTGGACTTGACAGTTGGGCATGCTATGTATTCACTAATGGATGGATTTTTCGGGCATAACCAGATCAAGATTTCACCTAAAGATCAAGATAATACCACATTCATATGTCCCTGGGGTACATATTGTTGGAATGTAATGACATTCAGACTCAAAAATGCAGGAGCGACATATCAATGGGAAATGACTACAATTTTTCATGATATGATGCACACATTCATGGAGGATTATGTAGATGATATTTTAGCAAAATCAAACACAAGAGAGGGACATCTAGATATCTTATCTAATATTTTCATCAAAATGGAAAAATCCAAGGTCAAACTTAATCCCAAGAAATGTGTCTTTGGGGTAAAATCTAGAAAGCTCCTAGGCTATATTGTATCATAAAAAGGAATTGAAGTGGATCCCATGAAGGTACAAACCATCCTCAAAATTCCACCACCAAGGAACATTAATCAACTACACTCATTACAAGGATGCCTACAATCCATTAGGAGATTCATCACACAACTCATAGACAAGATTTTTCCATTCACGCATCTCTTACATAAAAATGTTCCATTCAAATAGGAAGACAAGTGCGAAGCAACATTTGATCAGATCAAGCATTATCTAATGATTCCACCAGTATTGATCCCACCAATCCAATGCAAACCACTCATACTGTACATTTCTACCACAAAAGTATCCCTAGGAGCATTATGGGCATAAGAGAACAAAATGGGAAAAGAACAAGCAATATATTACATCAGTAGAACATTGACAAGCCATGACCTAAATTAAAATTTCATTGAAAAGGCTTGTTTGGTAGTAGTGTTTTCTTCTCAAATTTTGTGGTACTATATGCTAGCTCATACAGTCAAACTTGTGGCTAAGAATGATCCTTTAAAGTATCTTCTAAGAAAGTCAACCTTAACTAGCAGGTTAGCTAAATGGGTAATGATTCTAAGTGAGTTTGACATTCACTATGTGGTTCAAAAGGAAATCAAAGGGAAGGTCATAATGGATCAGTTGGTAGAAGCACCTCTACAAGGAGAAAATCCAATGCACATTGAGTTTCCTGACTCTGATGTGTTCACAAAAACTACCAGGAATTCATGGACACTTTATTTTGATGGGTCTTATACACAACATGGCTCAAGGGCAAGAATTATTTCTATCATGCCTTAGGGACATACCATTCCAAATTATTATCGGTTTATGTTTCCTTTTACAAATAACATAGCTGAGTATGAGGCATTGCTAATTGGAATGAGGATTGCATTGGAATAGAGAATCATAGAGCTGTAAGTTTTTTGGTGATTCACAACTTGTCATAAATCAAATAAATGATGATTATCAAACTAAAGATGACAAGTTAATTTCATACACAAACATGGTGGATGATTTCAAGAAGTATTTTTTTGAGATCAAGTTTCTACAAATTCCATCGATTGACAACAAAATTGCAAATGCCATGGCTAGAATTGCATCACTACTGCAATTATTAGAGAAGCAAGCTTGATATGAATTCCTGATGGAAAAACTATTTCCCCTACCTATGACAATCCTGAAACCAAAATCATTTGTCTCCTGACTGGTTCTAATTCTCCTTTGTACAAAAAAATATATGCCTATATGAAAGATACTATCTTACCCTTGGATTTTTCCCAGAATCAAAAAAGAAATTTCTTATGCCAATCTTCTCGCTATACCCTAACTATTGATACCTTATTCCAACATGCTCTTGATGGTACCCTCCTTAGATTTATTGAACGTGATGAATCGAAAAAGGCCTTACAAGATTTTCATGGTGGTATTTGCGAGACTCATTCAAGTGCACTAACCTTGGCTAAGAAACTTGTTGGAATGGGTTACTATTGGCCAACCATGGAAAATGAATCCTTCATCTTTGTGAAGAAATGTATGAAATGTCAGATTCATGGAAATTTCATTCACACTCTTGCTGAGGAACTCCAACCCTTCACTACAACATGGTCGTTTTCTCAGTGGGGACTAGATCTAGTTAGAAAGATACACCCATCATCATCAAATAGACACAAGTTCATTATAACATCCACTAAGTAATTTACTAATTGGATTGAAGTTGTCCCATTGACAACAATCACCGACAAACAAATTTCATCTTTTATTTTGAACTATATCATATTTTTGGTATGGTATTCCTAGCTCCATTATCACAAATAATGGAAGACCTTTTAAGAATAAATATGTTGATGAACTCTGTGAAAGGTTTCATATCCAACACAGGGGAATGACCAAGTAGAAGCTTCAAACAATACAATTTTGAAGATCCTAAAGAAAATAGTGAATGATGCCAGTTGTGATTGGCATGTCCAATTAAATCCAACTTTATGGGCATACAAAACCAGCATTCACATGCCAAGAGGTGCCACCCCATATGCCTTGTTTTATGGACCAAAATCAATTTTTCCACTGGAAGTTGAGATTCCCTCGCTTTGAGTCTCACTAAAGGGACTTATAACCAATGAGGATTATAGGGTTTCAAGACTGTAAGAACTGGAGTTACTTGATGAGAGACGACAATGTGTAGCTAATCACTTGAAAGGTTATCTAAAATTTATGCTCTATAGCTACAATCACAGAGTCAGACCACAAAAATTTCAAGTGGGTGACTTGGTCCTCAAAGAAAACCCTCACAACCAACAAGATCAGGAAAAGAAAGGAAAATTTGAGCCCAATTGGTTGGGTTCGTTCATCACCATTGCAACATATGGATCAAGAGCATATCAATTATCTATGCTAGAAGGGGACTTGCTTGAAGATCCAACCAACAACATCCATCTGAAGAAGTTCTATGTTTGAAAAATACCAAAAACAATATAAAAAGTCCTGGAAAATACCAAAAATAGTGTAAAAAGTCTTGAAAAAATCATCATCAGGGTGAAAACTTGATAAATAGGCATCCTTTTGATAAATACAAAAAATCAAAAAGATCAAAATTACAAAAAAAATAAAAAAAGAGAAAATACAAAAAAATGAAAAATAAAAAAATTGTTGCCTTGATGAAAACCTGGCAAACAAGCGTCTTGGTAACAGTATAAAAATCTGAAAATCTGAAAAAGTGTAATAAAAACAAATGGTGAAAACCTAGTAAACAGGCATTGTTTGTGATTTAGTGGGCTCTCCCATCTATTAGGTTACATTCTGCAATTGTTCATAGTCATTTTTATCAGCATCAAATCCATCTATTGCCATCAAATTCATAAATCAAGCACAAAATTGGTTTATATAATGACAATAGTGAGTGGTTCATCTGATATTTTTAGGATTGCATGATTCATATTGCATTCATTTTGTGGTTGTATGATAGATTTTTGGGTGTTGGAAAAGATACATATCTCTCTTGAAATGAAGATTGAGTACACTTGGACATTTATTGCATCTCATTTCATTTTCATCTTCATATCATCACTAGTTGCATATCATTTTCATATCATATTTTGTGTTTCATTATCACTCTCATATTATTTCTAATTCATTCCCATTTAGTATCCTTGTCATATCATTTTCATATCATATTTGTGTATCCTCTTTCATTTTTATTCATTTCATTATCATATTCATTCTCATATCATTATCATTATCTTTCACATCATTTTTATCATCTCATCATTTCATATCATTGCATATCGTTGCATTATCATTAGCATATTAGCATTTTCCATATCATATCATACATTTTCACATTTGCATTATCAATTTCATTATCATATTATCTCATCATTTCATTATCATTTTACATCATTTTCATATCATCATTCTCATATCATTTTCATATCATTTATTATTGTTATCTTGCACATTATTTGTCATCTCATCATATCCTACATTTCACATCACATGCACATTATCATTTTCACATTCATATAGATTTCCATATCATCATTTACATATACTTTTTACATATCATTTTCATATGTGATTATCATTTAAACCTATCATATCACCCATACCATATTTTCATGTCATTCATTTGTTATCATTAACATTGAATTTTCAGTATCATTTTTATTGATGCATTTAACACATCCATATCATTATATCACTTGCATAATCATACATCAAAAAGAGAAAAATGCATCCATTGCATTCATTTCACCTTTTTGTATCCATAAATCATACACTTTTAAAATGCATCATATAGAATCATAAAATCATTCACATTTTATTTGCATCATTTATATTCATCATATCAAATTCATATAAATCATTCCATTTGCATATTCATCAAATAAAAAAGCATATAAAATTTCACATAATCATCATTATTCATATCATGTGCATCCATCATCATACCATTATGAAAAAAAAAGAATCCATACAAATACATCATCATAACCATAAACACTATAGCATATAGACATAAAAATTCATACATAAACATCAATCATAGCATAATCAAAGATACATGCATAATCGAAACCGCCGCTACATATCATATAAATCTCATCAAATAAATGTCCAGGAGAGATGCATAAAATATGACAAAAAAAAAGGTGTATACAATATAATAAATGTGGGGCATTTGTGCGAGGATCATGAATATTGCTACCTCTAGAAGTGGTGGGTCTCATTGGATCTTTGCTTCTTGTAGCCCCTATCTCTCGTCTGCTAGGCATACCCATGCTCCTAGTGGCACTCCTAGAATGTGTGCTAGAGTGAGTGTGGGATCGTATACCTAACTGTGTTTATTCTATCATTTGCTCAGATGGTACCACCTTAAAATATCTCATACGATAATACTTCACCTGATGAGAAATCTCTGCCCCTTTTGCAACAACCTCTCTTATAGAGGTGCCCTCAAAAGATCTCAGTAGTCTCTCTGCCATCCTCTCTACCTGTTGGCAATGTTGTCTCAAATTTTCCCTCTCTGTAATCAATTGAGCTATTTGTGGGTCTGGAGGTGGTGGCTAAGCCATCTATGCATGCAACTACTAATGGTGGCATGTGACTGTGCCAACTAGCTCTGTAGAGCCAGTAACTGACACTGTAGTGAATCAATTTGACCTTAAGAGGGAGCCCTGATAGTAATCCCTGGTAGTGTGGCAACTTACTACTCGACAACTCTCGCTATGTAGGGCTGAGTCCTAAATGGTACATCAAAGAAAACTTGCCCTCCACCACCCCCTCCATCCCTACCACTATCATCATCATCGTCACTATCCTCCTCCTCCTCTTGATCAATATCCATGGCCACCCCACTTATATCCTCCTCTCCTCTAGCAGGTTGCTCTTCTTGTGCCCCTACCTGTGGTCCAACTTGTGCCCCTGCCTGTGGTCTAGCCTCTGTCCCTACCTCTTCCTATGCCTATGGCTTCCTATGTGCCCTCTATAGTGCGGGACCATCGAACAATGGAGCAGGCTCATTCGGAGTGGTCAGCTTGAGAAATGGATGTGTGTAAAAATATGCTACATAATCCTTGGCCATGCATGCATTTGTAACCTCTAGGTGGATATCCCATAACTCTGGCTATAATCCAGTGTACTTTTCCCTAGCTACCTCAAAAGGGATAAAAGGACCCCACTTTGTCACATCCTCCCACCACCTAGTAGAGTGGGCCACACCCCGTGGCATCATCTGTACCCGACCATACTATCTGAGCACCCGCATAACCAAAAACCACTCAATGATAAATGGGGTGTGACCAATTAAGTATTTAGCTATGTTGTAGTATGGGAACTCAATGTCATCATCATCCCATGCCTCATAGTCAACATATGGTCTCCAGATAACTATATCCATGTCATCTAGAACACGCCACCAGTACTCTAACTTGCCCAACTTAGGTTGGACAAGTGGATTTGTATAAGCATAAACATATGGTCTACCAAGCGGATGATCTCTCCCTGTGAAAGGGTAGGTGATGGTGATATGCTCCCACACCAATATCTAAAGAAGTGTCACCTTAGAAGATATACTCTTCCCATCTATATATACTACCTGATGGAGATTGTGGTATAGATGGGCTAACATGCAAGATCCCCATGTGTATCTAGTCTGATGAAGGATCATATCCTCCAAAATATGACCCCAACCGATAGATATTCCCTTCGACCTACACTCAAGACATGAAAATCCACCAATAAAGCCTTCCAAAACTAAGGGAAGTGGGGCATAACCCTCTACCATCTCCCTCCAAGGGATCGCATACCCGCTAATGCCTTTATCCTAAAAAACTCATCTCAAAGCATCTATACCTCCAATCTCCTTATGGTCATAGACCACAAGGTCGCCAACCATAGGGATGCCTAAAATCTTGTACACATCCTCTGGTGTAACAGTGATCTCTCTAACGGGCAAGTGAACAGTGTTATGCTCACTGTGCCATCTGTCATCTAAAGCGGTCAATAATGCCTTGTTGACCCTATACTGTGGGATCCTCAGAAGTGATCCCAAATTACATCTAACAATAACCCCAATATTTGGCTAGGACAATCTGGAAATCATCTCCCAAGTATGAGGAAATATCTCTCTGATCTAGAAGATTTTAAAATCATCCTATACCATCAATTCATCATTCAATCAGATCATTAGAAAGGAAAATCAATCAATCAATCAAGAAATCAAACAATCATGTCAAACATATCAGGCAAGCAAATCATATCATAATTACTATTTTTTTTTCATTAAACATGAAATAAAATTTATTAGTATCATCATAATCAACATCAACATCAACAACATACCAGTCTATCGTTACTATTTGTTCTTCAAGCGGGAAGGAAAATTTATCACTTTACAAAAAAAAATCATCAGGCATGAAGACAAATTTGACAACCAATCGGCTCACATCATATCAATCTTTACTATTTTTTTTCATTACGAAATTTTTTTTATCAGATTCAACATCATTTTACTATTTGTTTTCAAAATACGAGAACAAATTTATTAGATCATCATCAAAATCAATTCAATCTATCCTTGATGCTATTCAAATTCATCAAATCAGTTGTCTAATAAAGCAACAAACATCAAGCAGTTAACAGTTAATCTTCAAAATTTCAAAATCAGCAAAATTTCATGGATGCGCTAAAACAGACTTTCAATGTGCTAATTCAGAAAATGCACTACTTTATCCATGGATGCACTAAAATAGAGGTTCAAAGCGCTAAACTATCAAACACGCTACTCTATTTGGTAAATGTGCTATATTATCTATCATATGCACTAATCTAGCCAATGTGCTAAAGCCATCAATCAATGTGTTATTTGAGCATCCAATGCGCGAGGTTTTGGCCTATACGCTAATCTATCTATCCTATGCACTAAAAGAGCCTATACACTAACCAAACATTTCCATGTCCCACTTTGTTCAATCTATGTGCTATCCTAAATGCATTAATTTAACTATCCTATGCACTAAACTATGGATCACATGCACTAAATCTCTTTTCTATGCACTAAAACAAAATTTGAAAAATCTAAAAAATCTAAAAACTCATTGAAAATTCATCAAAAATTCGCAAGGGTTGTACGATCTTACCGAAGGTTCATATGATGTTGGTCACTAATGTCGGTGGACCTACTTGAATCTATGGCGCTCATAGTGGATCGAAATCTTGAATTCTTCTCTCGTGGAGCTCAAAAATCACCACATGCAACTATTCAAATGACAATGAATTTCACCTTTTTCCACCTTTTAAGGGGGCAAATAAGGTAGGGTTATTTTTATTTTTACCACGCAGAGTGCTATTTTGGGAAATAAATCAACGAATCTCCTTCATATCATTTCAAATCTTCGAATCATAATCAAAATCTTCAAATCACATGATTTATCTCCTAAGGGGGCATATAGCATCGTTAATCAATTTTTCAAATTTAGGGGCAAAATTTTCGTTATCCAAATTTTTCTTTGAAGCAATGAATAAAACACATCACTTCAAAGAGAGGCAAAATGTATACATCTAAAAATGGTCATTTTAAATCAAACTTGTTAATTAATTAAATATGAAGTATTCAATTAATCTTCTAAAGTCATCTACATATAAATAAATTTAATTATTTATTTATATTGTTCACTTTTCTAATTCTTCTAGATTAATTAAATAAATAAGTTTATTTAATTATTACCATCTTCCTCTTAATTAAATTAAATAAATTTCATAATTTATTTCTATTAATTATCATATTATTCTAAGTTTGAATTTTTCAATTCAAAAAATGGAATATTCTTCTAAACTCATTTTTCACTCCACATTTAAATTAAATATTATAAATATTTAATTAACTTTCTTTTTCACCTCTCACACATAACTAAATATTAATTATTTAATTATGGAAGCTTCTTAAATCTTTGTCACATATAATTAAATAAATAAATTATTTAATTAAAGGATTTATCCTCAACTACCAACTAACTCCTCATAAATGAACTGCACAAATGACAAATTTCCTTCAATTTTGAATGGAGAAGGTTGTGTAGGAGGAAATATTTCCCATTTTTCTCTCTAGCTTCCATCTTTCTCTCAACCTCCAAAATCTTTCACCGTTCATCTTGACAAGCTTGATTTCGACCGTCGATCTTTGCCGACTAGAATTTTTCCTTCAAAAATCTATAAATGCAGCCTCTTTGTGAGTTGAAAAGGATCCTAGATTTTGTGAATTTAGCATGATTACTATAGTTGCATTCTATCCAACATCTAGCAATTTTTTTTTAGCATAGAATTTCAAGTTCATAGCATTTTAGTTTCATATCTTAGCTTAAATCATATCATAATGATTTATCAATAAACATGCATGTTGCATAAGCTCATTCTCTAAGTTGTCATTCTACCAAGCTGGTGCTTACACAAACTGAGAGACAACAACTTACATTCAATCCTTGGAGATAGAGGACAATGGGACATTTTTGAAGGAGTTGTTATTTTAGAGTTTGTTTTATATTTAAATTATTTTCCTTTGACATAATGTCACATTGGTGTGTTGTTTTATCTTTTTAGTTAGCTCACATATTCACACACACACTTACAACACATAATAGCCCCACAGTATTGACAACAGTGTCATCCCCCACAGTATTGACAACAGTGCCATCCAATTGTAAAAAAATTATATAGGTGTCGGTTCATACTTGATACCAAGCATGTTAGCAATTTTATTAGGCATGACTGAGCTACTTGTCCTAGAATCTATCATTCAATTATGCACTATATGATTTCCAATATTTATATAAAGATAGAAGGGAGGTGGGTTAATGATTTTTCTTGAATTCTCTTCCTCTTTGGGTTGCACTAGGCTAATTGATGGAGTAGTTTGCTCCTTTTCTTATACATCACCCATTAATTTATATTCATTTAAATCTTGTTGTAGAAAATCCCTTTTTGATGGGGTAGATAGAGCCTCCCACATAATAGCATTCAACTTGTCTTTCTTTATTTTCTCCACTATGTTAAAATGAAGTTGATTGGATTTGGAAGGAACCTTTGTAATAAGTTCTATTCTTATTGCTTGTGTGATCCTAGGTTGTTCCACCAATTTTTTAGGCCTATGAACAAGATGATTTGATTGTGGAGCCTCTATGGTGTTACCTATTGGTCCATTATCTACATTCGGTTCAGTTTTTTGAGAGATTGATGCTTTCCCAACCATGGAAGACATGCCACCCTCCATTTCTCTTTTCTTTGATCCTGTATTATGGGCTATTGCATCAACATCTACTTGATTTACACCACAAAATCCTCTTAACCCCAAATGACAAATGAGGAGTCCTCAAATGTATGACTTTGATTGCTAGAAGCTATCTGGTTTATGCCAATCTGCTGCTCTAAAGTAGATATTTCATTTTGAACTATTAAAGTCTACACAAACTCTCCATTTTGGCAAGAATTTTGATTATGAGCTTTCTCACAAGGGTAATACCACTCTTGCTCTTGTGCTATATTATTTTACACTGGGACCAAAGCCTTAGGATTTTTGGTTGCAAGTGTATGCATGTTATTCATGGGCTTAGTATGATTCCACTGATTTTATCCTTGATATGGTGGTATATTTTGTTGATAACCTTGATTTTGAGGTTGATGGGGCCTATTGTTTTGAGCTTTCTTCCTATCCAATGCTATCAACCTATTTTTCATATTTTGGAGCAAAGTGTGCAAATATTCTTGAAGTGTAGCATAAGTAGAAGGTTGGATTGTAGAATCCACTAGAGTAGGATCCACTAGAATAGGGGCCACTATTGTTTGTGAAGGAAGCTCTAGAAATATAGGCAACGATGGCCTAGGAGCTATCTTTCAAGCCTGAATTAAAAAAATTTATGCCCTTATGGAAACATCATATGCACCTGGTAAAGTGTTACCTCCCATTGACTGAATCATAACAAAAATATCATTGTTAAGAGCTCTTAAGAATAATAGGAAAGCATGCTCAGGAAAATTTTTGACCAAGGTAGGGATTCTATCCCAATTCCTCTGAAATCTATAGTTGAAATCACTCATGAATTCATGAGGTGCTCTTTTAATTGTTGTTAGTTGCTCTGCCAAGGACAAATGGTCACTTTTATCTTCAAAATGCTTGCATAACTTCTCTCCTAACTTGTACCATTTGTGAATTATGTTAGGTGGAAGGCCTCTATACCACTGTAGTGTCTTACCCTTCAATGAAGTGGCAAGTAATCTAATATTCACATTGTCTTTTATAACATCATGCATTAAGCATATGTTCACCACATCTATGATGTTTTCTTCTAGAGTTGTAGATGCTTCACCAATAAAATGGGGAATAATTTTCAAGGAATTGACTGGTATATCATTTTTTTGAGCCAAAATTAAGGGGTTGCCACTAGCAAAAGATACAAAGGGTTTATTTCTAGGTAAATCCATGTGGAGTAATGTCCTATTTGTATGGGTGGAAGGTGTTTTAGTCTAAAATAATCTACCCATAGGTGGCATAGATATGGCTCTAGGATAAGACCTTGACAATATACTCCTTTTATAGGTAACAAAGACTATATATTCCTTCTTCTAGAAGTAGAAAATGATAGTTGGATATATTAAAAACTACCTATAGAAGATGATCTTTTATGAATCCTTAGCATGAGCTTGCAGGTCTAATCTTGAACCAGGAGTTCTAAGCAACAAAAAAGTCACAAATTTGTATGTAGAGTCATTGGGTACTTGTTTGAGAGCCTCTTCAAGACCAAAAAATTCAAAGCAGTGCCACTTTCTCAATCTAAGTGAAATAAAATTTCTTACTTGTCCCACCGGGCATGCCAAAAACTATTGTCACATAAAATTGCACCCTATTGAACAAGAGTTTAGTGTTCTAATGATACAATGTAAATGGCTTCAAGGTGTGGGACCTTGTGAATTGAGGTCAAGTCTCCAAAGAAGGTTGGCTTCCTCTTCTAAACTTAAGTGTAGATGTGTTGGCCTAACCTAACATATGAAAGTCCTAATGATAACTCACTATAACATATCACAAGGGAAAAGGGTTGAAAGAGACATGGAATGGAAAGAAGGCAATGCACTAAATTTAGATTTTATTCCTAATTCCTACTTTAGAACAACATAATATGTCAAAGAAACAACTAAAACACCTACTCAGATATGAAGGTAAATGAATTTTACTCAAACATGCAAGAGGTAATGGTGATAATAGTTAAATTTTATTGACATAAAGCTTGAATTAACCTTTACAATGGTAGAACACAAGAGTTGCAGGTCTACAAAAGAAAAATCCTAGAGGGGCCAAATGAAGGATGCATACAAAAGATAAAATATTTTCCTTCATGGTTCAAGCATAACCAAGAGCTAAATTCAAAACCCTAACCATAAAATAACTAGGGTTACAAAAGATGAAATCGATCAGGAAAAATGATCTAAATTTCTCCCACTATAGAGAAACATAACTAGCCACAAAGGCTCTAACATCTTGAGCACATCCCAAGATGATGACTCATATGAATGCAAGGATGGGTGCCCATGAGTTCTACAATAAAATCCAGGCCAACATACCCTGACAAAATAATATGGCCTCTATAACACATCAAGGATTAATGGCACTGTCTAGCAATCAATGTGGCATTGAAAAGGCATGAAATCTTGATCCATAATTGATCAAACCTAATTCAGCAATTGGGAATGTTGCTGAGATAATTTTTCTATGAACATGAGAAAATGACTATTGAAGTTTGAATGATTTCCATTGGATTGGAGATGGATGGTTGAGATCAGACATCGAACCAAGTTTAAAACATCATCATTGATATCCATCTTCAAATAAAAGTCGTTCATCGCACATTGTGCAAACCACTTGACCACCTTACCTCACAACAACGATGTGAAGCAAGGGAGTGATGCAACCTTAGTCATTGGATATTCTCTATTTAATCTTAGCCCTTCATCACTCATCATGAAAAGAAACACACTAGAAAAATGTAAAGATGCCATGTGAAGAGTAGATCTGATGGAAGGAATATTCACCAGAATATTTTCCCATCACTCATCACACAAAGGATTTCATCACTCTGGATCAATATCGTGATGCACTAAACCATTGTGATAGCCATTAGATCATCTCCATTGAATCTGGTCCATTTAAATCACACAAGGAAAAACAAAGCCCATGCCCACCAAAACACCTATTGCCTGGGTATGTGGAGGATCATCATGGAAAAAACAAGCCCTTAAGTGGCGATGAAAGTTCAGAAAATAAGAGTTAGGAAACTTGACATAAAAATTTGAATAAGTTATCTATATTATTTTAAAAATATGTAACAATAGAATATGTAGCAAATTGAACGTAGTTTCTAAACTACTAGGTTTATTTTTTTTAAATAAAATCTATTTGGTGAAAATTTGAAATTTCAATGTAGTAGTACTTAAATTTCAAGGAAAAAATAAGAAGTAGGTGTCTTTCTAACCACCCCAACCACAGTAAAATGATAATATTTTTTTATATGATTTTAGATATAAGTAGAGGACTCAGATTCAAAAAATGTGATACCATTTGAAAGCTATAGATATTTTTCAATCAGCCTATCAATCAGGACTTTAGTCGTAATTCAAATAGAAAATGAATAATAATTATTTATTAAATTCAAGGTAAAACATAATTTATATTGATGGAAAGCTGAGAATCTCTTTTAAAAATCCTTTTCATTTCATCAATTTTGGGTAGAAAAAGTCATCAGCCACATGGGCCATCATATCACTTGCATATCGCCACTTTTTGGCCCATCATGATCTTGCACATACCCACCTACATGTTGTCCCACTAGGCTCAACTCAGGACCCACCATATCGCTAAGGGATAGCGGGAAGCTACCACTTTTCCACATTGATTTCATGCACTATCCAATCAAGATGTTGAAGGGAAAAAAATTTAGTTCCCTCTAACATCCACTTGTCTCCCTAACAAAAAGATCATTCCACCCATCACTCATTGCTTAAAGGACTTCAACCTTTGGATCATAACTATGATGCATAGAACACCTGCGATGACCATTAGATTACATCTACTGAATCTAGGTCATTCGTCACACATCACGCATTTGACTTGAGCCCTTTAACATTAGAACAACAATTTGCAATGCGAGGAAAGATAGTCCATCAAATATTGTAGAAGTGAAATAAAAAGGCCAAAATATTATAGCAACAAGTGATGCAAAAGAGATGAGCTCATCGCGCATCAAAAAAATGGAATCGATGGAGAAAAGACAAAATGTGATGGGAGATACAAAGACTTAAGCGGTGATAATTAGGATGTGCCTTAAAAAATTTCATAAAAGGGGGTCACGCCTAGGTAAAATGACAAATGGGGACATTAACACCCTTGACTTAGGGATGCAAGACTAAATAGGTGCAAAAGGTCAACATGATTTTATAAAGAAAGTGGATGCCAAGTTCATGGGTTTAGGTTTAAAGAACATAAGGGTTTTGAAATCCCTACCTTGCAAGTTCAAAACCCTAATCAAACACAAATGGGGAGTTCAAAACCTCAAAGACCCAAATTCATTAAAAATTAATCATGGATTTCAATAGGATACACACATAGGATCTCTCTAATCGGATATAAATGATGTGCGTCCAAGGGTGGCATAAAATATGTCAACATGTTCATTAAAGTTTATCTAACCTAAATTAGTCTTCTTTTATTTTGGTGTCTATAATGATAGATGTGGTACTATTATTTTGTTAAATAAAAATTTAGTAGATTGTGTGATTGAATTTCTCTAGAGTTGTTTGGGTAAGCTTGTTTATAAATAGGAAAGATTTTAGAATTTTATATATTTATGTCCCTAATAAATATACGACAAGGGTTGACTTATGGATATGGTTGTGTTTAGGCTTACCTAATTTTATTTGGATCTTTGGAGGTGAATTTAATTTTATTGACAGAAAATAAGATAAATTTGGTGGTATTAATTTTGTTTGAAAAGGAAATGGATTTTTTTTATGGTTTAACTTTGTGAGAAAATTAAATTTCGATGATACTTTAAAAGGTTGTAAAAATTATTATAAAGGTTTTTATTTTACATGGTATAATATGAAAAAAGGAAACAAGAGATTCTTCTCTAGATCAGATAGATTTTACTTTCACATAATTTTTTAAAACTTCTTATTTATAGTGATAGAAATGTGGTTAGCATTTATCCTATTTTATTTTATATTAACATATTTAATTGGTCCATGACACTTGAGTTTGTTCACAATTTTTTAAGGATTATGAATAGAAATATTGCCAAAAAGAGGGCCACCCTTATTAGAATTCTATACTTTGATTATTTAATGTAGAAGAGTGTTTACATGCTTACCCTTATGAGCCTCATTTTCAGAGAAAGTTAGTATTCCCCGGAATTATATTGAAAGTGATAATGCTCTTAAATTCAAGGTTGTCAAAGTTAGGTCTAGCCTAAATCGGTTAAAGGTGAGAGATAAAGGCTCATTTTTTTTGGTTTTCTAAAGGGTAAATTTTCTACAAAATGGGTCTCTAATTTGAATATATGGGGGGATCTAAATGAATACAAGGTGAATATTAGAAGTGAATTTATGGACTTTTATAAATATATTTTTGTTTCAAGTGGTGAGGACTCTATGGTCCTTAATTGTACGGAGGTCATTGAGAAAATAGTCCCCAAGAAAGCTAATTCCTTAGATGCTTTGATTTTTGATATGCCTTTCTCTTTGGAGGAGGTTAAGAAGTCCATTAAGAAATTATTAAATTCTTGTGTTTGATAGTTTTTCTATAGAATTATATAAAGTTAACATGATTATATTTTGCAATCCTATTGTATCTTTATAATGAGGTTATTGATGTAAGCACTCTTGGAATATATATTAATAAGGGTATCATTAAATGTATTCCAAAATAATGTGATACTTAATTATTTAAAATAAGAGGACTATTAATTCCTTGTACTATTTCCCTTACCTAACTATATTTTTTAAAGGAAGATTCATTCTAGAAAACCTTATAACAAGTTTGGAAGGCATGTGTTGAGTTAAATATTCTAGGCAAGATATATGTATAGATTTAATTGAATTTGCAAAATAATATGAGAGAATTTAGTGGGGATTAATATTTTTTTATCCATAATAATTTTTGGACATGGGGTTCACTCCCATATATAAAATAATAATCACATCATCCCTCTAGTAGGGGTGCATCTAGTTGATACCTAACTAAGGACAATCACAAAAATGAGTCATTCTAGGCCAAAACATGAATGGTTAATATTGCCACTTAAAGTAACATAAACTATGGTAAGCTAAGCTAAAGGAAAGAAAAAATGCTTGCATCAACCAAAATAAATTTTCCCCCAATAGACCCCACAGACTGTTTAAATTTCAAAATTCTCTCCCTTCTTGGTCGATCTTAGTGTCATTTGATGAGAAGGTTTAGCTTTCTTCCTCTTGAATTCCATCCAATATTTGTTAGAATTAGGAGGTCTCTCACAAAGATTTTTTGTCATTCCACTTGTATTGGCAACAATTTCCCTTGAGCCAGAATTCACAGGAAGTAATGAAGGCCCATAAGGGTCTACAATATTGTCTCCCTTTTTGGAGTTTTTGTAGTCTTAATTGGGATAGAATCAGATTTTGTATACATGTTGCTCCCATTTTTCACATATATCTCCTACAAGGAAGGATCTTGAAAAAAATGAGGGGATTCAAGTTCCTTTACAAGATGCTTTGTAGAAACATCAATTGAATAATGATGTGGGAGAGCATCAACCCTCCAAGATTGGTGCTCAGATTTTATTTTGGGTCTAGAAATTTTTTTATCCATGTTTCCACTTGTGAAGCATCTTGTGCATTGGAGGGAAAATTCATAATATTCCAGAGGTTGTGACCATCTGCAATCAACAATCTTGAAAGTGATATTTGTAGGGAGATCTCTTGAGATGTCCATATCCACAAAGATGCGCTAAAATGTTGTGTGGGTGAAGTTAGAGGTGTCTATGTCTATAGAAAAATAGTTACCCAAAGAGTCTCCAATGGATTTAAAGAAATCCTCAGACCAAAACTATAGAAAAACATTTGAGAGGTAGACCTAGATAGGTTTCACTAAAAATAATCTAGTAAGAGGGTTGAATTCTGGGTACCAGGGTTTAAAAAGGAGAATATTTTGTCCCCAAAACCCTTTTTCACGTAGGATGGTATCTTGATCCTATATAAAATAAAATACCACAATAAAAAATCCTTATGCACAAGGATAAACTTACACTTTACCTTTATGTATGGGTTGCCAAGAAACTATGATCCATTATGAAAATCTGGAAGTTTAAGCCACAATTGATTGAACTGGTCAATCAAACCATTGGAAATGTAAAATTGTTCTCCTTCAAAAACATCCTTCTCTAAATATTCTAATAAAACTAAGACTAGGGTTGAAGAATCTCATTTGAGAGGGGTTTTTGAGTAGGCCTTAGAGATCACCTACAAATCTAGGGCCAATCTTCACCTTCTTGGTTGGGAATCCCAAGATGAAGGCATAACCCCTTTGTTCAATACCCCATATATGATATCATCTCTGAAGGAATATCCCTACACTAGAATAGGTACCTCCAAGATACAAGAACCATTAGCCAAACTTGGAGGGTGATAAGAGGAATTGTTACTTCATAAAGTGACCCTAGGAGGAGAGATCTTAGAGCACATAGGAGCTGGAGACTACCAAGTGGAGCTAGATTATGAAGAAGATTGATTCTCATTTCCACAACCATATCTCCCATGGTCAAAAGAAATGATGTTTATGTGTGAGAAAATAAATTTGGGGGAAGAAGTGTTGTAGGGAGGACCACCTACCAAGGATCGTGTGGTCAGTAGGGAAAAAGCCGTACAAGTAGAGGGTTTCAATGAATCAACAAAAATTGGCATTACAACAATGTCTTACTACATTCATTTTTTTAAATTTTGTGGGGATTAATCTTTTTTGGTTATAAATTATTTAGGATTTTGTGATAAATTTTGTAGGCTTGTGAACATTTTGTTTAAAGATACTAATTCCAAAAATATTGTTAATGGATAATTATTTGGCTCTTTTGATCTCTAGAGATCTAAAGGGAAAGGTTACCCTTTATACCCTTACTTGTTTTTAATTTCTATTTAGGATATTCATTGTGTAAATGAATTCTTTTTTGGATCCTCTTATCAAGGGGATTTCACTTCCTAGTGCTAATTTTTTGATTGAATGCTAGTTTCAAGATTATGTGGCCTTATTTCCTATTATAGATTAGAATAATTTTAATAATTTTCAAAATATTCTTTGATGTTTTCTATGTAGTTTCTAGTTCTATAATTTATTTTCATAAATTATCTTGGAAGGAAAAGCCTCCTAATTAGATAGTTGGTGGAGGAGGGGAGTGGGTTTGATCTTGTCAATAGGTTAGGCACCTTGGGATTCCTTTTTCTCTTTCTTCTTCTTTGAAATATGTGTGGTCATGGGTGGTGGAAAAAATTATTGAGATGATTTCTAAATGGAATTCCACCCTTTTTATATTTTTGGAAGGTTCTAGGTTGGCCAAAAAGTATTTTCTTCATTTTCCTTTTTATTTCCTCTTCCTAACTAGCATGATTTTCTCATATGAATCAACTTTAGAAATGTATTAGATCTTATTTTTGGTTAGATGATAAAGGTGGTAATAAAATAATACTAAGTGGAATATTTTTTGTAGACCTATATTAAAATGTGGTATGGGGCTTAAGAATCCATTTTTGTTCATTTTTTTTAGTAGGAAAGTGAATTCTTAAGGCTCTTGATGGTTGTGAAACTTGCAAGACCTTCATAAGAAGCAATATTAAGGTTAGTTTTCCTAAGTGTAAATTAATGTGGAAAGGTATTATTTTGATGAAATTACTATTTGAAAATTTTAGCAATCATGTAAAGGGTTTAATAATTTTTGGCTATTTGGAAATTTTGGGAGAAAGATAGGAAATATGTTGTGGATTGGAATATTAAGAATATATAAAAATGATTAGTTTTCCCCATTTAAGATCATAGATATTTTTATTGGAGCTATTGTGATATATTACTAAATTTTATTATTAAGAATAATTATGAGATGCTCTGTAATTTTTGTAAGTTCCATGTTCACTTCAAATCCATTTCATGGATGGATGATTATGAGGCTAGAGGGATAGCCTTTCTTGGAAGTATTTGATACAATTTCATTAAACCAAAAAAGTAAATTTCTAGATGGTTTTTAATTATGAAAGGGTTGGGTGTGCGTGAAATTATTAGGTCTAGTAAAAATGTGTGTCTTGTTAATCCTTTGAGAACCCCTTACCCATTAATTTTAGTGAGATGGATTACTTACCATATAGGCATTCTTAAATTCTTGTTTTGTGGAGGCGACCTAATATTCTCCCTTGATTAGTTCTTCATACTATTGATACCTATATTTTAACTTGTATCTTGCATGGTTGAGTAGTGTCATTGGGGTCACTTTTTTAGATGCATAGGACAAATTCAAGTGGCTCACTATTAAGAAATAAGAAGAATAGAAGAAAGTATTATAGAGAGATTCACTATGTCAAATAAATAGGAGAAATCCACCACTACAACCTTGCACCATCTGCAACCTTTGGCTCACTACCTATAGGAACTTCAAGCACACTAAAAATATAGACACCTTCTACTTTTATCTCTAATGATTTGATCTTTAGAATGATTCTTTTGCACATACTTAGGAGTCTTAGGGATATTTTTCAAAGCTTCTTCCTCTTCAACTATCATCTCTTTTTCTTCTTCACTACAAGGGGATTCATTAGATTCATATCCTTCTATCAATACATCACTCTGATGTGATTCTTCATCCACTTTGACACTTACACATTCAATAATCTTTTTCAACCTTTTCTTATAGCACCGGTAAGGTTTGATTCCTGTAGAGTATCCAAGGAATATTCCTTCATCAGATCTTGCATCAAAATTTCCTAAGTTTTCTTCATCTATTCTGATATAGCATTTTCTTCCAAAAACTCTGAAATATTTTATAGTAGGCATTTTACCATACCATAACTCATAAGGCATCTTTAAACTGTTCACTCTTTCTTGACCTCTATTAAGAATCTAGATTAAAGTATGAATAGCTTCTCTCTAATACAAATCTGGTAGATTTACTTCCTTCATCATAGTCCTTGCTACTTCTTGAGCTATTAAATGCTTCCTCTCCACAACTCCACTATGTTGAGTCCTAAAAGTTGACAAATACCTCTTAATTCCATGATCTTCACAAAAACTGTTAAACTCATTGGAGGTGAAATCACCACCTCTATCAAACCTTAAGAAATTTATTTTCACATCCATTTCATTCTCAAACATAAACTTGAATGCTTTAAACTTATCTAGAGCTTCTAATTTTTCTTTAAGAAATTTCACCCAAGTCATTCTAGAATAATTATCAATCAATAAAACAAAATTCCTATCACCTTGAGAGATTATTATTCTAGAAGGTCCACATAGTTCTATATTCACTAACTTCAAAGGACCTATGGTATAATATTCTTTAGGCTTTAACCTCTTCTTTTTTTACTTTCCAAACCGACATTCCTTGTAGATTACATTGATAGGCTTTGTAATCTTTCTCAGAACTCTCACAATATTAGTAGAACTGATCTTTTCTAGGCTATCAAATTTGATGTGACCCATTAATCTATGGCATATCCAAATTTAAATAATTTGAGACAAATAATTTAGCACCACTACCTTTAGGATGATAAAAATTACATTTTGTCCTTGTACCTACAACAACCAAAGTTCCAGATCTTCCCTTTTTTATTTTTCAACCATCATCCTGAAACACCAAATTATATCCTCTACTACACATCTGTCCTATACTAAGAAGATGAAAGCAAAGAAAAGGTGTGGAAATGCCTTCCTAATTTTAATTCTAAGAGGAATAGTGTAAATTATAGGTTCAAATTTAATTGCAGTTCATTAAAAATTGCACATTATTGGAAACATAATAGATAATTGAAGCATACACAGAATTGGACACTAGTATTTACGTGGGAAATCCCTTCCATGAGAAAAAACCACCACCAAATAAATATCACTTTATTCACAATAAAATGAATTACAATAAATTTATTGATCCCTTCCTCACAGGTATTCACTCTCTAATATTACACAACATTACAATCAAACCAATCTCATAGTTCTTATAGACCATAGTCACGAGAAATATTGTTCCAATATTTGTTCAAAATACAATACATAATGACCAAACAATTTTTTCATCCAACACAAACACAACCTATTCAACTCTTTCACTATTCTCAAACAGACCTTTTGATCTCTCATTATTTTTGTCCAAACCGATTCAGTTCATTCAACTGTCAAAGAAGTCCAATTTTTGGCCATTTTGAATTTCTAAGATTACATTATCCCACACTCTTGCAGGATAGGAACGGTCGATATTTTAAATCCAAAATCCCAAAGGCATTACATTTCCATGAGTTAGCCATTTTTTCTTTACCCATTTTAACATCTGTGACTTGAAAACACCCATCGGTATGATCAACACCATTGGTGATCAGTTGGAATGTTACAATGATATCCCAAGTCTGCCCGACATCCATCAATATGAAAACCCTTTAGCATAGGTCCCTTCTTTGGTGCATAAAATAGAAATCATTCCAAACAAGACTTACTCTGATATGGAATCTCATCGGCATAACTACAGTTAGGTTACACTGAACTGTTCAATAAGATCGATATGGCGATTAAACTTTCCATCAATGTAACATCTTAGGGTTACACCGATGAATTTTTCTCGTATCGGCAAGAGTTACAAGCATTATTCCAACATTCTCAAGCCTAAGAAAAAACAATTTTTACCCTAATAATTCTGAGATCGGAAAGAGTCTCCTCGATGAAACTTCTTGGCCAGTCCCACAACATTGTCTTGAGTTTGGAAACCCACACCAACAGTTCAGGTCACACCGATGATGAGATCAGTAAGACTCTTCACGATAGAAATTTTTGGCCAAACTCCTAGCATTGATATGAGTTACAAAACTCACGTCAATAATTTAAGGTCACACTGATGACTTCTTTTAGTTGCGCTTCGACAAGACCAGGCTCTAGTCACACCGATCTGACCACTTTGAGCCTTCAAAACTAAATTACCTATAGGAAAAGTATTCTAGATGTCTCACCAATTTTTCTCTTTCAGGAGGTTCAAGTCAGAATATTGAGGCACATTTTTCCAACAAGAGATTATACCAGAGACCCTTGACATAAAGAACATCATATACTTTGTTCTTTCCATCAAAACTAACTAAACCTTTTCCACAAATATTAGTAGATGTATCATCACCAAACTTAACAATACCACCTTCATACTTCTAAAGTTTAAAATTATTACTCTTATCATCTATCAAATGATTTGAGCATCCACTATCTATTATCCAATAATTCCTCTCTTTTCTTGCATGAAAAAAAGTCACCATAGTTCCTTCAATGTTGGGACCTATCACTAGAGCACTTTCCTTCACACATCTTTCAGAATTAGTTCCAACATTTAGAGCCATGAATAAAATTTCATCATTGTCATCATCAAGATAGTATGATTCCTCATCATAAGATACACCATTATCTTTTTCAACATAATAAATCTTCTTGACAAATTTTCCTTTATGATCCTTATGTTTTTCATTTGAAACTTTGATTGGAAATTTAGAAGCATAATGGCATATCATTCCATAATTGAAACATTTAGAGGGTAACTTACCTCTATATTTTCCAATGCCCTTTTTCAATCTCATTACAAAATTTTCTTCCACCTCATCAAGATCATCTAGATCTGATTCATCATTCTTCTCTTATTTGCTAACTTTAATAAAGGTTTCTTTATTCGTAGCATCTTGAAAAAACTCTCTTAATTCATAAGAAATTAAAGCAGATTTAGGAAGAGTTTTTAATACCTTTTTCACAACTTCACTTTCTTCCATCTTACCACCAAGATAATTGATGGCATTGACAACTTTATCCACTCTAAGTATGTAGGCTATGATATCTCCATATTCAAACATCCTTAGGGTTTCAAATTTGGCTTTCTAGTTTTGTATCTTCACTTGCTTGACCTTATCATCTCCTTCATAAATACTCTCCAACATTTTCCAAATCTATTTTGTAGTTTTCAGACTTATCACCTTTCCAAGTTTTGAATCAGAAAGTCCACTCAATATTATATTTCTTAATTTTCCATTGTTCTCATATTCCATGATCTTGTTGATGGTTAAAATAACACAAACAACATTAAAACAGAATATTTCTACTCTATTTCTCTTGAAAGAGAAAGACAACATGTAGTAGCCTAACTCCGAAGGTCCTGCTAGTTGGTTCTCAACTATCTGATGTCACTCAATTGGTTCATGCAACTATAATATTCAAGGGGCCTGTGATGGTAACAAAGGATTCAAGCTATGACTTTTTTATCGAAATAGTTCCTGTAAATCAATGGGTTTTAAATAAAAGAAAAAGATAGAACAAAGGGGTAAACCAGTAAATATGAACCAAATTTATCTAGTATCTAGACATATACTTTCAATGATGAATGTTTCCTAACAGATCATAAAAACCATAAGATGATACAGTTTGTAGCATAATCTATACCACTGCATACATTTTAGGTGCTTAATTAACTTCACAATTACTCTTCACAAATATTTCAAGGATTTTCAAAACAACACCCATTCATTCATCATCAAAATTATAGATCAATAGGCCTTTTAATAACTTCAACTCAATGACAATCTAATAAGATGATCCTTAAATTTGATTCCTTCAAATAACTTTCATCATTCAAGAAACTCTTATGTTTAGCACAATCACTACATACAGATAGATCATAACTTTATCAACCTTATCAAACAAACAATTTAATTCCAGATGCCATCTTTCGAGTAAACCTATAATTCTATTAACAGTAAAAGATTTAAGTACAATGTATCTCTGCAAAACTCTACAAAATTCTATCTCTTAGCATTAGGCAAGCCAATCCAATTCTCAATTAGCTGACCCTTCAATGTGATACCCATCTAGTATTTATAGCTATACAAAAGAAGTTTGAACTTCACTTCTATTTTAGGCTTTCCACCTTTTTAGGAACAATCAAATTTCTTGGAAACTCGGATCAACTTTGATCTTGAGTCCTTACATTATATATTCAGCTTGATCTAAAAATAGAAAATAGAAATAGAAGAAAAGAATTCATGCACCCTCAAGACTGTCAGTGTTGTATACATGCAACATGCAAGGAAGAAGAACATCATGCATGCAAGATTTTTATGCATGTGAAGCCAGATCCGCCATGAACTCATCATAACTGGTGAAGACTTCTTGTAGCATATCCATATCTGGCCCATCAATCCAGTCATCTTCAAATTTTATCCGATCCAACTCAACTGCAGCAAACTCTTTCATACTTTTAACCTTGATCAACTCTCTCCCTGTAGCTTTTATTTCTTCTTTGACTTCTACAAGCCGATCTATCACCAAGTCTCCTCCATCATCTTTCTCCTGCATGAGTCCTTGGAATCTTTCATTCCATTTCTCTCTAACCTAACTCAAAGGCATGCCATATTTTGTCATTACATTCACATCTAGAATTATGGCCATGACCGCTTCCAACTCTTCCAACTGCTCCGTCAACTTATTAACTGCTTCCTGAATCTCATCCTTGTGTTTGCCCAAAAAGTCAGTTCTAAACTTGAGTATGTGAGAAGTCTTCTCTACAAAGTCTTTGTTATCATCTTCAAGTATAGATTGTTCTAGAAGAGTAGTTAGAGGAAATGTATTTAACTTTTCTAACCTTTCACTATACTCCTTATACTCTTCTTTTTGGTTTTCTGATGCCCCAATGTATTGATGCATCTCTTTTATTACTCCCTCTGCTTATTTGTAGGCCTCAAATCCTTTTGTTAGAACCTCACCTACCTCCTAGTTCAATTTCTCTATCCATTTATCTACCATCTCTGCCTTACCTATAACTTGCACCAAATCATCTACCTCCTTTTTGCTTAACAAAATAGGAGTCTCAATGGCTACAACTTGTTGTGACCTTGGAGAGGAGACACTCTTCAAGAATGAATGTAACTGATCCCATTGAGCCTTAAGCTCATCTTTCTTTTGTTTGTCCTTCATCATTCTTGATTTGGTTGTTGAAGCCACCACATCAATCAGATTCATTTGTTGATTTCTAGTGGGTCTTCCCAAATTAACCGTACTCAATTGATAGTCTATTAGCTACATATCCCCTACCTCCTTTTCAGTCATAGGCATGGCACATTCAGCAACTATCTCCCCTTTATCTATGAGTCTAGTCGAATGTAAGACTTTAGCCTTCTTCTTAGGCCTTTCCTGTTCAATTCCCCTTATCATGTCCTCCCAATTAAGAGGTTGAGGAGGTGTTCTAGCTCTCTTCTACAGGTCTAACTTCAACCATGTAGGAGCACTAGGAGTAGTCATCATCATGGAAGAGGAAGTAGCAATCGTAGAGGATGGCTGAACATTTACCTCAGGTTGAGAACCAACCTTTGCTTTTTCTTGTTGCTCCTACAACACATGCATCTGCACCAACTTCTCAGCCTCTTCTCTATCTCTTTGTTCTTCCATTTTCTTGTCTTCTTCTTCTTTTCTCAATCTCTCTTCTTCCATCTAATCCTTCTCTAATTTCTCTTTTCCGAAGGCCTCTCTTTCTAACCGTTCTGCCTCCAAAGCTTTAAGTTTTGTAGCTTCGACATCTTCCTCCTTTTGCTTCCTAATTAGCTCTTCGGCCTCTTTTCTTTCCTTATCTTTTCTGATTCTTCCTTTTCTATCCTTTCCATTTCTAAGGCTATGAGCTTCTCTGCCTTTTCCCTTTCTTCTTCAGCTTGTTGTTTCTTTATTAGCTCTTCAACATCTCTTTCCTTTCTTAGAGCTTCAGCTTCTTCTTCTTTCTGTCGAGCTTCCTCTGCAAACTTCAATCTAGCAACCAGGGTTTCCTTTTCCCTTCGGTTTCTTGCTTTCTCTTCCTCAAGATCATGGATTTTTTGTATCAATTCCAATTTGTCATTTTCTGCCTTGACCTTGTTCTCATGCTCTCGTTGCCTCATTTGGTCCTCTAATTCATCAGTTGCTACCCTTGTTTCAATTTGTTTTGCCTTTAATTTTTGTTGTTGAAGTAGAGCATCAACTTGTAACTTTGCATCCATTTCCTTTTGCTTCTCCGCTGCAGCCCTTACATTAGATTCTCTTGTAGCATCTTCAAATAGTTTCCATTACTCTTCCTACGTCAGAATCTGCCCAATAGTCCCCTCCAAAGGCATGTTTTCTTGTAGGTCCTTCTCTGAAAGAGTTTCATCCGAGTCTGTCTCAATTTCTACCAGTTCTTCCTCCACTTCTTTTCCTTTATCAGCTTCAGCCAGGGCATAAAGTACTCCTTCTTGAACCTCTTTACTTTTCTTTCTTGTGAGTGGGGCTTGTGTGGATGACTCACCCAATGCAGGTGTAGAAACAACAGATTCTATTCGAACATCTCCCTCTGGTGCCTCTTCTTCTTCATCGACCACCTCAAGTTCTATTTCTTCAACATCAAGAGGAAAGAATTCTAATGGCTCCTTGGAAGGTGTCTTTCTTTTAATCCTCTTGTATCCTTTACCCTTCTTAAGGACTGGTCCTTGAGGAGCTCGAGCTTTCATCATCAACCATTGTACACTTCTATCCAAAAGTGTTCTTCCAATTTTCTTAATATCAATTGTTTCTTCCTCATTCCAGTCTATTGGATCTAAGCTTTTGGTACCAATGTTCAAAGCTTCATATGAGGGATCTAATACAATTCCATCATCCACCAAAGTGTCAGGAATATTTTCTTTAATACCCAACTCTACCATAAGTGAGACTGGTAATCTCTCATAATTCTTCTTCCTCAAGTCATATTCATCCTTCCAATCACACCAAAAATCTTCTAACAGATTAAAGTGTCTAGTGAACACTGAAGGTAATAAAGCATGCATTTTCTCCCTTGGATAAAAATACTTACGAGCTATATACAATCCCAATTTCAATTGTAGCAACTCATTAAAAACTACCTTTGCTCCCTTCAAGTGTGGACAACCATATTCCCCCAACTTCATGGGAAATTTATGACATCCAGTCTTGTGCTTAATCCCGAACCGAGCATTAACCCCAATGGCCTGATATACAAATTCCATAAGCACTATTCTGTTACTACAACATCTTGGAAGCAAATGGGATGACCTTCAAAACCAAACAATCTGAAGTATGTAAATTTGGGGTATTGGATGTACCAACTTCCCCATTCAACAATAAAAGCCATAGCTTCTTGACTTAACCTGTATCTTGCATCTCCACTCAACTAGTTGATAACCACATATAAAAATGCATCATTGACTCTTCTGAAATGAGTCTCAACAACCTGAAGAGATAATTGATCATAGTGCTCCCATACCTTCTTTTTTCCATCCAAGGCTCCCATCACGCCCACTCTGTTTAATCCTAGGAAAATCCCCAACCTTGCTGCAACATAAACCATATATGAAGTCATAAAGAAAAATTTAGTCTATCTAACCCTTGTGAGCTGATCATGTTTGGCATCAGAAACAATCATTGACCTATCGAATTGGCAATCACCCTAAAAGATTACTTGAATAAAATGAAACATCCATTCCTTCAAATGGAAGGCATCTCTCTTCCCAAACACTCTGGACAACATTAATATCAAATCAAATATCTCCTTCTTGAAATCTGCCCTCTTTGGTTGGTCTACCAGCTTACTTAAAGATTTATTCTTTGTGCTTAACCATCTTTTTTTTAAGTGAGACTTATTGGAGTCTTTATGCTTGCTATATTTCTCCAACACCTCTGCTTTAGTTAACTGCACCAAGTTCTTGGGATCAGGAACATTAAATATAATTTGGAACATTTGCAGAGTAAGATCTATAATCACATTATTTTGTGAATCCATGCATAATCTTGTAGCAGGATTGTAAGTACTAGCTACTATCAATATCAACTCCGGACACTGGACTGATACAGGAAACACAGTGATATGTGGAAGACCAAAATCAACAATACTTTTTGTTCTCCCTGTTAAGTTTGCTCATTCTGCAAAGGTCTCTTCATGTAATTCTTCAAAGCTATACTGGCCCGGATTGGTATCCGTGATATCTGACCAGTCTGATTCCACCTTGCTTACTTTCACCATCGGATTCCTATGATCATACCTCAATGTATAAGCTAGCTGTTCTAGTTTCACCTTCTTTATTTTTGGTGTTTTCTTTGATGTTCCAGTTGGTTGATTTCTTCGAGCAGCCTCTACTGACGTTCCTGACATCTTTCAATTTTCCTGGAAGCAAACCTCTAAGTAGATCTTTAGATATCATTATAAAACATGCTTTTAAAACATACCTGTTACACATACATCGGAGTCAGAACTAGATAGAAGCTCAAAAGAATCTCTTTTACAACACTAGCGGACTCGGAGCAAAAACCAATATGGAAACTTCACCTAATAATAAATGGGCTCGGAGTCGGAGTCAGAGAAGTTATCGGAACCAGGATTGGAACAAAAAACGGATTTGGTTTTCTTCGAATTTTTATTTTTTTTCCATATTCTATTTCCATTCCGCCTCCGCCTTTGATTAGGTTATCATTACTTTGAAGAAAGACTTTCCCACTACATGCAGAGCCAAAAACAACATAAAACATGGAATCGATACCTTTTGCAAAACAAATCTTTCAAGTCCAAGATCGATTCCAATCCCACCTCCGCCTATGCTAATCATGACGTCATCAAATACTTTATTCATTTTCAACACAATTTCATGATTAAGACCTAGGTCGCTATAAAATGGCAAAGGATCTTAAAACTCTACACCCATATGACCGTGGGAAACAATTGCATTCTAAGATATCATTTTATTTTTTTTTAACATTTTAAAAGTGATTACAGAGACTAACAAAACCCTAATCTAACAAACCAGACAAAAACTAGGGCATGGGTTTTAAACCCTACCATTCCATGAGACGACAAAACCCTAATCAAGCAATAAATCTAATCTACCCTAACTTACTGTAAAATCTCTAATCTACCTCACTGTAGAATCTCTAATCTACCTCACTGTAGATTCCTAATTTAACAAACACCATTAAAAACCCTTAATCTAATCTAATCTACTACAAACCAAAAATGACATGACGCAATCACGATTAAGACATGAAAGCGACAATGCCCAAAAATAGAAAGAAATGACACGATAAAACAAGAAAACAAAGATTTAAAGTAAAACAAACACGACAAAATAAGAACCTGCTCATTCAATCACATCGATGATCATAGATTTTCTTTAAAACACAATGATTGAACACGCAAACAGATATAAAGAAAAACATGATGAACACAACTGCAAATAAACAACGAACAACAAAGATAAAAGACCTACCTCAAATGCAAACAAACCCAAGCTAACTTTCTGAATTGATTCGCACACAATATCCCTTCTCTATCTCAATCAATTTGCATAAATGAACTTTGCTATTGCTCTTCGTGTTCTTAGACTTATAATAATAACAATAATGATCGACTTTAACCCTTAATAAAGGTAAATATGTGAATTTCTACCTACACTAGCAACCACCATTAATGCATTAAAACGCAGTAAAGGCGGAGTTGGAATTGTAAGAGAACGAACACTGTCTGTAGTGCAACTTCAGTCAATAATTCAACAACAAAAAATAGCAGGGGCGAAACTAAAATGGAATCGAGATCTTAAATTTATAAAATTTCCAAACCTCATTCCCATTCCAACTCCGTGTCCGAAAACTAAAAACAAAACAAAAACAAATACAAAAAGTTAAATAAAAGACCAACCTAATAAAACAAAACACAAAAACCAAAACAAAATAAAAATAAAAAGTAGCAGAGGCAGGATCGGAATCGATTGTGATTTTGCAAATTTTGATAACAACCATCCCAATTCCCACTCCGGCTCTGCTTCCGCTAAAGACCAAAAACAAAGGAAAAGAAAAGACTATCGGGATAGAACCAAAAACAAGCCTCAAAAGAACTTTCAGAACCCAATCCAGTTCCGGTTTCGATTCTGACAGAGAAACCAAAGAAAAACAAAGTATTGACAAAACTAGACTCCAAACTTTGTTTCAAAAACAACTAAGTACAAAAATAACAAAGGGGGACCCATTTTGACCAAGGAAAAAGATGGGGTGGTTATGCAAGGCATAACAAATGGTGAATCGGCTGGGAAAATAGTTTACCTATTTTCAAAATACCCAAAGAAAATTTTAGTCACCCAGAAACTACTTGGCTTATAAACACCTTACCTTGAATGAGATCAGATATTTGTAGGATAATCTTGAGTTTGAATCTCAGATGTTATGTGCTCATGAGTTATTTCTGAATCTGAGTGTGTGCTTATATTGTGCATCATTCTTTGTAGATACTTTCTCTGCTTGTGAACAACTATACCTAAGTTTCAAGCTACATAAGTTGAGTCCTTTAACTATCGTGCAGTAAAATCTTGGGTATTGCTCCGCTGCTAGACAGGCGTCCATAGCCCCAATGGAGATACCTCTAGTCCTCTCAAAGCATTGCTCTACTGCCAGACAGGTGGCCATAGCCCCGATAGAGAGACTTGTTTACCCACTTGATATCGAGCTTGCTTTTCTTTCTTTCTTTCTCTTTCTTCTTCTTTTTTTTGGATGGAAACTCTTTTATGCATCTCTCAATACTCAGATTCAATGTATCTAAAATGTGGGTTGAGTACTACAATGGATTTCATGATAGTCTTGGAATCTGATTTTTCACTTGAAACATAGATAGATTCATTCTAAAACAAATAGGTAATTACTCATGCAAATGTTTTTCTAATTTGGTGACAGATCTTTGATCACAATTCATGAGATATTCACATTTATATCTTCTATCCTTAATAACTTTTCCAACCCAAACTAGAATGATCATAAAACATAAGTTTTAGAATGAAATCCTTTTCAATGATTATAATGAGAATACCTAAACCAATTTCTCTCCTAGTACCAATAGTATACCTTGAATAACAACCCCCTAACTTGAGATGAGCAACATAAGAATCCCCAACTAAACAAGACAAAACAAAACAAACAAACAAAAAAAAGAAAGAAAACAAAACAAAACAAGCAAAACAAAAACTAAAAACTAAAAACTAAAAACAAAAACTTAATTGCATATGATACAATATAGTACATTCCTTTTCAAAACACCAGACTTTCTATGCACCAAAATAGTGTTTGAGAAACTGACCATTAACTGGTAACGGAATATGCTCTCCTGTTAAGGTACTCAAACAAAAGGCATTCTCCCCTAAGATTTCAGCTATTAGGTAGGGACCTAACCAAAGTCTATCAAATTTCTGATGGTATCCCTTCCTTTCTCTAGCCTTATCCCATAATAGCACAAGGTCTGATATTCTAAAAGCTTTTACTTTGGCTCTTTTGTCAAACCAGCGCTTGACAACAACTTGATGTTTAGAGAATTGCTGAAAAGTAACATCTCTTTGTTCTTCCATGTTCAATAAGTTAAGCAGTCTAACCTCAATCCTATCATCCTTATTATAAAACTCCTGCATAAATTTCAAAATAGGTATTTGTAAATGTATGGGGAAGATTGGATCTTGGCCATAAACTAATTTAAAAGGTGAATTCCCTAGGGTTGCTTTGATTCTAGTTCGATCTGCCCACAAGGCAAATCTCAGCTGGGTATGCTAGTCCCTAGGGTTACTTTCTAACAAATTTTTATTACTTCCAATAAATTCTTATTTGTGGACTCAACCACTCCATTCCCCTGAGGGTAATAATTGGAAGAATATTTTAACACAATCTTATGCTCATAGGCCCAAGAAATAAACTCAGTAGAAGAAAAAGTAGGGCCATTATCACATACCAGAGCAAATGGAACTCCAAACCTGGTTGTGATGTTCTCTGTCAGGAACTTAATGACCACCTCTGTGGTGCTATTCTTGCAAGGCAAGGCCTCCGTCCAATGCGTGCAATAATACGTCGCAATCAAGATGAATTTATGCCCTACAGATGAATTTAGATTAATCACACCCACAAAATCAAGTTCCCATTGGGAAAATGGCCTTACCTCATAAACCGGTTGTAGGGGCATCGCAGGATTTCTTTCTCTTGATGCAGAAGTTTGACATACATGACAAGTGCTGCAATGTTGATGCATATCCCTAAACACATAAGGCCAATAGTAACTTGACCTTAAAATCTAATGAGCCAACGCATTAACAAATCCATGTCCTATTCCATGCCTGCCATGAAATTCACTTATAGCATGTTTAGCTTCTTGCTGATCCAGACAACGCAAGTAGATTCCTTGGAAATTATTCCTGTAGATTGATCCTCCTTTAATCATATAATGAGCGCTTTTCATCCTTAGTGCTCTTCTTTGAGTTGCATTCATCCCTTCTAGACACTTGTTGTTGAGCAGAAAAAAAAAAAAGTCTGTATACCAGGGATCTTTTGTGAATGATTGAATAGTGTATTGTTGGCAAGTTATACTTCTGTCCACTTTAGCCATTGCCTTTGAAAAACCTTGACCTCTTACAAGCTTCATTGGGTGAATCTCCTAGTCAAATTCTTGTAAAATGGCCATCCATTTCCCTCTTCTTTCTCCTAGTTCACTTTGCATCAGGAGGGACTTTACAGCTGGATCTAGGACTATAACCATCACTTGACTTCGGATTATGTAGTGTCTGAACTTTTTCACTGCTCGGACCAATACAAAATCCTATTTTTCTATTGATGAATATCTTACTTTTGCATTCTTAAATGGAGAGCTCATAAAAGCAATAGGCCTCTCCTCATTCTCTTCTCTTCTCTGTGTCAAAACTATTGCACATGAATGTTCAGAAGCAAAAGAATAAATGTAAAATGGTTTTAGATAATCCGGGCTTGTTAAAATAGGTGCCTCAGATATAGCTTGTTTAATTTGCATGAAAGCATATTTAGCCTCTTCACTCCATTCAATCTTCGTATCCTTCTTCATCATTTCATTAAGTGGTTTGACAATCTCTGCAAACCCCGTTATAAATTTCCTGACAAAATTAATCCTTCCAAAGAAAGATCTCATCTCCTTCTTACTTCCTGGCCTTGTCAACTTCAAAATGGCTTCTACTCGATCAGGATCTATGGAAATTCCCTCCTCTAATATAATGTGACCCAAGAGCTTCCCTTCAGAAACTCCAAATACACATTTCTTTGGATTGAGAGAGACACCATAACTAATACATTTCTTCAGTACTTTCTCTAAATCAGCAGCATGATCTTCTCTACTCTTAGAGAAGATGGTCAGATCATCAACATAGATGATTATACACTTTCCTATTAGGTCTTTAAAAGCTACATCCATCACTCTTTGAAAAGTAGCACTAGCATTGATTAGACCAAATGGCATCCTCCTGTAGACAAATGTGCCCCACTTTGTAGTGAAAGCAGTCTTCATCCTATCCTCATGACTTACCAATACTTGATTGTATCCTAAATATCCATCCAAGAAAGACATCATTTGAGATCCATTAACTTTTTCCAATACTTCATCAAGAGAAGGTAATGGATAATTGTCCTTCTCAGAGGCTTTGTTTAAATTTCTGAAATTCACACATAACCTGATTTCCCCATTCTTCTTCCTCACAGGAACTAGATTAGCCACCCAGGTAGAGTGCCTAATTGGAAAAATTATTCTTGTAGCCAAAAGCTTTTGTACTTCTCTCTGGATCAGGGGCTCGATTAATGCATTGACTGGGTGTTGCTTTTGGTGAAACGGCTTGGCTTCTGGCTTAAGAGGAATTGTATGTGTGATGATAGATGTATCAAAAGTTTTCAAATCATCATAGCTCCAAGCAATTGCTTCAATATTCCATTTCAAGACTTTGATTATCTCATCCTTTATTTTCTGAGGACAAGTCTTCCCTATAAGAACATTCCTTTCTACCCCTGAGTGAGCCAAATTAATGGATTCATACTTGCCTCCCTCACTCTTTATAGGCATTCTCTGATAAGCTCATGGATCTGAATCAAATATCCTTTCCAATGCTGTCATCCCTTTTGGGATGTTATTGCTCTTTAAATCCATTATCCCTTCTGGATTGTCACTTTCTATTTTGTCACTTTCTATATTCCGGTCTCCTTGATCCCTATCAACATCATCAATTATTTGTCCTTGAAATACATCAGAACTCTCTAAAAAGGCCAAAATATGTTGATCATCATTAAACACCTGGAAGTGTCGAACATTGTCAGGAATTGCAGGGACTAAAATCAATTCCACAGAAAACCTCTTTAGATTTGAATCTTGCATCAGCTCCAATGTACTTGCTACAACGGCAAGAGCATCTGCTATTTGATTTGCTTCCCTTGGAATAAGAGTAATCCCAAAGGCATCAAAATATTCTATTAAATTCCAGACCCTATTCCTATAAGTAGCCAATCTTTTATTATGGAAAGTGTATCGGCTACGTACCTATTTCACAATTACCTTATAGTCTCCCATCATTGTAAGAGAAGTTACCTTCTTCTTATGAGAAAACATAAGTCCTCTTGCAAGTGCCTCATATTCAACCACATTGTTAGTGCAACCAAACTACAATCTATAAGAAGCAAAATAAGTTTTCCCTTTTGGGTTAGTTAGTTCAATTCCTGATCCACTTCCTGGTTTAGATTTAGAACCATCAAATTTAAGAGTCCATAACTGGTCTTTAGCTGGGAGCTCTTTCTTTTTAGAAACTATGGGGATTTTGTCACTTGTGACATGTGGCGGCTCGGACTTTTGTTGCTTATCAAAATTCATGTTGAGAAGAAACTCAGTTAACAATCTTCCTAGTTCCTTAATTTGTTCAACAACTACCTCCTGAGCGATTTCTTGGGCTGAGTCAAGATCTAACTCATCTTCTATTAACTCTTTTGGTATTGGAAAAGCTTCTAGAATAGGGATAGTGAAATGAAACTGAGATACTTCCACTTCCTCTTTTTGATCTGAAAACCCTAAGACCTGAGTCTGTTCTATTGGTAAAGAAACTTCTTCTTGAGAAAGACTGATCCATGTAAGAATAGTTGCATCCTTAGCTTGGAAAGAGAACTCATTGGTGGGAGTCTCAGTTACCTCTTGAAATTCTTGCTTGGGTAGATCTACATTCCTTATAATATCTATGCATGACTGACATGTCAACTCCGAATGGTTATGATAGTATATTCTACACCAATTAGGAAGCAATAAATTACTCAAATCAGATTTTGTTCCTAAAACCAGCATATCTTGTTGCAATTTCCTTATTAGAACTTGCTGGTTGATGTGAATCATCGAATCAGTGTGGTCTAAGGATAGTGTATCCTTAGAACTAACTACAGAGAAAGTAAGGACTTCCTCTTGCTTGTAAACACCCATCTCAGTCTCAAAGAATGCTACTTCATTTGGAGTATCATACTCTGTAATCATATGTTTGAGCCTAGGTTCACTTTCTATTCTTATCTGGGTTGCAACCCCTTTCCGTGGTAACCACATGTGCGAGAAGTCCAATGATAGATACCCTCCTATGCTTTTCATTAGCTCTCGACTTAAGAGCATCCCATATGTTTCTGGGATGTCAACAACTTGAATATCTATATAGGTCTGGATCCTTGGGTCTGATCCAACCTGCACATGCATGTTCTTCAATTCACCTACAACATTAACTTTGATTTTATCCAATTGAACCACCTTTTTATTGGTTGGAATAGGACTCAATCCTAACTTTTTACAAATCGAAAAAGGCATGACATTCTCTAATGCTCCAAAATCTAATAGGAAATTGTGTAGATTCTTTCCAAAGATTCTCAAACTTAACAAGAAAGGTGGGGTGTTGGTCTTACCTTTATACATAGCAGCATTCATCTCCCTTGTGGGAGTCACTATACCTTTCCCTTTCAAGCGATCTGTTTCTTCCAAAGCTTTTAATACCACCTCCCTTTGAGCTAGGCACCACTTCATGATATCAAAGAAAGAGAGTGATGTCTTCTGCCTTTGCAATTATGCAACAAAATCAAACTCTAAATCATTCCTAAATTGGTACTTAGGAAAAGAAGGCCGATTACCTCTATTCTAAGCATCAGAAAGTCCCTTTGGTGGGGGTGGATTGTTATCTGCATTCTAATTTGGTGGAACCATGTTGTTAGGGGGTGCAGATGTAGTGAATGACCCTTTATTCTAATTCCTCATAAAGTGACCACCCTTAGATTGGAAAGCTTGAGCATCATAGACATCTTCCTCTGGCTCATTATCCCCTTGCATAGGGAATTGATACTTTTCTTCAATGGTTTCATAAGTCATGGCAGTGCTGACTGGCCCATTGCCTTGATTGGAATTTCCTGCTTGAGGATGGGCATCAGCCTATGCAATTTTCACCATCTTCTCCATTTCTGGGCAATTGACCTCAGAATGGGCTGCTATATCATGCAACCTACACCAATTTGTCATAAAATTCAAATCAGCAACATTAGCAATATTCGATCTCTCTTCACCTGCTTGATAATTATGGGGAACTCCTCCATTATTAGGTCCAGTGTTCCACTGCCTATTATTGTTGTTGTTATTGAACCTCTGATTGTATCCTTTGTTTTGATTTTGATAATTTTGATTTGAGAAATTCTGACTCTGGAAGTTCCTATTGGTGTTATGATTAGAGTAATTGCCCTAATAGTTATAACCTCCCTGATTGTTGTAATTCTAGTTTTGATTATTGAGAGGATGTTGCCTAAGTTGTGCCATGTCATTTGACATCTGAGAGAGAGTCTTTTTGAGAGTCTCTACTTCACTTGTAAGTTGAATAGTTTGATCATTCTGCACATTTTGAACTATGGCTGGGGAATGGACATGGGTTGATCCTCCCCCTTGTGGTGGTTGACCTTGAGGTTGATGTGTGGTGTTGTGCATACTATTTCCAAAGAAAGGCACAGTTGGTGGAGCTTGCAACTCAAATAAAGGTCCATAATGGGAATAAGACATCCCTGGGATAGTATTGTATAATGGTGGATTAGGCATCTGATAATTCATTGGAGGAAAAGTTGGTCCTAACCCTCCAGATTGCAGATTTGTCTGTTGTTGTAATTTGATAGCCAAATGATAAATCTTAGACAATGATTCAATCTCATCTGGTTGATAAGTTCTTTGCAAGAACAGGCCAATCAAAGGATCAACAACTCTCAGATATTCCTATATGGCCATGGCTTTCGGCACTAGGTAAGGCTCTTGTAGCCTATGATACATTCTATGGAACCTAGAGTTGAACAAGGGCAATGGTTCATGATGCTCCTTTCTAATAGTGGAAAATTGGTGATACAATATTGCAGGGTCCACATAAACCCTGAATTGATTAATAAAAGCATTTTCTAAATCTGCCAACCCATGATAGATCCCTGGGGAAAATTTAGATACCAATTATATGCCATATCTCCTAGACAGTAGGGGAATAGTCTACATACCACATCTTGATGAGAAACTTGAGCTTGTGTTTAGGCATCTTTGAATGCTTGTATATGTTCCTCTGCACTTCTTGATTCTCCATGCATGTATTTCAGACAGAACTTCTCTGGGTTCTTTGGTAAAACATGGAAACCGCGTGGAATAGTCCCTAACAGGGAGGGATTACCCACAAAATAAGGCATTGGTGGGATTGGTTGGGCAGGTGGTGGTGATAAAGGCCGAATTGGTGGTGAAAAAGTCCTATTTGGTGGTGGTGTGGATGGAATTGGTGGAAATCCTAGTGGAGTAAGCGGTGGTGGTAATGTAGGTATTTCTACCCTACGAGCATGAGTTCTTGGTCTAACCGAGGTTTGAAGTTCTTCAAATAGTTCATGATTAGTAGAGGATCTAAGAACCCTCTCATATCCCTCTGGTGAAAAAGATCTTCCGCGAGCCAGCTTGTCCCTTCAGGCCCTCCTTTTAGCGCCAATTTTCGTTGATGGTTAAAATGACACAAACAACATTAAAACAGAATATTTCTACTCTATTTCACTTGAAAGAGAAAGACAACATGTAGTAGCCTAACTCCCAAGGTCTTGGTAGTTGGTTCTCAACTGTCTAATGTCACTCAATTGGTTCATGCAACTATAATATTCAAGGGGCCTGTGCTGGTAACAAAGGATTCAAGCTATGACTTTTTTATCGAAATAGTTCTTGTAAATCAATGGGTTTTAAATAAAAGAAAAAGATAGAACAAAGGGGTAAACCAGTAAATATGAACCGAATTTATCTAGTATCTAGACATATAATTTCAATGATGAATGTTTCCTAGAAAATCATAAAAACCATAAGATGATACAGTCTGTAGCATAATCTATACCACTGCATACATTTTAGGTGCTTAATTAACTTCACAATTACTCTTCACAAATATTTCAAGGATTTTCAAAACAACACACATTCATTCATCATCAAAATTATAGATCAACAGACCTTTTAATAACTTCAACTCAATGACAATCTAATAAGATGATCCTTAAATCTGATTCCTTCGAATAACTTTCATCATTCAAGAAACTCTTATGTACAACACAATTAGATAGATCATAACTTTATCAGCCTTATCAAACAAACAAATTAATTCCAAACACCATCTTTCGAGTAAACCTGTAATTCTATTAACTGTAAAAGATTTAAGTACAATGTATCTCTGCAAACTTGTATAAAATTCAATCTCTTATAATTAGGCAAGCCAATCCAATTCTCAATTACCCGACCCTTACAATGTGATACCCATCTGGTATTTATAGCTATATAAAAGAAGTTCGAACTTCACTTCTATTTTAGGAACAATCAAATTTCTTGGAAACTCAGATCAACTTTGATCTTGAGTCCTTACATTATATAGTCAGTTTGATCTAAAAATAAAAGATAGAAATAGAAGAAAAGAAGTCATGTGCCCTCAAGACTGTCAGTGTTGTATGCATGCAACATGCAAGGAAGAAGAACATCATGCATACAAGATTTTTATGCGTGTGAAGCCGGATCGGCCATGAACTCATCATAACTAGTGAAGACCTGTTGTAGCATATCCATATCTGGCCCATCAATCCATTCATCTTCAAATTTGATCTGATCCAACTCAACTGCAGCAAACTCTTTCATACTTTTAACCTTGATCAATTCTCTCCCTGCAGCTTTTATTTCTTCTTTGACTTCTACAAGTCGATCTATCACCAAGTCTCCTCCACCATCTTTCTCCTGCATGAGTCCTTGGAATCTTTCATTCCATTTCTCTCTAACCTAACTCAAAGGCATGCCATCTTTCGTCATTACATTAACATCTACAATTATGGCCATGACCGCTTCCAACTCTTCCAACTACTCCGTCAACTTATTAACTGCTTCCTGAATCTCATCCTTGTGTTTGCCCAAAAAGTTAGTTCTAAACTTGAGTATGCAAGAAGTCTTCTCTACAAATTCTTTGTTATCATCTTCAAGTATAGATTGTTCTAGAAGAGTAGTTAGAGGCAATGTATTTATCTTTTCTAACCTTTCACTATACTCCTTATACTCTTCTTTTTATTTTCCTGATGCCCCAATGTATTGATGCATCTCTTTTGTTACTCCCTCTGCTTCTTTGTAGACCTCAAATCCTTTTGTTAAAACCTCACCTACCTTCTGGTTCAATTTGTCTATCCATTTATCTACCATCTACACCTTACCTCTAACTTGCACCAAATCATCTACCTCCTTTTTGCTTAACAAAACAGGAGTCTCAATGGCTGCAACTTGTTGTGACCTTGGAGAGGAGACACTCTTCAAGAATGAATGTAACTGATCCCATTGAGCCTTAAGCTCATCTTTCTTTTGTTTGTCCTTCATCATTCTTGATTTGGTTGTTGAAGCCACCACATCAATCAGATTCATTTGTTGATTTCTAGTGGGTCTTCCCAAATTAACCGTACTCAATTGATAGTCTATTAGCTACATATCCCCTACCTCCTTTTCAGTCATAGGCATGGCACATTCAGCAACTATCTCCCCTTTATCTATGAGTCTAGTTGAATGTAAGACTTTAGCCTTCTTCTTAGGCTTTTCCTGTTCAATTCCCTTCATCATGTCCTCCCAATTAAGAGGTTGAGGAGGTGTTCTAGCTCTTTTCTGCAGGTCTAAATTCAACCATGTAGGAGCACTGGGAGTAGTCATCATCATGGAAGAGGAAGCAGCAATTATAGAGGATGGCTGAACATTTACCTCAGGTTGAGAATCAACCTTTGCTTTTTCTTGTTGCTCCTGCAGCACATGCATCTGCACCAACTTCTCAGCCTCTTCTCTATCTCTTTGTTCTTCCATTTTCTTGTCTTCTTCTTCTTTGCTCAATCTCTCTTCTTCCATCTGATCCTTCTCTAATTTCTCTTTTCCTAAGGCCTCTCTTTCTAATTGTTCTGCCTCCAAAGCTTTAAGTTTTTCAGCTTCGGCATCTTCCTCCTTTTGCTTCCTAATTAGCTCTTCGGCCTCTTTTTCTTTCCTTATCTTTTCTGATTCTTCCTTTTCTATCCTTTCCATTTCTAAGGCTATGAGCTTCTCTGCCTTTTCACTTTCTTCTTCAGCTTGTTGTTTCTTTATTAGCTCTTCAGCATCTCTTTCCTTTCTTAGAGCTTCAACTTCTTGTTCTTTCTGTCGAGCTTCCTCTGCAAGCTTCAATCTAGCAACCAGGGCTTCCTTTTCCCTTTGGTTTCTTGCTTTCTCTTCCTCAAGATCATGGATTTTTTGTATCAATTCCAATTTGTCATTTTCTGCCTTGACCTTGATCTCATGCTCTTGTTGCCTCATTTGCTCCTCTACTTCATCAGTTGCTACCCTTGTTTCAATTTGTTTTGCCTTTAATTGTTGTTGTTGAAGTAGAGCATCAGCTTGTAACTTTGCATCCATTTCCTTTTGCTTCTCCATTGTAGCCCTTACATCAGACTCTCTTGTAGCATCTTCAAATAGTTTCCATTGCTCTTCCTGCATCAGAATCTTCTTAATAGACCCCTCCAAAGGCATGTTTTCTTGCAGGTCCTTCTCTGAGAGAGTTCCATCCGAGTCTATCTCAATTTCTACCAATTCTTCCTCCACTTCTTTTCCTTTATTAGCTTTAGCCAGGGCATAAAGTACTCCTTCTTAAACCTCTTTACTTTTCTTTCTTGTGAGTGGGGCTTTTGTGGATGACTCACCCAATGCGAGCATAGAAACAATGGATTCTATTGGAACATCTCCCTCTGGTGCCTCTTCTTCTTCATTGACCACCTCAAGTTCTATTTCTTCAACATCAGGAGGAAATAATTCTAACGGCTCCTTGGAAGGTGTCTTTCTTTTAATCCTCTTGTATCCTTTACCCTTCTTAAGGACTGGTCCTTGAGGAGCTTGAGCTTTCATCATCAACGATTGTACACTTCTATCCAAAATTGTTCTTCCAATTTTCTTAATATCAATTTTTTCTTCCTCATTCCAGTCTATTGGATCTAAGCTTTTGGTACCAATGTTCAAAGCTTCATATGAGGGATATAATACAATTCCATCATCCACCAAAGTGTCAAGAATATTTTCTTTAATACCCAACTCTACCATAAGTGAGACTGATAATCTCTCATAATTCTTCTTCCTCAAGTCATATTCATTCTGTCAATCACACCAAAAGTCTTCTAACAAATTAAAGTGTCTAGTAAACACTGAAGCTAATAAAGCATGCATTTTCTTCCTTGGATCAAAATACTTACGAGCTGTATATAATCCCAATTTCAATTGTAGCAACTCATTAAAAACTACCTTTGCTCCCTTCAAGTGTGGACAACCATATTCCCCCAACTTCATGGGAAATTTATGACATCCAGTCTTGTGCTTAATCCCGAACTGAGCATTAGCCCCAATGGCCTGATATACAAATTCCATAAGCACTATTATGTTACTACAACATCTTGGAAGCAAATGGGGATGACCTTCAAAACCAAACAATCTGAAGTATATAAATTTGGTGTATTGGATGTACCAACTTCCCCATTCAGTAATAAAAGCCATAGCTTCTTGACTTAACCTGTATCTTGCATCTCCACTCAACTAGTTGATAACCACATATAAAAATGCACCATTAACTCTTCTGAAATGAGTCTCAGCAACTTGAAGAGATAATTGATCATAGTGCTCCCATACCTTCTTTTTTCCATCCAAGGCTCCCATCACGCCCACTCTGTTTAATCCTAGGAAAATCCCCAACCTTGCTGCAACATAAACCACATATGAAGTCATAAAGAAAAATTTAGTCTATCTAACCCTTGTGAGCTGATCATATATGGCATCAAAAACAATCATTGAACAATCAAATTGGTAATCACCCTGAAAGATTACTTGAATAAAATGAAACATCCATTCCTTCAACTGGAAGGCATCTCTCTTCCCAAACACTCTGGATAGCATTAGTATCAAATCAGATATCTCCTTCTTGAAATCTGCCCTCTTTGGCTGGATTTCCAGCTTACTTAAAGATTTCTTCTTTGTGCTTAACTATATTTTGTTTAAGCGAGAGTTATTGGAGTCTTTATGCTTGCTATATTTCTCCAACGCCTCTGCTTCAGTTAACTGCACCAAGTTCTTGGGATCAGGAACATTAAATATGCTTTGGAACATTTGTGGAGTAAGATCTATAATCACATTATTTTGTGAATCCATGCATAATCTTGTAGCAGGATTGTAAGTACTAGCTACTGTCAATATCAACTCCAGACACTGGACTCATACAAGAAATACAGTGATATGTGCAAGACCAGAATCAATAATCCTTTGTGTTCTCCCTGTTAAGTTTGCTCATTCTGCAAAGGTCTCTTCATGTAATTCTTCAAAGCTATACTAGCCCAAATTGGTATCCATGATATCTGACCAGTCTGATTCCACCTTGCTTACTTTCACCACTGGATTCCTATGATCATACCTCAATGTATAAGGTAGTTGTTCTAGTTTCACCTTCTTTATTTTTGGTGCTGTCTTTGATATTCCAGCCAGTTGATTTCTTCGAGCAGCCTCTCCTGACGTTCTTGACATCTTTCAATTTTCCTACAAGCAAACCTCTAATTAGATCTTTAGATATCATTATAAAACATGCTTTTAAAACATACCTGTTACACATACATTGGAGTCGGAACCAGATAGAAGCTCAAAAGAATCTCTTTTACAACACTGGCGGACTCAGAGCAAAAACCAATATGGAAACTTCACCTAATAATAAACAGGCTCGGAGTCGGAGTCAGAGAAGTTATCGGAACCAGGATCGGAACAAAAAATGGATTTAGTTTTCTTTGAATTTTTTTTTTTTTTTCCATATTCTATTTCCATTCCGCTTCCGCCTCCGATTAGGTTATCATTGCTTTGAAGAAAGACTTTCCCATTACATGCAGAGCCAAAAACAACATAAAACATGGAATCGATACCTTTTGCAAAACAAATCTTTCAAGTCCAAGATCGATTCCAATCCCACCTCTGCCTATGCTAATCATGACGTCATCAAATACTTTATTCATTTTCAACACAATTTCATGATTAAGACCTAGGTCGCTATAAAATGGCAAAGGAGCTTAAAACTCTACAACCATATGATCGTGGGGAACAATTGCATTCTAAAATATCATTTTTTTTTTTAAACATTTTAAAAGCGATTACGGAGACTAACGAAACCCTAATCTAACAAACCTGACAAAAACTAGGGCACAGGTTTTAAACCCTACCATTCCATGAGACGACGAAACCCTAATCAAGCAATAAATCTAATCTACCCTAACTCACTGTAAAATCTCTAATCTACCTCACTATAGATTCCTAATTTAACAAACACCACTAAAAACCCTTAATCTAATCTAATCTACTGCTAACCAAAAATGACACGACGCAATCACGATTAAGATGTGAAAGCGAAAATGCCCAAAAATAGAAAGAAACGACATGATAAAACAAGAAAATGAAGATTTAAAGTAAAAAAACACGACAAAACAAGAACCTACTCATTCAATCACATCGATGATCATAGATTTGCTTTAAAACACAATGATTGAACATGCGAACAGATATAAAGCAAAACACAATGAACACAACTGCAAATAAACAACGAACAACAAAGATAAAAGACCTACCTCAAACGTAAACAAACCCAAGCTAACTTTCTAAATCGATTCGCACACAATATCCCTTCTCTATCTCGATCAATTTGCTCAAACTAACTCTGCTATTGCTCTTCGCGTTCTTAGACTTATAATAATAACAATAATGATCGACTTTAACCCTTAATAAAGGTAAATATGTGAATTTCTACCTACACCGGCAACCACCATTAATGCATTAAAACGTAGTAAAGGTAGAGTCAGAACTGTAAGAACACGAACACTAGTTTGCAGTGCAACTTCAGTCAAAAAGTCAACATCAAAAAATGGCGAGGGCGGAGCTAAAATGGAATCGGGATCTTAAATTTATAAAATTTCCAAACCTCATTCCCATTCTGGCTCTGCATCCGACAACTAAAAACAAAACAAAAACAAATACAAAAAGTTAAATAAAAGACCAACCTAATAAAACAAATCACAAAAATTGAAACAAAACAAAAATAAACAGTAGCAGAGTTGGGATTGGAATCGATCGTGATTTTGCAAATTTTCATAACAACCATTCCAATTCCCACTCTGGCTCCGCTTCCGCTAAAGACCAAAAACAAAGGCAAAGAAAAGACTATCGGGATAAAACAAAAAACAAGCCTCAAAAGAAGTTTTAGAACCCGATCCAATTCCGGTTCCGATTCCGACAGAGAAACCAAAGAAAAACAAAGTATTGACAAAACTAGACTCCAAACTTTGTTTCAAAAACAACTAAGTACAAAAATAACAAAGGGAGACCCATTTTGACCAAGGAAAAAGATGGGGTGGTTATGCAAGGCATAACAGATCTCATCATCACTTGTTGGACTATTAGAAAGCATATTATATCATCTTTCAACTGGCTGCGAGACACCAAATCCAAGAGAGACCATAAAGGACTCCATCCTAGATTTCCAATAAGCTCAATTTGTTTCATTGAACTTAGAAGCTTTGACACCCTTCATGTTCATCATTTAGATCTACTTCAAGCGATTATTATTTCTCCAAGGAACCAGAACTCTAATACCAATTTTAAATGTATAGGAAAAGTAAGAGGGGGGTGAATCATTTGTACATTAAAATAATTAATCCTTCATTAAATTTCAAACCCTTATCAAACTTTAAACCCTCATTAAGCATTAACAGAATGTAAACATGTGAATTAACAATGCAAACACAACCATACACAAGAGAACACCAAATTTAAATATATATGAATAAAATAGAATACAATTAGGCTCATTGCCTAGAAAATAAAAAAGGCTCACTTCAAATGACTCATTGCCAAGAAATAAGAATAAAATAAATTGTTATAGAGAGATTTACTATCTCAAAGAAATTGGAGAAATCCACTAGTACGAATTTTTACCATCCACAACCTTTGGCTCACTGCCTCCAACAACTTCAAGCACACTAAAAATGTAGACACCTTTTGCTCAGTACTACATCCAAATTCATAGGAATTCGAGCTCATATTCAAATCACCACACTATATCACATTCACATCATTTTCACTTTCCACAACATCTCCAACAACTCATATTTCATTTATACCATATATGACATAAATAATCTCAATTAGGTCGGCCTTAATGAAATGTATACACCTCAAATGCTTCAACACCAAATAGGTCAGCATAAAACACTTCCACAGTGGAAAGAAGTGAAGGCAGCCCATGCCATGGGTTAACTAGGACCCAAATCTACATCACCATGATACTCAACACATCCACAATCCATGATGTACTTGCTCAAATAGTGCTAGCATTCCATGTTAGCCAAACTTGAACTAACACTACAAGTGACCACATACAGACCTATCCAGATCTAGAAACAACATGCAGAACACACAAAAACACTTCATAGATTCCATAAAACATCTCAAAATATTCCATCATTAGAATATTCTACAACACTAATACAACCACCTAAAACAAACATTACTTTCATCCTACGCATGAGGATACACTATCACTGATCTCTAACATAAGAACTAAAATTGCGGAGAAACTCAACACCAAAAAATACAAGGGAATATACATACACAAAATATAAGAATGTTCCCAAATCCACAAGACAAGAAACCTCATTATAGAGAAATGTGGAGCAATTCCATTTCTCCCAAACAACCTTCTATATAGAAAAACAAACTGTCAAACACAACTTCCACTGCCGAACAATTCAAAACCTAAAAATCTAAATATAGAACCTTTGAAGACCTTTGATAATCATATCCAAACTGAAAAAGTATATATTCAATCATAAATAAATGAAGAGAACAACACTGAACACACCTTTGTCACACTACACACTCTTTTATTCAAATTTTCTCAAAAGAACTTTGAAACCAAGTGAACTAGTTGCATTATCAATACTAACACAACACTACAAAACCTTCTCATCATGACTACAATATCTACAATACCAAAAATATCCCCATCTACAATATGTGCTTAATAACACACTAGAGGTTGACATTAGTGACAACATTAAAGGCAACATAGTGCAACACACTCACTGTTGACATCAGTGACAATACTGCAGCAACCTTCTTGACCATATTGGAGGTTGACATCAATGACAACACTAGAAACATACTTGCAACAATCTCCCCTTTTTCATTGATGGTAACACCAACTTTGAAAATCCATCAACAACAAAAGAAACTTTGTATTAAGCATCACTCCCCCTTATTGAGGTACATTTCACTCTCTCCCTTTATCTTTTTTATTTAGACACCATTCTCTCTACAATATCTCCCCTTATCTAAGGATTTCTTCAACCACTACTCTCCCCTTTGACATCAATTATTTCCTTTTATTTTTCAAACTTCACTCTCTCCCCCTTTGACATCAATGGAAAAGGGAAAAAACCTCACCTTTAACAAATCACCTGCATTGAATTTTTATTTTCTACTCTCCCCCTTTGAGATATGCATACATCACTTTTAAACTACTTGCAACACTAGCAAGCAATTTCTCTCTCTCCACTTCTCTACTATATTGCATTTTTTACTACTCATTCTTCACTGCTCCCTCTAATTCTCGATCATTTCTACACACTTCCTCTTAGGGACACAAGATATGTTCCAAATAATTGTGCTAACAAAAAAAGTGTTACCTACTCCCCCTGAGAGGTGGCCTTCAACATCAATTCAGGACCAAGAATATATCTTGAATGCTCACCTGGATAGATGCACCAACTTATGCATCTAGTTGAAAGGAGGGGAAATAACCCCTAACTTCTGCTAGATATACTCAAATGTATCTTTAGGAAGAGTCTTTTTAAAAATATTTGTAACTTGATCCTTTGTAGGCACATACTCCAACTTCACCTCATTCTCTGCAAATTTCTCTCTTAGAAAGTGATACTATATAGAGATATATTTTGTTCTTAAATTCATTACCAAGTTCTCTAAAATATTGATAGAACTTTTTTTACCACACAAGATAGAAATAGGTTCATCATATGATACTCTAATATCCTTCATTGTTTGCTTCATCCATAACACCTATGTATAGTATGATGCTGCTACAATATATTATACCTCTATAGTAGATAATGACACCTTGTTGTTACCAATAAAAAACATGTCATCAACATACAAGATAATAATCAAAAGTTGATCATCAATAAAATTTATGTAAACACAATGATCTTCCTCACTCCTGACATAACCAATTTTTAATGCAAAAGAATCAAAAAATTTGTACCACATTTTGGGTGACTATTTCAATCCATATAAATATCTCTTCAACCTACAAAAAAAATATTATTTTCCTCTTACAACAAAACCATCAGGTTGCCTCATATAAATCTCCTCATCAAGATCCCCATGCAAGAAAGAATTTTTCATGTCCATTTGTTCTATCTCAAAATCATGAGTAGCAGTGATAGATAAAAAGAATCTAATAGAAGTTAATGTAGTAAAAGGAGATAATATTTTATTAAATTCAACTCCCTCTCTCTAGGAGTAGCCCTTGGCTACTAATCTAGCCTTGTATCTTTCGAGATTACCATCTGCTCCAGTATTTTTTTAAAGATCCATTTACAACCAATGACCTTTCTTCCTTTGGGGAAACTCTCAAGATCCCATGTGCCACAAGAATCCAAGGAATCCATTTCCTCATGCATAGATTGTGACCAAATCTTGTTCTCTTCTGAAGTCAAAGCTTCCTTGTAAGAACTAGGTTCATCATTAGTACTCATCAAAGCAAATATACAATGAAAATTAGGTGGGCCATACCTATCAATGAGATTTCATTGTCTTGTGGATATTCTCAAAGAAGGTTCTTCTTGTTCCTCAATATGCTCACCACACTACAAAAAATCCCTATAATTCACTCCATTTTTTTCTCTGCATTTTGCTTCCACCCAACGTTTTAATGTATATTTTTCCAATTTTTTGAAAATTCCGGCGCTATTTATCGAGATGGCACTATTTTTTGTATTTATTTACATCGATCAGAACTAGTCAGTGCTATTTTAAGCACTAATTTATGCTAGAATTATCAACACCTTTAGCACTGATATTGACTTTGAGTGTGGCACCACCGTTATTGTCACCTTTGGCTTTGATTTTAGCTTTGAGTTTAGCACCACTTTTAGCTCCCGACTTTAGCTTCGATTTTAGCTTCAGGTTTAGCATCAGTTTAGACACCCCTATGTCGAAGAGACTTATTTATATGTCTCATCAATGATGTAAAATAGTGAAATGTCAACAAGATACAGGAATATTGAGGAGAGAATCACTTATGTCACATCAATAAGGTATATCTACAAGTTCTCAGAAAAAAATAACTCTTGGATATAATGAAGTAATGTCGATGAGACATTGAGATATCAATAAGACACATAAGATTGTCTCATTGACACTCTTCAAGGAATGATCAAAAGCATACACCACTAGACCACTGGGATGGTGAGCAACATATGTGATAGAGCACAACCCCAAAACAAGAAGCCTTGAGAAAGGTGGTAGGGTGGTAAAAAACTGAAGAGAAGGGGAAAAAACCACCATATCGCAATGATAATCATGACTCTCCTCGACATGGCAGAGTTACAATAATATATAAAGAAATACCGCCGAAGGAAAATATCAATGAGACAATGGCATATCAGCAAGAGATATAAACTTTTCTCATCAACACTAGCAACCAACATCAAAGGAACATAAGATCTAATGTCGATGATACATTGAGATATCAGTAAGACAAAGAAGATTGTCTCATCGACACTCTTCGGGTAATGATCAAAAGCATACATCGCTATACTATCAGGAAGGTGAGAAACATATGCAATAGAGTGGTATACACTACAACCGTGTAGCAAGAAGCCTTGAGCAAGGTGGTAGTGCGGTAAATAGTAGAAGGGAAGGGAAAAATACTGCCATAACACAAAGGGTATAATAAGAGATAGCGATAGTATGGTAACCATGGCAGAAAATCATGCTAGTCACAATCCATTTGACTAAATCATATAAGGAATCAAGAATATAGCTCACCAAAATACTCTAAAACTCTAATAAACATAATCTAATATTTTTTTTGAAATCTTATTTTCAAGCATAGCCTCCCAGAATGGAGTTTTCATTTTAATAAACATACAATAAAACCTTTGTTGAAACCTTATTTTCAGGCATAGCCTACCAAAATGGAGAAGTGTTTCAGTAAAGAATGAAAGAGAATGGTCAATAGATGTGTGTAATAGGATGCACAAGATTCATTTTTGTTTATCAATTCCAACTTTGATCAACAAGGGTTACAATGTTTGTGCTACTGTTTGTAATCTAGGTATTTAATTGACATATATTTACATAATCTCAAATTCCTTCAGATCCTTTTGAAGTATCAATTATATAGGGTTTAGAATGACTTCTTTTAATTTTAAAAAATAATTCATATGCTTTTGAAGTATCAATGTGTCCTATATAGGGTTTAGAGTAATTTATTTTATTTTAAAAAATAAATAAATGATGTATTTTCCTATGATTAGATAATGTGGAGATCTCCTAAATCTTCCCTAGCACACTGTCCTCTTTCACACTGTGTTCATTACTCCAGCTGCTAGGGTTTTGCATTTGACATCTTTGATATCTTCATCATAGTGGCTTTTAAATAGATCTCAGTCTTTGCTTTAATATTTATCATGGTAACTCTTGAGTTCCCTAATCCACCTTCAATCTCTTCTAAGAATGTTGTCTTAAGCTAGACTGCATAGTATGCATATAAAGCAAGTCCATCATACCTTCCATTGTTCCAAACCACCACTCACCACCTTGCTTAAAATACTACCTCCATAGGCACAATACCATGTTTTGGAATCATGGTTTCCAGTGATTGACCATTAATATCACTAATTTCATCAAGATACAATGAGATTTTTGTCTTCAAACTTAAGGCATTATGTAAGATAACATTGTGAATTATTTTTTGTGTACAATTTGATTTTATTGCACATTTACTACTTTGCTAACTGCCTTTAAAACTCGATATTGCACCATCAGCTGCAATCTCAAACACCTCACTCACTATCACTTGAAGATTCCTTTCATGAGCATCCTTGTATAAAATCAAACTATGCCCTATAGACTTCCTACATACTTATTAATATATGGGACTCATTGTTTCATGGTATTTTGAGTTTTATTTAAAAGGGGTTAATATGTGGCATTTTTATGTCCAGGAAGAATAGATTGTGATGCAAAATTCAGGTGTGGATGGTTCAAGAAAAATTGGATTTCTATCAGTGTCATAACCAGGTTGGATTGTACTTTGAGCTGGTGTGAAACACTTCCAAGTGTTCTCTTCAAACTTGCTCTTTTCGCCCTAGTATGGTTTGGATCATCCCATCCAAATATTAATAACCCAGTTGGATCTTGGGTATTAGTATGTGATTCATAAAAATCTTCTACCTATCAACAAACCTAAGCATTATTTAATGTTTGGAAACAATTGGAATGAACCTATCTTTTTAAGTTTCTATGTTATGCTTAATTATTATTTAGTTAAGAAATGATGTAACTTTTTTGAACGGACCTAAAGCTTGTTGCTTCCTGTACAAATAGGGAAACCAAGGTCTAATTTTGATCATCATCATTTCAATCCGTTAGAATAGATACTAGACTATCTCATCCACTTATTCATATCAATAGAACTCATGTTATGTATGTTTATATTTTGAGCAATATAATGGAGTAGATACATTATAACTCGTAATCCATCTTTAGTGTTCAATTGCTTTGTTGATTTTCATGCTTATTTATTGCTTTGTTGTCTTCAAAGTGGTCTTTTCAAGTCATTTAAATCTATAATATTTATTAGGGCACACTTTTTGTTGTTGTTTGGTCCAATTTGAGGTGCAATTGTAAGGATTTGTCTTTTTAATTATACTTTCTAAAATTTGTCTTGATACAAATCGTTACTTTAGAATTATGGTATTCCTATGGAGGAAATTTGTTTGTTGTAATTATTGTAGGAAGGAGTTAATGCTAGCAAGTAGAGGAATGTGTTTTAAATTCCTGAAGGACTTGAAGCATTGATGAAGGTATTGTTGGCGGCATTGGACATACGTTCGACATTAATGGTGAGGGATGACAATAGGATGTGTTTTAAAGACACACAAGGCAATTTGTTTGATGCTTCTCAGTTTGCGGTGGTAAGGAATGTAACAAGTCTATGGTGTGAGGCAGTTTGGAAGCTAGCATACCAGAGAAGAAATGGAGGCCAATTTCACTTTACATTCAAGGAGAAAATTGGACCCTTTTATTGGCAAAGAAAATATTAAGAGGCTGAGAGGATTGTTCCTCTCCAATGATGTGAAGGTGGCATAATCTATGCAAAACATTTTGGGTACTAGCTTCAAAGATTTGAAGCACAAATATCGTACTAATATGGATATTTACACATTGATCATGGCATGGGGGTTGGACTTAGGAGAGTCAGTGGAGGAAGTGAGGAAAGTAATGAAGGCATTGGTACACAAGGATTTCTTAGTCAATATGGAAAGTATCCTGGAATGGGCTATTCTATGAGAAGGATTTGATGTGAGTGAAGGCATGGAAGATCATATGGACCCTGAAGTAGCAGAGATAAACTATCCCTTCATTAGGTGGCCAGAAGGAATCACCAAATCTATGTGAAGAGGATGAGTGGAGCTAGGATGGAAAGCCCTGAAAGTTTGTGTAGAAATAATGGAGGTCGAGACAGTCATTGAGGGACTCAAAGATGTTGCCAAAGAGGAGCTGCAAGAGAAGAAAGGTTTGCACCCAAGGAAGAAGATGAATCCAATAAAGGAAATATGCCTAATGCAAATAGGTAGCACATCGGGCATTCTGTGTAAAATGAAGCTCAATTTTGTTTAAAATATAGTTTATATCTTACTTTTTGTTGTACATTTTTTGGGGTTAAGCCATGTTCTCGATTTGAAAATGTAAACAGTGTGGGGTATGGGTAATAGTAGATAGGGTTGTTTACAGGTGGAAGTAGTTTTTTTCTGGTTTGTTGGGAACTGTGGTGGTTAAACAAACATATTTTAGAAGCTGTTGGATGGACTTAATTTTTAAAGTTGATGTAAATTCTGAATTATTATTAATAAAATCAAATATTATCACCAATAAAAAAAACCATAGTAGATTGCATGTTAAATTTCAAACATTTTCTTTGCATTTTTTTGTATATATTATTTTCTCAGTGCATCATCATGGAACAATAATTTCACTTCTGAGATATACAGTAAAAATAAATGAAAGTATATGTTTTCTTTGTCAAGGGAAATGTATGGTGAATACCCTATGTCTTTCAGATAAGTGTGCAAGCGAAATAAGACATAACTAATTGAATCTCATTTTCTACTATATAATTGTTTTTTTATGTGCTTTTTACTTTTTCATGTGGATTACCCTCAAAAAAGAGACTACTTATCTTTTCTTAAATGAAGCCTTTAAATTTCCTAACTACAAAAGGAATTTACTACTTGACAACAGATTCGTGAACTTCATACAAATTAAGATTGGTGTAAAAGGCCATCCCCACAAATGTTGTTTGGTCTAGAATTATAATGGAAAATTAAAAATCTTTCTAGGAGAATAAAATAGGTTTTCAATTGTCCAAGTACAACATAATATTACTGAAGCATTTCAAAGTTTAGGCCATAAGAATCATCCTTTTTTAAACATGGATTGCAAATAATTCTGAAATTTTAGAAGTCTTGGTCATTAACATTATTGTCTGCTACAATGTCCACCCACTTTCCTCTCAGCAATTTAGTATTTCTACATTGTCCATGTCCTGTCTCCATGGCATCCTCTATGAATAAAAATGTTACAACAAAATATTTCACCACACTACCTCTGAGAAGTAAGAAGAAACTTGTGGGACCATAGTAAAAGACGCTCTACCACACCAAGTTGATGAAGGAGCCAACAAAGGTGGTTATCGCACTACTGCATGCCATTGGTAGAAGACTAGCAGGAGTCACCGCAACACCACCAAATCCTTAAGGAGGAGGAGCAACAGGAGGATGAGGATATGTTTATGCATTAGTATTTCATGGATTTGATGGAATTGTGATTGATTTTCATTGCAGCAGATTGGAAGAGGTTCAAATTTTTTTGAACAATGGATTTATGTGCTTCAAATCAAGGTCTGTGGTGCTCATCTTGGTTCACAATTTACTTTTTTCTTTTTTTTCCTTTTGTATTAAATTGAAATGCCCTCTATTTGTTTGTGGAAAGTGTTTAGTGCAGAGGCTAGTCTATTTAAGCCCTGAAAGGCCTTGCATGTATATGTTTTAAATTGATGCTCCTTTTTAAGAAGGCTTTAGTAATAGTTGGGTTTTCAATGAAAGCATTTATTTTTAATCTGCCATTAAGCTTGCAAGGATATGTTAAATAAAGAAAAAAATGTGAGACAAGGTAGTGAAAATGAAATAAGCTCTACGATTCTCCATCTCTTGACCTCTGGACACAAATATGTGGTTGAATACTTTTGTTCTAGAAGCATCAATTTTATGTGATTGTTTTTTTCTTTTTCTTCTTGGGTTTTAGAGGAGCCTAAACTTAATTTTGACCATGTTTGAGTATTTTTTTTTTTAATTCATATCCATTTTGACTATTGAGAATTTGGGGTTTTGTCTGTGAAGGATTCATTTTTTTCGTGATTGTAAGGGAAGGAGGAGGAGGGGGTTCTAGAAACAAGAAACCTAGACTAATTGTAATGAATATGATATTTTTTTTTTTGCAAGAGAAGCTTGAGGTGAGACTGGTAGTCATATAAATGAAGAAAGGAAGGGAGGAGAGTTACATGAGCGATACTCAAGTGAAGAGCCCTTCTACATCTAGAGGTGAATTGTAAGTTCTTGTCCTTATCCTTGTTAATTCAAAGCTAATTTTTTTATCATCATATTTTTTTGAGAGAACTGTTAAATGAATTTAATCCCTGGTTAATATATGTGTGTGTATTTTAGTGGGGAGACTATATCTCTATTTTATTTTTTGAATGCCTTAAAATGAGCATGCATTATGGATAGCATGATCTTATTTGCGGGATATAATCAGTCTATAGTTTTAACATATTTCCTTTTTTACATGTTTTTGTGTTTCTGCAATCCTTGATTATGTAATCTAATCTTTTAGATGAGGCTGCTCCAATAGCTCTCTTATATGTTTTACATTTATGCAGTCCTGTCTCTCTCTTCTTTTTCTTCCTCAATTTATCAGGATCATACATTGACCTTCTTGCCCCTCCTAAAGTTTGGACCACATCCATTGCCTCCACATAAAATTGGACTTCCTTGGTCTTCTTGGTTCCCATGCCATGATATGGTTATGCAAATGAAAATAAGGCAAAGTAATCATCTCCTTCTCTATTGGTTGGAAGAATGCATGCTTAATGTTTTGATACGTGATATCAGCTCTCTCTTCTGCTCTCATGGTTGAATACCAAAATCTTTTAGATGAGATTGCTCTCATAGCTCTCTTACTCACTTAACAAATCCTTAAGGAGGAGGAACGACTGGAGGGCGAGGATATGTTTATGCCTTAGTATTTCATGGATTTGATGGAATTGTGATTGATTTTCATTGTAGTGGATCAACGAAGGTTTAATTTTTTTGAATGGATTTTTGTGCTTCAAAACAAGGTCTATGGTGCTCATCTTGGTTCACATTTTACTTTTGTTTTTTATTTTCTTTTGTATTATATTGTATTGCCCTTTTTTTTTGTGGAAAGTGTTTAGTGCAGAGGCTGGTCTATTTAAGCCTTGAAAGGCCTTGCATGTATATGTTTTAAATTGATGCTCTTTTTTAAGAAGGCTTTAATAATAGTTGTGGTTTCAATGAAATCATTTATTTTTAATCTATTATTAAGCTTTTGAGGATCTATTAAAGAAATAAAAAAATGTGAGACAAGGTATTTAAAATGAAATAAGCTTTGTGAGTCTCAATCTCTTGACCTCTGGACACAAATATGTGGTCGAATAATTTTTTTCTAGAAGCTTCAATTTTATGTGATTCTTTTTTTCTTTTTCTTCTTGGGTTTTAGAGGAGCCTGATCTTAATTTTGGTGTTTGGGTATTTTTTGTTTTTAATTTATATCCATTTTGACTATTGAGAATTTGGGGTTTTGTCTATGAAGGATTCATGCTTTTTGTGATTGTAAGGGAAGGAGGAGGGGCGGTTTGTAGAAACAATAAACCTAGAATAATTGTAATGAATATGATATATATATTTTTTTGCAAGAGAAGCTTGAGGTGAGATTGGTGGTCATATTAATTAAGAGAGGAAGGGAGGAGAGCTACATGGGGGGTGCTCAAGTGAAGCGCCCTTCTACATCTAGAGGTGAATTGTAAGTTCTTGTCCTTATCCTTGTTAATTCAAATCTAATTATTTTATCAACGTATGTTTTTTAGAAAATTGTTAAATGAATTTAATCCCTGGTTACTATGTATGCTTGTATTTTAGTGGGGAGACTATATCTCTCTTTTTACATATTTTGTGTTTCTGCAGTCATGTCCCTCTCTTATTGGTATTCCTTGATTTCATCAGGATCATTCATTGACCTTATTGCCCCTCCTAAATTTTGGACCACATCCATTACCTCCACATAAAACTAGACATCCTTGGTCTTCTTGGTTCCCACACCATGATATGGTTATGCAAATGAAAATGAAGCAAAGTAATCATCTCCTTCTCCGCTAGCTAGAAGAATGAATGCTTAATGTTTTGATATGTGATATCAGCTCTCTCTTCTGCTCTCATGGTTGAATACCAAAATCCATTATGGTGGGCCTCCAGAGTTCCAATCATCTTTCATCCTCTTCCACCAAATGTTGGCCTGGTCCACACATCTGTCAGCCTAATTGGCTTTGTTTTTGAAAGATGAAATTTCTCCTGAGTCACTAGTGTAGCTCTCTCTTCCTTGTCAGACTCTTTCATTGCTACAAATCATCTCTGGGATTTAATCATTTGTACCACATGGTTTATGTTCTTTGAATCCTTTTTTTTTGTCTTATCCCTCTCTTGTCGTTCTTCCTCAATTTCATCAGGATCATACATTGATCTTCTTACCCTTCCTAAATTTTGGACCACATCCATTACCTCCACATAAAATTGGACATCCTTGGTACTCTTGGTTCCCATGCTATCATATGGTTATGCAAATGAAAATGAAGCAAAGTAATCATTTCCTTCTCTACAAGCTAGAAGAATGCATGCTTAATGTTTTGATACATGATATCAGCTCTCTCTTCTACTCTCATGGTTGAATATTGTAATCCATTATGGTGGGCCTCCAGAGTTCTAGTCATCTTTCTTCCTCTTCCACCAAATGATGCCCTGATCCACAAGTCTACCAACCTAATTGTCTTTGTTTTTGAAAGTTGAAGTTTCTCTTGACTCACCAGTATTAGTTGTAACTTTTTAAAAATTTATTATGGTATGTACATTTTGATATGATGTAATATGATTATGGTTTTGTCTTATATGTTGTAATATTAGATATATAAAAGAAAAATAAGTTATTGCATGAAATAAATAATAATTTTTTATTTTAAATGTTTTATTTTGCAGAACACGGGTCTTCCAAAAGATCAAGATGATCCTCAAAATGATATAGATCCACAAAATATTAGTTTTGCTAGTATAGAGCACATGGAAGAGGATGATGATGACACAAGTATGGAAGAAACCTAGGCCGATGACAATGATGATGATGAGACAGTTGGTGATAGTAACCAGTGACATTCATGATCATATAGACTACATCATGGATCATTGTTGATATATCGTTATGATGACTCTTTTCATGGTTACTATCATATGTATCATTTTCATGACCTACAGTACTATATTGTTGAGTTGTATCATATTGACATGTATCATTTTCACTATATCATTTGGACATGTATCATCTTGACTTGTATCAATTTGAGTTACATAATTTATCAATTTTATTTATATCATTTGTACATGTACCATTTTCACTTATCTCGACTGTTGGACATGTATCATTTTGACATGTTTTTGATGTACTGGCATATTTGACTTTCACTTGTTTTAGATATATATGATGATGATCTTATCATATTGACTTGTCAATTTATATATCTTAAAAGTGGTCGATGATTTTTGGATGGATATTTATTAAGTATGACAATTTTAATTTACTGCTCAGGATGGATGTTGTCAAATTCAATTAAATTATAGATATTTGACTCACTTGTTTTAATTATAGATGATGATCATGTTACAATAATTATATTGCTATTTAATCATATGAGTTAAATAATTAAATTACTTACTCTATAATCATATGAGTTATTTATGAGGCACGATATATTTAACTAATCAAATTGAAATAAAACATATTAAATTAATAAATGGAAGCAAAACAAGAAGCATTTTTAGAAGAAAAAAAGGAAGCAAAATCATAAGCAAAAATGGAAGAAAAATTGGAAGCAAAACTAGAAGAAAAATGGAAGCAAAAATAGAAGAAAACTTGGAAGCAAAACTAGAAGGAAATCAGAAGCAAAAAATTGGAAGAAAAACTAGAAGCAAAATTGGAAGCAAACTTGGAGGCAAAATCGGACGTCAAATTCGAAGCAAAACTAGAAGCAAAAATTGGAGCAGACATGGAAGTAAAACCGGAAGCCAAATTGGGCATCCATTTCGACGTAATTTCTGACATTGCTACCTGACACAATTTTAGGTGCCAATAGAGGCGCTATGGTGTCTTGGCGCTAATTTTGGCACTACATATGGTGTTAAATCCAACACAAAACTTGACGCAAAAGTAAAACCAGAAGCCGAAATTGGGCACCCATTTCGGCATAATTTCTGACATTGCCACCTGACACAATTTTAGGCACCAACAGAGGCACTATGGTGTCTTGGCACTAATTTCGGCACTACATATGGTGTTAAATCCAGCACAAAATTTGGTGCAAAAGTCAGCGCTAAACTCACCTTGCCTATTTGTGCTGAGTTGGGAACCAGCCAAATTGTTCAATTCATGCACTCAAAATACACCAAATTTAGGCGCCAAAGTCAACACTAATTTCTTGTTGTGTTGTGTCATGAGCATCTATCTTAGAATAAATCTATGAACTCTCCTCATCCAATCCATCCAATTTTTCTTCAACATGTGCATCTTCATGCTCCTCGGTTTTTGTCTCAAAATGAATTGTTCGAGAAGTGTCCTTCTCCTTTGGTTGTTCTTCTCTTGTATAAGCTCTAAATTCCCTAAAAATAACATCTCTAGATAAAGTAATTTTTTGGGTTAGAGGATTCCAAAGCTTGTAACCTTTTATATTTTCACCATAACCTATGAATATGTATTTCTATGCTTTTGGATCCAACTTAGATCACTTTTCTTTTGGCACATGAAAAAAGCCTCACAACCAAAGATCTTTAAATTTTAAACACTAGATTTCCTACCTAAAAACATCTCATGAGGGGTTTTATCTTCAATAGATGAACTAGGGGATCTATTGATTAAATAACAAGAAGTGCATACTGCCTTGGCCCAAAGGCACCAATCTAGATTTGCACTACTTAACATACTCCTAGCTCTTTCCATTAAGGTTCGATTCATCCTTTCTGCTACTCCATTTTGTTCAGGTGTATATGGAGTAGTTTTTTGTCTCACAATTCCTGCATGCTTACAATAATCATCAAATTCCTTAGAATAATATTCAAAACCATTATCTGATTTCAACACTTTTATCTTATGATCTGATTGTTTCTCAACTAAAGCCTCAAATTCCTTAAACTTATTGAACACATCATATTTTTTATGCATAAAATAAATCCAAGTGTATCTTGAGATATCATCAATAAATGTAACATAATATCTATATTTTCCAATAGAGTCAATATCCACAAGACCCATAACATGTGAGTGAATAATCTCTAATAATATTTTAGCTTTATTTTCCTTTAGGAAATGAAGATCTAGATTGCTTTCCAAACACACAATGCTCACAAAAATATTTTTTGTCAATATTATAATTAGGAATACCATCAACCAATTTCTTATTAAGAATGGTCCTAAGACCTTTTTCACTAATGTGGCCTAATCTATGGTGCCTTAATATACATGTATTTTCAACTTCAGTTACATTGGTTGATTTATTCAAATTAGAGGGTATTCATCTTAAACAAAGTCCCAATCTGACATCCTTTAGCAACCACCATATTCCCCTTCACCAATATGTAACCACCTTTTTCGAATGTCACATGCATTCCATAATCATTTAAATTAGACACAGAAAGTAGATTTCTAGCAAATCCTGGAATATGTAGAACATCATTAAGGGTATTAACCCTACCAACACTGAAACACAACTTTACCTCTCCTTTTCCAACAATATTTTTTGTGCTATTATCTCCAAATAAGACATTTCCTCCATCATAATCAATATATTTAGAGAACCACTCCTTGTTAGGAGTCATATGATAGGAGCAACCTGAATCAATAAGAGAAGAATCATCACTATTTTTTTAACATGAAATAATTAATGCATCATTATTGTTATCCAAGGATTTCTTTGTAGAAACATTAAAATTGTTTTTCTTGTTCTTACAATTCTTCTTTACATGACCTAGTTTCCCATAATTCCAACACTTTACTTTACTTTTACCAGGGGTTTTAGACCATCCTTTAGACTTACCCTTTCCTTTCTTGTCTCCTTTGGGTTCCTTTTCCTTAGGCCTACCTCTTACAAACAAGGCATCTTGGGAGCTCATTTTAGGCTTCCTCCTCCTCTCCTCTAATAGGAGAGTAGGAATTATATTGTCCATCTTCGGATCTAAACCATTGCCATTGATAGCAACAATTAGATTTTCCCAAGACTCTGGTAAAGAATAAAGTAACAAAATGCCTTTATCTTCATCTTCTAGATTTACATCTATAGATGCTAACTGACTCATAATTAAATTGAAAGCATTTAAGTGATGTGCAACAAAATCACCATTTTTTAGTCTTTAAAGAATATAGTTGTCTTTTCATATACAAATTATTAGTAAGACTTTTGGTTTGATAAATATCACCTATTCTCTTCCATAATTTACATGTGGTAGTTTCATTTGAAACATTCAAGAGAACAACATTAAAAATACATAATCTTATGGTTCATCTTGCCTTTTTATCAAGCTTAGCCTAATCCTCATCTAACATAGATGAAGGTTTCTTTTTATCATTAGAAATAGCTAACCAATGATCTCTCTCTCAAGGATATCTTCCATTTTTAGTTTCAAAATCTCATAACTAGATCCATTGAATCTCTCAATATCTAAATGAGAAGTAGAATTCATTGCAACACACTTCTTTTATAAATCTGCAATAGCACAATAGTAAAATCTCCCACTACAACCAAAAAACCTTCAAAATTATAAGAGAAAGGAATCCAAAACTCTACCCAACCATTAGCTTTGATACCAAATGTTAAAAATGAAGGTAAATTTGTAGCTTCACACTTGTAAAAACTATGTGACTGTAGATCTAATTAAGTATTCTTTGTCACAATTAATAGTGCATGATTAATTTTTTTAGATCAATTCTTTGTCAATGATTTATTTTGTTTAAATAAATTTTATTTGTTGTAGAATTAGACATAACATTGTAGAAGAAAGTAGACAAAATATAGAAGTGACACAACATATATGTGGAGAAACCCTTTCGGAAAAAAATGCCACCAAAACTGATTTTGCTTGTATTATTTAACCTCATAATAAGATTACAATAATATTGTATCAATCCTTGATTGATATGCTTCCTTTTTCTTCAACAATGCTTCTTCACAACCTGCAATAAACTCATATGACACTCTCTTCAACTTGCTGCAATAAATAGGAAATTATGAGCTTTGTAAAGTCCTAAGAGTTGAAAATTACAAAGCATTATAGCTTCTCACAAAAACCTATGCCTATAATTGGAAAGTAGAGTTTCACCTCCTAAACAAAAGTCAAACCAAAGTCTTCCTCAAAGTTGGCACCCCAAACTGAGCACTTAATTGAACTTTGGTCTCAAAGATATCTTGGAAGCTTCACCTCAAATTTGGTCCCCAAGAATGGGCCCTCTTAACTGAACCTTATAAATATCTTCTCATGCAAAATGTGTTAACTAAAATATGCCAACTTGGGAACCCAAGGCAGGTCCAAGTCAATCTAATTTAACTGAAACATATCTCTCCATCAATTTATGCAAACAATGTGCATGTTTGATCACCTCCACTTAACTGAAAGTATCCACCTATTATTGGTCATGCAACTAAAGTTATTAGCCATGCAACTCAAGTCAACTAACATGCAAATCAAAGTAACTACATAAAACTCAAGTCAACTAGCATGCAACTCAAGTTAACTAGCATGAAACTCAAAATAACTACGTGCAACTGAAGATAACTGAACCATAACTGAACTAAACTAAACTTAACTTAACTTAACTAAACTAAACTAAATTAAAATAAACTAAACTAAACTAAACTAAAATAAAATAAACTAAACTGATAGTGCCACTCCACTCTTGTAAATATCAATCTCTATTTTGTAGGAACAATACATGCATTACTGAAGTATTATCGAAACCTCCAAATAGTTAACTAAAGCAAGGTGGGTTCCACCTTCCATGTGGGCGCCCCATGTGCTCCTATTATTTAGGAACTCAAAATGCATGCCCTCATGATGATAGCCAATTATGTCCCATTTTATGCCATATTTTAGCCTATTTCATATACTTTCATATCCACTTCCACATTCCAATTTCATTCCATATCATACTATTTCACCATTTTATATTGCATGTGATTAAATATATATAAATGGTATTTAATAGATTTTTGGATAAAATATGGAAATTAGTGATTGGTTGTCTTTACTAATAAGAATTTTGATTTTTTGACTTGAGAAATAAAGTTTACAGCCTGCAGATTAGAAGAACTTCTTGTCACCTTTTATACAAAATATTTTCCTATCATTTTCTGGTTGGCAGCTTTTGTGTATTACCATTTGACCATCAATTTATTTTTGTTATCTTTTCAAAGATGATGTCAGTCTCCAAGGTGGTGTTGGTTACCTCTTCAATGCAAAATTCTAATAAGCACAAGAAATCATGGCTACTAAATAGAGATGCAATTACGAGTTGTATAGAGAAAACAAAAAAAAATTCATTTTTATCGTGTTCAGCAAAAACATACAACAAAGTACACTCAACCAAGATTCCACATGCACCATTTTTGTGGTGATAAACTAAGCAAGGAAACATGTGATGGATATGTGTGCTAATTTTCTAGAGGACAAAGTTGCAAATCTTCATGTCTTTATTCTCGTCTCTTATTTCTACTCATTCTTATAATAGAATCGCTTTAATTTGTTGCCAAAAAAACCATTTCATTATAGCTTGTTGGTCACAGGCCAAAGAAAACACAATATTTTTGTTATATTTAGTAGCTATGAACATTGTATATATAAATATGCATGCTATAAAGCAAAAAGTGAATTTGGTTGACATAATTTTATATATATATTGTATCATTAGTTCTGATAAATCAAATAGTGATCTTCTGATTAAGGCAGTGTAGGAAGAATTTTCGTTCGTTCCACTGTGAAAACTAGGAGCAAGGGCCCACTCCTTGGGGAATCTCGATGATGTTTTATTTTTTTTATTTTGTTTTCTTATGATTTGGTTTGGTTAAGATAGATGTTATTTCCTTTTGACTGTGTGATTTCAATTTTAGCACTCTTTGGATAAAAGAATATGTAATCTAGTTTATTTTTCCTTTCTTTCGTAGCTACTATTGTCATTGTTGCAAATTGTTGATGTTATTTTTGCATATAATTGTTGTTATTGTTGCAGATTGTTGCAACTTCTATCACTTTTGTCATAGAATAGAGTAGAATAGAAATATAAGTTTGAACCAGATTTTAATCATAGGTTCTCCTTTGCGTGTTCTAGTTGCACTCACCCCCCCTCAATTCAATGCTTTCCTCTCTTAGGTATACTACCACAACACTTCCCACAAGCTACGATCCTTGGGTTGGCACTCTTAGACCAAGTTGCAATCCTTCTTATTCTTTACACCATTTTTGGCCTATCACCTCACATATTCCTATTATTTAGGAATAATTAAAAATGTCAATTTACATGTTCATTTCATTTAAATTTAATCTCTTTCTAATCCTAGTGTTGGGGAACACTTTCCAAGGACTTAGGAGATACATGAAATATGTTTAGGATTGCAATTAAATTCCATCCTATTCCCAAAAAATGACATTGAATCCTACTTCTTACTCAACCAAGAAACCAACCTACTTCAAAGAAAGAAAGCACCTCCATTTGTACTTATTTTTTCATTTGTAAAACCTACCCAATCTACATCTGTATATGCACTCAAGGAAAAATCAATATCCCTAAGATACCATAAACCAAAGTCCAGAGTACCCTTAAAGTATCTAAATATCCTTTTAACTGCTACTGCAACATGTGACTCTTTGGGATCTTCTTGAAATATTTTCACAAGACATACTATGTGCATGGTATCTAGTCTAGTAGCAATTAGATATAGTAGTCCTCCAATCATTGATCTATACTTGCTTTGATTAACCTTATGAGATTCATTATTTTTTCTCAACTTACAACCAGTAACCATAGGGGTACACATATGTTTAGAATCCTCCATTCCAAACTTCTTCAATATTTCCTTGACATACTTTGATATTGAAATGAAAATACCTTTTTATGATTGAGTAGTTTGTAATCCTAGGAAGAAATTCATCTGCCCACACATTAAAATCTCAAACTCTTTTTGCATTTCATCTAAAAAATTCTTGCACATACCTTCATTTCCTCCAAAGATAATGTCATCAACATACACTGTCACAATCAGGATTTGTTCTCCCTCAACCTTGAAGTTAAGGTTGCTATTTGCAGTACCTTTTTTGAATCCTTGTTGCAAAAAGTACTTATCTAACCTTGCATACCAAGCTTTGGGATCTTGTTTAAGTCCATAAAATTCCTTTTTCAACCAACAAACCATATCAGTTGCATCTTTTGATAACTGGAATCCTTCTAGTTTTTTAGTGTATACCTCTTATTCTAGCTCACCATTCAAGAATGTAGATTTGACATCCTTCTGGCAAACCTTGAAGTCTTTATGTGCTGCAAAATCCAAAAACATTCTAATAGCTTCCATCCTTGCCACCAAAGAAAAATTCTCTTTAAAATCTATTCCTTCTCCTTGTGAGTAGCCCTTACACACAAGTCTAGCCTTATTCTGACAAATTTTCCATCCTCATTCAAATTGTTCCTGAAAACTCACTTGGTTCCTATCACATTCTTATTTGTAGGTCTTGGGACCAATTCCCAAGTTTGATTCTTCTCAATCTATTCCAAATATTCTTTCATATCCTTGATCCAATTCTCATATTTGCATGCCTTAGTTGCTATTTTGGGTTCTACCTCTAAAAGTAAACAAAATTTTATTTGTTCCTCTATCATAGCAACTTTTCTTCTTGTCAACACACATTTGTCACACTACACACTCTTTTATTCAAATTTTCTCAAAAGAACTTGGAAACCAAGTGAACTAGTTGCATCAACAACACCAAAACAACACTATAACACCTTTTCATCATGACTACAACATTTGTAATACCTACTATTGGTTTTTTTTCCAACTAAACCTAAGAATTATCTAAAGGGATGCCAATCCTTATGTTCAAGAAATTCATAGGCTAGTGACCAACACAACGAGTAAAGATTATTGAGGTCCTTACCCTACACTTCAGGCTTTGTGGGACCTAGGAGGGTACTTCCCTATTTGTGTTCATTCTAATTTATTTAAATGGTGAACATCTCTACACAGATAGGTTCCTATTGCTATCAAATGAACAACATCTACAAAGATTTGGTTGGTCTTTATGTAAATAACTATCCATTTACAACACAAGTGTGTATGAGACTTGCAACTCATAATTAATCAAATTTTGATAAGTATAATTCTTATTCTGAACTTATAGCTGGGCATATCACCAGTTCATTAATTGCACAAACTCTTGACAAACAGGCCAGTGCCTCATCAATTGGGTAAATGGAGTCAAATATGAAATACTCAATAATACATTAATCATTTAATTCTAAAATAGACAGACTATCCTTGTAATTCCTTACATTACAAAAACTCATAGTATCTAAAGCATTACTTCTTACCCAAATCCCATTCAAGTTCTTACATACCTATAACTCTCTTCAAGTATTTAATTAACTCTTTGAGTTAAAACATAGAACAAAGCCATACATTCAATTAAACCACTGAAGACAAACGAAAAGATACTTGATATTTTCATTCATAATCTGCAACAATTGTACACAGGAGAGTACATACTTTGAGTTTTATAGATTTGTTTCGATATCAGTAATTTATATAGAACTATTTAAGAATATTACATATATGACCTATACCCAAGACAGTTTACTAGAAACTTCATCAAGTGCTCTACATTATATCTATTTTGCACTTGAATTCACCCAGGCCTTTCTAAGCTCAATTTTTTTGACCCCTGTAGTGAGCCTTGAAATCGCTTTTATAGACCAAGGGAGCAACAAGCATCGGGCTCATTATAGTTACATTTTGGAAATATTTCATTTCAACACAAAATTTCACTTGCATTTCAAAAATTCCCAAACGGTTAGATGTAATCATTTACCAAGCAAGGGAATCAAAATTTTACACTACCCGCCAAAACTAGTCGACATCACCACAACCATTGCAAAATTTTGTTGAGTCTTTGTTATCCATGTTCACAATGAAGCCAAAAAATATCCCAGCATTATCATCATAGCAACAAAAAATTAAAACTCAAACACCATTTCCATCATCCAGAACCAACACTAGCACTAGAACCACAATACACACACCCACTTCACATATTCACAACAATAAGAGGTGAAAAAATGTCTCCCTCTTCCTCATTAATATTATTCATAAGAGTAGAATTAGTATGTCCATACACTACCTTCACAAAAAATTTGGGAAACTACGAGTACCTCCTCATTCACACCAGCCAATTTAGTTAAGGCCATAAGATATCAGCCATAACTGGATTTAGTTTCCATATCACTATCAAGAGAGCTATCTGAAACATCGATTGGAAAATTCTACCTTTCTAGAGTGCCCCGACCATACCTTATCTTTTCTCTTGATCCTCGCATGAACTCTATAGGCTTTGTTTTTTGGACATCCACCATTTCTTCTATAGTCACAGCTTGGCCTCTTAGCCGAGAGCTAGCTCGATAAACAACTGAGATGGGATCCTTGCCACAAGTATGCTCCTTACATTCTTCCTTCAAGATTGAATTAATTTTAGGAATTCTCCACCCTTGTGTTAGAATACCACCATGAGACTTCTACACATTAAACCTTGTAGACCTTTGCACCGATGGCAGTGAAGCAGTCAGCCTACTTATCTTCCACATATATATGATTTTATGAACTTACACAAGAGTAATCACTACTCACTACACAAGCACAAAAAATTAAACTCTTGATTGCAATGGTGAGAATAAAGAGCCTTCATTTTCATTTATTGAGAAAATTGATGATTTCGATCATCAATGCTCAATAAAAACATGAGCGATCAAGTTATTATTCATTGGTGTCCACTTCACCATCATTAATTTCCTAGGTACATGGAAATCTGCATATCATTCTTCATAATTTTAAGGAAATAGCTCTTCACATGGATGAAGATCAAAATTATATCCTTTGAAGAGAACATGTCATTAGTATTCACTCTTCGTAGAGCCCAAACAACCATCACATGCCTAATTTTTTTCTTTGAATGTGAGTCATCAATTCATTGATAAGGTGGTCCTTTAGATGACTCAAATCAAGTAAATAATTTTTGAAATATCCTCATTGTCACACACCAAGTCCACTAGCCAATGGGGCCTATCCAATTCAAAGGCCACATCCTCCACCTATGGGTCTCACCCACCCTCTTCATGTCGCCAACAAAGTCCATGTGTCACCATCACGCAAACCGCCCAACGTGTTAGGTAACAATATTTAAAACCCTATGTGGCACATGCACTACGATCCAAATTGAGGTAGAGTGGTATGTTAGATCCGTCAATTCTTTTCCTTAGGAGGTCAAGCCTGATAGTGGGGACTGGGTTGCATGTCCAACGAAAGACACATGGCACAATAGTGCATACCGCGTGACCCCTCAGAAATGCATTTTTTAATTGATGTGTGGTGTGCATGCATAGCTAGGAATTTGGTCCTTTCATTTGACAGGCCAAATTTTATGCACGTGTAAAAATTGTTAGTCATAAAGAAGGGGCCTTGACTAGGTTAATGGGCTACGACCCTTTAGGAAAAATAATTTAAATACCTAGGATTTTAGTCTTTAAATGGTGAAATATTTTAGCCCAACTTGAGAAGATTTAAAATTGTGAAAGACACCCAATCATTGGTGGGCTTAGGCAAAGGGGCCAATATAGATAGCGTGTTAAATGACTTAGGTTGTAACTAAGATAACTGGCAACCTAGTACATTGAGTCAAAATAGAAATATAAAACAAGGGTTTAAGACTTGAAAAATTTGTAACAAGGGTATTAGACCTTAAAACCCTAGACCAAAACCAAAAGCACAAGAGCTAAAGATCATCAAAATACATGGAACCAACTAGAATATATCCAAATTTCAAAATCTCTACCACCTACAATCTCCCCATCTACAATATCTACACAATACCACACTAGAGGTTGGCATTAGTGACAACACTTAGGACAACATAGTGCAACACACTCACTATTGACATCAATGACAATATTGTAGCAACCTGCCTGACCATACTAGAGGTTGACATCAATGATCAACTGTTGACATCAATAAAAACACCAGCATCATACTTGCAACACACTTATGTAGATTCATGTGTCATTTGTATCTTCGATTGTCAAATTTTCTCTTTTTTTTTCTATCTAATCATTGTTCCACTATTATTTGGGGCACTCATATAGATTTGTGTCTTCTTGATCATGATCATCATTTGTTGCAGAGGTTTTTCATTTCAGAAATATAGCAGTCATCTTTTAATAGTTATTCATAACTTCTTTGTGCTTTAGTGATGTTCTTCATGCTCCTAATTATTTTTGGGACATTGTTTTAGAGTTTTTTTAGTCCTTCATTTTCCTTTCTCTCTTTTGGAGAGGAGTTTTTCCCATTATTTTTTTTCCTTTTCTCCAATTATGAGAGATTAGATTATTTATACATGGGTACCTCATCAGGCCTAGTTGCTAAGACCCTTCTTTGCTTTTATGTATTCTCTTTTTAGAGTTTTAAGATACCCCCTAAGTTACACTTAAGGGTGGGGGTTCGAGTACTCATTCGTTAGCTAATAATTAATTAATCTTTAATTGATTGTTATGCTAATTTCACTTTATGCACTTAAGTTAAACTTAGGAGTGTTTTTTAATTTATTAGATTGAGCTATTATTAGATCATTTTGTCTCATCACATGTGATTTTGACACTTTTCATGATCTAATCCCTTTCTCATTTAGGGTTTTGTCTTATAAAAACTCTCCTTCATTGTATTATGAGCTCTCTAGAAGTTCAGTGAAAGCTTTGCATATCTTGTAAGTTTTTCTTGTTAAGGAAATAGAAAATCATTGTTTGCAACTCTTGTATATGTAAGGTCCTCTCATTTTTTGTTTGATCTTGTCCTGTGTGTGTTTTCATAATTCTATCAATCTTGTTATTACATTTAATTATTTTTTAGAATACAATTATTAATGAAAGGATAATGGAGAACATATTGTTAATAAACATCGTAGACTTGAATTGGTTTATACTATTATAATAATAATAATTATTATTTATATAAGTATTTCAAGATTAATGGAGATTATTAATGTGTATTTCACTCAATTTTACTATATATAAAAGTTTTTTAATTACTTCATTGGGTTTTTATTAAAAATGAAGAGGTAATGACAATAGAAAAACTCCATAATTGAAAAAATTAAGAGGATGTAATCAAAATTATGGTTGTTTGTTGATGCATACTTTATGGAAGTACTCTATGCATTTTATTGTTCTTGGGTTTTATGATTTCTATAGAAATAAATATATTTTGATTGCATGTTGTGATTTAAATATCTATTTTTATTTCAATCTTTTGCTAAGCTTTGTTATATTGTTAACTTGTTTGATATATAATAATTATATCTTTATTAAAAATATTCGATCAAATAATTAATTAATTGTTTGATAGAAATAATTGTAAATTTGGTCTAGAGTAGTAAATGGGAATCACTAAATGTACTAACAAAACATACTATCTTCATAATTCATCGTGTCCATAGGTAGATTTTAATTTACATTTTATAGACCTTATCATTGTGTTTTCAACTCTTTTAAGTCCCACTAACCTTTGATTTCAAATCAAAAGTCTATGGTTTGTGGATTTTGATTGAAAAAAATATTGTGATTTGTAGATAATTTGATGAAAAAGATTGAAGGGATAACAATTATTTAGCAATTGACATCTATAAATGGTATGTGGACTATTTATAATTATGAAGTAGATATGAGAATGAATTATCAAAGGGGTCAAGTAAATGATGGTGGCACCCTTACTCAATTATATCACAATTCAAGGCAATCATCAAATCGGGTATCAAATCAACATGTCAAATGGGTTGTAAAAAGATATTAGAAAATGATTCACATCAATGACTAGAAGAATGTTAATGTGGTCCAAAAACTTAATTTAGAATAAATAATAGTTTAATGTGTAAAAATGAGTACTTTTAATACTTAAATGAACAAAAAATAATCTTAAAGACAAGTGACAATATTATATTTATTCAAAATCTAGTAAATAATTATCAATGAAAAAGATTTATGAACCAAGATTTTGACAATATAACATTTCATCTAATAATACACATATCTTTAAATATATACTATTAAAAACAATTTTTTTTTATAAAATTGAATATCAAATAGACATTAATATTATAATTTAAAAACAAAACTTAAATTTATAAAATAAAAATTATATTTTAATAAAAAAATATAAATATAGTGATACGACCATCAAATATAACTTTCACACTCTCTTAAAAGGCTCTCATAAAAAGGAAAAGGCAAAAGCTAAAACAATTAATCACATGTAGAGGAGAGTGGGATGAACGTGGTTATGCATATATACTTCTCTTTAAGCCCAACACTTTTTTCTTATTCATTCGTTCCCTTTTAATACTTATTTATGTCCCTATTCTTTAATTATATCCCTCATCACAGATTCTAAACTCAAAAAGCTTCAAATTTAAGATTTCATTTCACAAGGATTAGGAAATTAAATAATGGGAGGAATTCCAATAGATTTGGCTTTACACTTTATATGTGGCAGTTTTTATTGGTTTGTTGATTATGGATGATAAAAAAAATCTATGGTATAAATTATAAATTATCAAAAGAAATGGGGAAGATTTGGTTTTAAATTTGATAGTTTTTAGTAATTAAGATTTTATAGTTTGTTTTTTGGTTTAAAATCAGATATAATTAATAGAACATCTAAAAGTGTAGGATTTTTTTATTTTTTTTTATAAAAAGAAAATACCAACCAATGATCTCCCTTCAAACATATTTCATGTTTTAAATATTTAAAATTTTAAAACCTAATAACAAATCATTTTTAGCATCTCAAATGAAAGTTAAGAGAAACTCATGGTTTTTATTAGATAATTCTTGAAATTGGGTTTGTTTATAATTTATAAGTTAACTTAAATTTTAAAGAAGCAAGGTATCCAACAATATTTTCTTTTAAAAAATTGTTATATGTATTTCTTAGTTTCTAAATTTATGTAAAGATATGAGAATGATAACCAAAGTTAAGAGATTATAATAATATAAAATAGATTCGAAGTTAAGATCACAAATCAAACTTGAAATCACATTTTTCTATTTCTTAACATATTTCTTTAATATTTAATAATCAATTTATAAGCTCTCTATCACTCAACTTAGTTAAATACCAAAGCAATTTATATTCAATATACTAAAAGAATTTTAATAATTCAAATATAAAAAGAAAAAATCCTTTTTCTAAATATTTACAATAAAAAATTCATTTAAGAAATGGTAAAACATGTTTAATACATGGTTGGCAAATGACTCCTTTATTTATTTATTTATAACGGAGTAATTTGCATACATGTGTCATTTCCCTTTTAATTTTGTTTCAATCACAGTGGAGTGTCCTAAATTTACTTGTATTAATAATTGCCGCACTCTTGTGTTAATTTTGACTCATGTCCTAATCCCAATGCAATGATCCCTATTTCCTCACATTTAGGCTAACTCACATGCATTCATCATTTACTTCTCATTATTAAACCTAGATTCACACCCTCCCATACAATCAACCCCACCTTGAAATTATTATATTTTTGCCCAAGTTTATTTTATTTCTATTGCAATTTGATCTCATGATGCACATGAATCAACCTAAATTTTAAATATTCAAAGTCAAATTCTAACTTTTCCACCCTTTTTTTCTAGTCAATATGAACCAACTTGAAATATGTTTGTGAGACATATTGTTATGTCATGGTATTTAAAGACATTCAAGGTGCATTTAATTTAATTAGATGAAATTATATGTGAAAAATAAAATCATTAGAATGCATTTTAATTTTGAAAGTGATAAAGAATTAGATCCATGTCATCATCATTTGTGTATGCTATCTTTGATATCACTCAATATTAACTTTACCTAACAAGGAAATGAATGTAGGAGAGTTCATTCATATAATCATAGAGATTGTGTACCTAGTATTCCTTATACTATGTTTTTAATTCATTTTGGATCTTCCTTTTAGCATTTAAATTTACCACTTATTTACCCCTTATTTAGACCTTCTTACCCTTAGTTATTTTTTTATCCTAATGCTCTTGTATTTTTTATTTCTCATGTGTTTCTCCCACTTTGTAAATGAAAAAGTACTCAAGAACTATCACATACTTACCTAGGAAATTTCAAGCAATTTGGAGATGGAGACTATATTTCCTCCCAACAACCCTTAGACCCTTGAGCACCTAGCACACATTATTATTTACATTAGAAGCTCTTAAATTTTACAAATGACCTATGTCAAGAATTTAAATTCCATTTCAACCCTCATAATCTATTTGTATTTGTTGGAGTCACTCCAATTAGTCATTTTTCCATATTATTTTTCTATTATCTAAAGTTAAGATAGTACAATACTATAAAATGAAATCAAAGTTAAGATCATAGATCAAGTTTGAAGATACACTTGTCTAAACTCTAACTTTTCCTTGGTAGTTGGTAATCAATTTATAAGCTATCTATTACATAACTTATTTGGTCAAATATTTTTAACAAAAATCCTTCCATCCATATTAAAAAAATATATTTAATTATATTATTTTTATAGGTGATTATTTTTATTATATTATTACTACAAGAATCTTACTATCAATATAATAAAGTAATTTTAATAATTAAAATGAATGAAATTTTAATATTTTTTTTAGATATTGGCTATAAATTATATTCAATTGATAGTAAAACATCTTTCACACATAAATTACGAGTGAGCCCTTTAATTATGTATGTAATGGTTAAATTTATATACACGTGTCATTTTCCATTTATTTTTAGGTGTGGAATATCCTAATTGAAATTACATTTTGGCAAGTGGCACACTCTTGTGCTAAGTTTGGCTCATGTATTGAACCCTATTTCCTCCTACTTAAACTTATTCCTATGCGATTTTAATTTACCCCTTATTATATCTATATTTGCACCTAATCCCATACAATTATCCTCAAATAAAAATTATTTATTTCTCAATAGGTTCATCTCTTATTTTTTTCTAGTTGAATCTTCAAAATTCTAAAGAGCAACCTCAAATTCAAATATTCAAGTTTTAGTTCCCTATCACATCCATTTTTACTACTCATTATTAATTGAATTGACACATGTTTGTGAGATTATTTTTTATGTCATGATATTTAAAGACATTAATTTTTAATTAATCTAATAAAAAGATACCAATGTGATATCAAGAATAAAATTATGAATTTCAATTTCTAAAGAAATAAAGAATTAGATCCATCTCATCAATGTATAGAACACTTAATTTTTATATATTTTTTTATATTTGATACCCATCATGATAAATGGGTTTACCCAAGAGAAGATGTTTCATATCAAGTTGAATATCTCCTAAATGTGCTTCTAAGCATAATCTTGACAACATCTAACTAGTGACAAAGAGAAGGTAAATAAATCTGTTAAATAAATATTCTTATTAGATTGAATTTATGTGGAGTAGGACTGAAATTAAGATGATCAAGTTGTTATCACATAGAATACTGAGACCACATGAACTTGATCACATTTATTAGATTGAGGATAATCATTTTTTGTATTATGCTAAATGGATATTGTACACATCTAAAAATGGTCACATCATATTAGTCTGGTAAACTAATTAAATACACATTATTTAATTAATCTTCTTGATTCAACTACATTTAAATAAATTTAATAATTTATTTATAAATGTTCACCTTTTCTATAAATCATTCACTATTATCATTTACTCATTCCTTTTTAATTAATAAAAAAAAAACCATTATTTATTTTAATTAATTAGCACACTACTTTATTATATAAAGTAAATACATTTCTTCAAATATCAAAACCCATAACCATACACTTAATTAAATATTCCATATTTAATTAAGAAAGCTTCTATATTCTCCAAACATATAACTAAATATTTATATTTAATTGGAAGCTTCCATTTGCACATGTCACAAGAAATCAAATAAAATTATTATTTAATTGAGCAATTGTCTTCAACAAAAAAAACTACTTCATGGCAAATGGCAATTTGACTTCATTTTTGAATGAGGGGGTTTTGTGGGTTGAAAACATAATCCATCTTTTTCTTTGTAGTAGCTATATTCTCTCCAATCTCTCCATCTCTCACCATCCATTCTTCCAGGCTAAATCTCAACCATTGAAGCTTTCCAACAAAGCTTTTTCCTTTTGAAAATCTATAAATACAACCTCTTGGATTTTTTAAAATATAGATTTTAGTTGCATAGTAAGAGAATTATAGTGAAATATCTCCAGCAATCAAGCATAGTAATCCAGTTTCAATTCATATCTTAATCATGTTCATTAGCTACACAATAGCTATATCATCATACAACCATTTAGCATAGGAGTTTATATTTCTTAGCTTTCATAATACTCATTCTTGAAGTGGTCATTCTACTGAGTTGTTGCTTAAACAAAGCTGAGAGAAAATATTTTTTGTAGAAACACTGAAGATAGAGGACAATGGAATGACTTTGAAGAATCTGCATTATTTAGTTTGTTTTACTTAATTAGATTCTTCAATATAATGTTTCATTGGTGTGTTGCTTGTTTTTATTACTGACACATATATATCACACACATTTTTGGCAGCCACTATGGGACCTTTCCCCATTTTTAATCTTTCTATCTCAAGTTTTTTCTGATAGTTGATGAATTGGAGCTTCGGTTTGGCACATACGACCTGTGAATTAGTGCATAAGAGCTTTGTTTTGGCACATCTGGCACTTATTTTAGCACATTTGGAACTTCTTTTAGCGCATATGACTTATATTTTAGCGCATCTGTGTTTTAGCGCATATGAGGCCTGTTTTAGCCCTTTTATAGTCAATCTTAAAATGACCATATCTTGGTCATATTTTGGTCTTTTTTAGAGCTTTTCTTTTTTTAAATGGGGTAGAATTTCATAATCTATCTAATGGTGTAGGTGTTTATCAACTTTGTTAAAATTTTCAAATTCTCACTTAATGTCAAACCACAATGAAACTTGGTCTAAATTTTAGGGTTTTTATGCTTAATAATTTATCTAACCCTCATATATTATTGTTTATTTATTCAATATAACATTTAGAACTTGTATTGTAGTTTTTAAAGGATCATAGATCATGAAAATTAAAGAAAAATCATTATCACATGATTGTAACAAGTGTTTTTAAACACTTTGGGAACAATTATAATCTCATTCTTAAATTGTTGTCTAGATCTGATGCGACCATGGCCAATGGTTTTATTGATGTATAGGGATTAAAATGAACCAATCCTAGGATAGGCACATAGATTTAGAATTTATCGATCCTAGGATAGTCGCCAAACGTTATTTTATGTTGGTTAAAATGAATCCCATCCTTGTTGTGAAGCAAAATCTTCACTTACCATAGAAAACTGTCATTTGGATTTAAAATAGAACCATTTATTTGTTGTGATTGTTGGGTAATAGGTTTATACTCTCCCCTTTACTGGGTGACCAAAACACCAGACTTACCTTTTTCATTTTAATGAAATTCATGCTTTGTTACATCCTCTAGAAGGCCTGTCGAAGTGGGAAAAAGTACTCACCCTACGAGAAAGACCTAAGTGGGAACAACCAAAGCTAGGTTTTCCAACCCACTCTAATCAAAAGTGAATTTTGGGTAAACCTGTATTCAATGGAAGTGAGCAAGATAACCATCCCAAAAATATTTTTTCTAAAGATTGGGAGGTCTCATGAGGGAGTTTATCTATTGCCACGCTGAACAAATACCTTTACTATGAACCATAGTGTAGAAATCCAACTGTGTCAGTATCCAAACATCATTTTAATCACAATGCAAGGGGAGGGAAGAATCTACCCCCAAGACACTCACCATATAATTGCCATGGATTTTTTTCTCAAGGGATCAAGAAATCTAATTGTAGACATAGATTTTCTGGAAAGATCAATGCTATAGATGTACAGATTAAAAAGATCAAGTCTAGTCTAACAAATAATCTAAATCAAAACAACAAAGAGTGAAGCAAGTAAACATAATTAAACTAAACAAATAAATTGGAAAGCTCTCACCAAATATGTGTCCACTCCTTCGAATTATCTTGATTTCCCTTCTCCATTTTGTTCTATCAATATTCTTGCCCTCAGATTTTCAGTATTGATGCAAGCATAACCTTGTTGTATGTCTAAGAAAAATATCGAAGATAAGTTTCTTCTCAAAATTGTATGATTTTGGGAGGAGGAATAATGATAATGACAGGCCATTTTATAGATTTTGGGTTTTCGAATGATCGACTCATATTCAAAGAAAGATCGACAGACAAGATTGATGAATGTCATGCAATGTGAGTTTCGTGTCAGATAGAACATGAGTTAGAAAAGACTGCAAGATGAAGACTAAATTAGAATGATAACTTAATTTTGTGTCAAGACTGTTCGAAAATAGAAAGAACATGAGTTCCCGATTAAATAAAAAAATTAATCTTCAATTAAGAGTCTTTGAAAATAGAAGAAATAGACTTTGAATGTCAAAGACAAAGTTAAAACTCAAAGATGAAGAATTCAAATGCATACATGAATTAATTAATTAAATGAAGATATTTAATTAATAAAAATTTTCATGCATATGAGTTAGAATTAGTTAACTGACTATTTGTGACAAAGAGTCCTCTCGTAGAAACTATCAGATACCGAACCCAAAGATAATTGGAAAATTTAAAATAGATCTTGAGTCAGAAGGTGAGTGAATGACTTAGATAACTGAATGATAGAAGAATGTGGTATACATAATTAATTAAAAAAATATGACTTATTTAATTAACTAAATAATAAATATTTAATTATAGTTGAAATATGACAAAGGGGGCAGTTAAATAATAAATTATTTAATTAAGAAGGAAGAATTAATTAGTTAGCGACATAATTAAACAAATATGACTTATTTAATTAAAGGTCATTATAAATTAATTAAATAATTAAAAAGGGTATTTAATTAACAGAGGAAATATGTGTTAGAAAGGTAATTAAATAATTAACATTATTTAATCATGGCGATGGACATTAGAAAATTATGTCGAAAGTGGTGTTTGCAGGCCTAGACCAATTTTTGGTGTCTACAGTTTGCCCCTCTTTGATACAATGTCATTTCGGCATTGTGTCAAAGAAAATATGCCCCGATTGTGCCCTAGTATGAAATAGGTTTGGTTATGCCCCCTCGGGAAAATTGACAATTTTTTGAAAAAATTCAAAAAAATTAGGAATTATTCCTGATAAGTCAATTTGATGGTCAAAAATGCTATGGAGTTGACAGAATTGAATTTGGATGTGATATGGATGTGTACGGGTCATTTGAAGTTGGAAGGTTCAGCGGCCAATAGAGAAGGTTGGAAGAAATGCCACCCAAACCCTAGGTATAAATAGGAATTAGGTTGAAAACCAATTCATTTGCACCCGAAAGAGCTGAAGAATTGAGAAATTTGCTCTGAGCTTAGGACGAAAATGTCTCCAGTTCCCTACACTACTCATCATAGTTATTGGATCCATACTTACAAACGGCCAGTCGATGCAGGACCACTGGTTTGTACCCTAAAACAAACTTTTGAAATTTCATTTTGCATGTAGTTTTAGGCATGTAAAGTTTAATTTCCAAATGTGGTCTTTCATGTTCGATGCATATGCGTTCATGTACAACGCATGTATCTGTGGAACGATGCATCTGCAAAATGATGCCTAGGCTAATTTAGGCTAGTTTAGGCATTCAACGCATATGAATTAAAATGCACCGCATTTTTAGTTGTGAGTTGCATATGCATTTAGGATAAACACATGTAGGATAATGTGCCACATTTGTTTTCTTGAAACGCATTTGCATTTTGTTGGAAATGGTTGGATTTTGTGCAATGCATATGCAATATGTGATGCAAATGCTTGTAATGCAATGCATTTGTATGAATGCACCACATATGTTATAGTGAGCTTATAGTGAGCCGCATTTGGCTGGTAAAGTTTCCAAAAAATATTTTTAAGAAAAACTTAAAAATTTTGACATGTTGATTGAAATGCAGGTTGTTTTAGATCTAATATATACTCAGGAGACACATCTCAATACTCTCGAGTTGAGATCTCGGTTGGTTAGTGTTGAGACTCGTTTACTATGGATACTCAGACTACAACAGGGGCTTACTATGCCCACGATTCGGGCAAACAGAGGCCTATTGACTGCATTATGTGAGCGATGGAATTCAGAGATGTCACCATTTCATTTGCCGATTGGGGAGGCAAGTGTTACTTTGGAGGACGTATATAGGATACTGATACTTCCTATCAGAGGAGAGTGTGTTATGTATGATACCCAGTACGGTTTTAGCGAGCTTGCAAGATTTTAGCAATATGATGATATTAGGAGTCTAGGGATAAAGCACAACGAGATCAGATGGTTGGTGTTGGATGATAGGTACGATAGGATAAACTGTATCTTATGTACACTGATAGGGGGGATAGTTCTTCCAGTCCAACGAGGTCATGGTTTTCTTGTCGAGTAGGGAGAGATGTTGGTGGGGATGCTAGAGAGGGAGACTATGTATGCCTGGGGTCCATTCTTATTGGGCATGCTATACTTCCATCTACACAACATAGTATATAGAGATGCATAGTCTATGAGTTGTGGTACCATGCTGCTCATGATTTGGGCATGGGAGCGCATTGTGGTATTTTTTCCGCTTGTTATTGTAGAGTGACTAGCCAGATGTCCATATGTTTTCTGGTATACAGGAAACATCACTCAGATTCATGTCAGAGATACATGTTACTGGAGACATGCACTTGAAATATTGGATTAGTTCACTTGGAGGCCATACATGGACTATGAGAGATGGTCTGATGAGGATTCATGAGCATTTGACTTACTACAGGAAGACACAGTACCTGATTGGGAGAACTATTTCGAGTGTGCATATTATTGAGAGACACTTTTCAGATCATGTATTGAGATAGTTTGGGGAGGTTCAAGATGAGCCTAGAGGTAGAGCAGAGTTTTCTCGATCTTACAAAGAGGTTCCACACTAGGGTCCTATGATTCTAGTAGCTACTGCAAAAGTAGAGATACAAGATTTACAACCATTATAGTGGGGATGGAGAGATGGAGTAGCGGATACAAGGACTACAACTGCATATGATGCATGGTGGGCAGAGCATCATCTGATTCCTTACAAAGATCTGGATCAGCTGACACCAGTTGAGAAACGAGACACACAGCCGAGAGGATGGTGTAGAGGGAGAGGTGGTGGTAGAGGTGGTGGTAGATGAGGATAGAGAGGTCGGAGAGGTGGATGAGTAGGTGGACTATCACCTATTTGAGAGGCAGAGGTGGAGGATGTATCCATGATGGACCTCAAAGGTGGAGTAGAGGCACAGGTTGGTGTTGAGCATGTTGTCGAGGAGATAGTAGTAGAGGAGCATGTAGAGGTAGATATTGGTTGAGAGGACCCAGCAGAGGATGAGGAGGTTGACATGAGAATTGATCCTCTATGTATTCTGGTAGGCTATGGGGAGGATGATATTGAGGAGGAGGTACCTATGGAGGAGCAAGAGAGAGAGATCCGAAATCATATTTTTAAGGGGAGACGGGATGAGGAGGCTCCTAGGGACAGTGACAGGGAGGTTTTGGAGGAGAGGTTGAGACTGATGATAGTAGAGCTTGACGCCATGCAGATAGAGAGAGACAGTACCTTCATGGAGAGAGATCAGGCCATAGCTCAGAGACAGGAGATAGAGCAATAGTTTACAGAGGTCAGATGCCTTTGTAGTGGCACTTCATCTGATGGTATGGTACATGAGTTAGTCAGATCAGTAGAGAGAGATACTTATTACAGGGAACTATATGAGGTACTGGTGCTAGCAGAGAGAAGAGCTCCTAGCTTTTCAGAGGTTTGTAGCCAGAGATCACAGAAAAGGAGTCATACCAAGACATAGAGTACAAAAGGGTGTGGTAGGACCATCGAGGACAAGTCTGTATGGTAGGCCTTCCACCTCATAGAGAGTACCTCTGAGGTAGTTTCTTCCATCTTCACCATGTGACAGTAGTGGTAGTGGGACATGGTTGCACTGTTATATATGTAGACATTGTATTTTGATCAGAGAGCCTGTGAGCTCATTTTTATTTATGGATACATTCGGACATTTTACTGTGACACATTATTTTGAGTGATATATATATGATTTTTTGTGGCTTCTATATGATATACATTTCTATTTTATGGTGATGCATTGCTTCTATATGATTATGTTTCCTAGATGATGTATGTATGTGTGTTATGAATGAATGCTTCTACATGTGATTTTATGCAATCTATGATGTTATGAATATCTTTATTTACTTATGAAAATGAATGTAATGTTCTATATGATGTTATTTATATGTGATGGTGAAATGTACATGTAATGTTTCCATTATGTATGATGATGGAATGCCTATTATGCAATGTTTTCGTAAATATGTAATGAAGATGTTAATGCAATGTAACTATATGAAATTTTTATAGAATGTATGCATATGTAGATTATCTAATGTTTTTGTTGTGTCAAAGTACTTTATCATTATGTTAGAAAAGAAAAATGTTAGCACAAATGGATTCAAAATGTTAGTAAGAAATAACGAAGGTTGATTGATTGAAAAACATATGATCTTCGATATATTGCCATATATACTATGCTTTCTTTTTATCATCATTGGGCGAGACATGACACAAATGGATAGTACACACCATGATATGAGATAGACCATAGAATACAAAGTCATCCATCTGTGAGAAACAGACAGTCATAGACAAGGAGCATCTTAACTCATACTAAGGATAATATTGCTCCAGTCGTTTTGTCTTAACAAACCACATACAACAAACAAATAAAAGATGAATCATGAGACATCATTGCTCCTCTAAATCCTTGATAGGAAATCCTTGAGAAAACTAGTAACATGACTCAAAAACCAATGTTAAAAAGACAGTTGACAGACAACAGTCAAATAAAAAGAGTCCTGAGACATCCTTGCTTCTCTAAATCCTTCCAGGGACATCCTTGAGAAAGCTAGTAACCAGACTGATTCACAAATCGATAAAAAGATAAGACAAAATAAGATATAAAGTCATAAAGCCAAATAAAAGTATTTGCCAAAACATGATCTTGTGGGATTGTTTGATTATTTGATGTTTGACATAGCGTAGTGTGAGGGATGACACATACCACAATAAGACATTGAGTCTGGTTTCGACTTGGTGACTATCTGTATAAGGCATGACAAAGATTGGTTTCAGAAAGACATGTTTCATATAAGACGTTGGATCCTAATGACATTGATGCAAAAAGCTACATGAGGTTATGCCAATTTGATGACGTCTTTTGACAAGAAAGATATATCTTGTTAAGACATAAGTTGATTGCTTTGACCTATGTGTTTGGTATTGACTTGATGACTATTTTGAGATTTTGCCTTATTGGTGCATGACTTTTTTTTATTCCTTGACTGATTAAAAGTGTGTGTGTGTATTTGAAACTATATGACTTGAGATGATAACCTAAAGGACTAACCTAATGTGGCCTCAGGGGCTCATCGATTGATTAGCCTTGCCTACGTTGTACACACAGAGACCTCATAGTTCGACCAAACTTTAGCTGACATAACTGACTAAAGATATGTACTTAAGTTGATGATATGGAATGTGTGTGATACTACATGTGAATGTGATAAACCCTATTGGACTGACCTAGTGTGGTCTCGAGAGCTCATCAATTGATTAGCCTTGCCTACATTGTACACGCAAAGACCTCATAGTTTGACACGACCAATGACTTTGAATGTAAAAAGAGTCATGATTTTTAATGTGTGTGATACATGACAAACCTAGACAAATAAACCCAATGCCTCGGGGGCACATCAATTGATGGCCTTGCCTATGTCCACTCATAGAAACAACATAGTTTGACTATGTGTACGCTGCCTTAACATGACTGACCTGACTCTATTTTTGGGATTTTCTGACATGTTTTGATTTTTTTGTGTTTTTGAATTTTTCTAATGTTTTTCGATTTTTTTAGGACATTTTCTGATGGTTTAATGCTATGTATAAGGTCCTGATGGAATAGAACAAGAATTTTCCCCCAACCGGGAATAAGACATGTGAGATGGAGTGGGGAATGTGACAAAATGGAATTTGATGTCAATTGTTCCAAGCAATGGATAGGACAACCATTTATTATGAGGGATGGTGAAAAAAGTCTGATTGGAATGATGGTAGATGAAAGAGTGAGTTTGACTACACATGGTGCTTGTTTTCTTGGTTTTCACCATTGTACTTATCCATAGCACCACCGAAGCGGTTTTCACTATTGGACAGATTATTTCTCTTTACTTTTTTGTTGATTTTGCAATTTTTGGCTAAGACAAAGACTCTCAAAAGCTACACATAGAACCTTTTCAGATGCAGGTTTTTGATTGGTGACAAAAGTGGCCCTCCTTTAGGAGTAGAGAGTTGGTATGCTCCTGATCTAAAAGCTTCTATGAAAATATAAGGCCTTAACTAGTTAGGTTCAAACTTTCCTGGCTTTTCTCATTCAATTTGATTCTTGGGATTCTCCATTAAAACTAGGTCACCAATGTCAAAGTGTCTATTTAGAACTTTCCTATTATAGCTTCGACAAAGATGATTCTGATATGCTTGCAAATGGTTTAGTTATTTCTATCTTCGTTCATCTAGTAATTCTAGCTCTTGTAATCTGAATACACGGTATTCTTCATCGTCAATGTGACCTTTCAAGGATACCCTTAGGGAAGGAATTTCAACCTCAATAGGTAAGATAGCTTCTAATTCGAATACTAGGGAGTATGGAGTGGCGCCAGTGGGAGCACGGATGCTTGTGCGGTAAGCCCATAAGGCAGGATTTAGCTGTAGGTGACAGTTACGACCAACATCATTGAAAATCTTCTTTAGGATTCTAACAATGGTTTTATTAGATGCCTCGGCTTGGCCATTACCTTGTGGGTAATACGGGGTGGAAAAATGATGTTTGATATGAAAATCTTCACATAGATGGCGTACTTCTTAGTTTTTGAATGGGCGGCCATTATGCATGATTATGGATTGGGGTACACCATACTGACAAATGATATAGTTTAAGATAAACTTGGATATTTGCATGTTGGTGATGTAGGTCATGGGAATAGCTTTGATCCATTTGGTGAAGTATTCAGTGGTTGTTATGATGAATTTATGATTGTTGGATGATGGAGGGCATATCTTACTAATGAGGTCAAGTCCCCATTGGGAAAAGGGTCATGGTGATGTAATCAGATGAAGCTTCTATTTTGGTGCTCTAATGAAATCTCCATGTATCTGACACTATCTATATTTTTTTACAAAGATATATGAGTCTTTCTCCATTGTAGGCCAATAATAACCTCATCTCATAATCTTATGGGCTAAAGTAGGACCACTCAAATGGGATCTGCATATACCCTCGTGCACTACTTGCAAGGTTTTTTGTGATTCTTCATCATCGAGACATCTCATTAGGGTGTTTTCTAAGCTACGTCTATATAGGGTATCTCCAATGATGGTGTACTTAGTTGACTTACAGATAAAGTTTCAACATTGGTTATTTGACAGATCTAGTGGGAAGGTTTGGTCAATTAGATAGTTGAATATGTCTTTATACCAAGGGGAATTAGGACCAATAATTTTACACACCATCGCATAATTGGGGAAATCATAGGCGGGGACCAATAGTTGTTCAACCAAAAACTCAAACTTAGGCACGTTACTCGAAATATCCAATAAGGAACCCATGGTTACCATAGCATTTGTAGCCCTGCTATGAATATGTGGTATTTATTGAAAGGTAATGTCATCAAAGTATTTCTTGAAACTATCATCCATGTGCTTGTAGGGGGTAAGTTTCTCATCCTTAGTCTCATAATCATCATTTACTTGCCGAACTACCAGCTGAGAATCACCAAAAACATGTAGACTCTTAATCTTCCACTGGGCTAACAATTTTAATCTTGTCACAAAGGCTTCATACTCTGCTATGTTTTTGGTGCAAGGGAAAGCAATCCTAAATGATTTAGGAATGGTATTTCCTTGAGGCGTAACAAATAGGATTCCTGTTCCTAAACCAGGATTTGTATGTGACCCATCAAAGTATAATTTCCATTCGGTTCTAGTGTCAATGTTGAAGATAAATTCATCAGGAAAATATGCCACTAAAAGATGGTCTACCTTTATGGGTGCATCTGCTAACTGATCTGCAATCACCTATCCTTTTATAGCCTTCCTTTCCACATATTGGATGTCATACTCGCTAAATATCATAACCCATTAAGCCAATTGGCCTGTTAATGTTGCCTTACCTAGGAGATATTTGAGGGGATCAATCTTTGCGACCAACATTTTTTGGTGATTGAGCATATAGTGCCAAAGTTTTTCTGTAGAAAAGACTACCATAAGACAAGCACATTCTATGTTGCTGTAATTTAATTCATATCCTACCAAGGCATGACTGATGTAGTAGACTGCTCTCTCATGACCTTGATCATCGTTTTGTGTGAGAAGAGCTCCTAATGTTGACTAAGTTGCTAAAATGTATAGTATCAACAGTTTTCCATCTGTAGGTGGCATTAAAATAGCTGGAGTGAGCAAGTAATCCTTGATTTCTTGGAAAGCTTCTTGACATTTAGGTGTCCACACAAATGGTACTCCTTTCTTGAGTAAATATTGAAATGGGTGTATTTTGTCTGCCAGTTGTACAATGAAATGCCTGATGGACTGTAATCTTCCCTGTAGTGTTTTTAGTTGACCAATGTTGATAAGAGGAGGCATTTATATGATAGCTCTTACCTTCTCTGGATCTACTTCAATGCCTCTTCTAGAAATGATATACCCTAGAATTTTCCCTGATTTCACTCCAAAGAAACACTTCTTTGGATTTAGCCCGATCTTGTAATTATCTAGCCTCTAGAATATCTTGTCTAGAAACTTCAAATGATCTGCCCTTATTTATAATTTAGCTATAATGTCATCTACATAATCTTCCATGAGAGTGTATACAAAGTCATGGAAAATCGTAATCATTTCCCGTTGATATGTAGCTCCTGCATTCTTAAGCCCAAAAGGCATAACATTCCAACAATATGTGCCCTATGGACACATGAAAGTTGTCTTGTGTTGGTCTTCAGCTACAATTTTGATTTGGTTATATCCATAGAAGCCATCCATGAGGGATAGCATTTCATATCCTACTGTAAGATCTACTATCATGTCTATGTTCGGCAAAGGGAAGTCATCCTTAGGACATGCCTTGTTGATGTCTCTAAAATCTATGCAAATATGAATGACCCTAGTTGGTTAGGTCATTGGCACAAGATTTTAAATCTAGTCTGCATAGTCTATAGTTCTTATAAATCTAACATCCAAGAGTTTCTTAAGTTCTGCTTTGACCAGTAGAGCAATTTGTGGATGCATTTTCCTTAAATTTTGTTTGATTGGTTTAATACCTAGTTGTAATGGTAGATGGTGCAATATAAGGTCTGGATCCAACCCAGGCATGTCAGCATATGACCATGCAAAGTTTATTTTTTCTCTTTGCGAAGAAGTCCTTAAACTCAGGTTGTTCTGCCTCTATCAATGATGCTACAAAGTATGTGTTGAGGGTTTTCTTTTGTATTTATGTTGACTTCAATAGACTCTTCTACTAGCATTGGTGAATTTTCCTGTTCAACGGGGAGAATATTTAAACCTCTATCCTTGGGTGCCTCAGAGAGGTTTTCACCCTTGGATACGTCCTTTATTTTGATTGTTTCTTTGTACAAAGGCATCTTTTAGTTTTCACCTAGGGACTTGTCATTTTTCTCATTTTCATCATTTTTCTTTTTATTTTCATTTTTGTGACTAGAGGTGTAAATAGACTCCCCAAAATATGCTTTTTCATCCAATTCTATGGTAAAACCACCCTTATGATCCCCTCTTGGTATGCCTTCTCGAAGTCCCATGAACTCAACTATTGCTTCGTCATTCTCAAATGTGTCTATGATGGGTGTACCTTGTTGATCCCAGTTGATAAGTTCAGGATATATGAGAGGCATATCATCATCAGAGTTATTAAAGGTGGAAGCTAACAAGGTGAATATAGATTGGTTGACATGATCATAGAAGTTTTGGACTAAATCCTTCTTGTTCTTTTTTCGATGGCTAGGTATAATCTGTTGTGGGACTATTGTAAGGGTCGAGTCATCAAAAGATGGTTTGTTAGGTGCCCAAGATGCATGATCAAGGGTTTCCCAATAATAGTTCTTATGCCATTCTTCTTTGGACAAGTGCTTCCTATGACAGGGACTAGATGGTTTTGGTATAGGTTTTATCTTTAGGTCCAATTCTCCAAATAGAGCATCTATGTTCATGGTACTGGTAGAGGAAAGGGAATCCCACTCACAATCGCTTGAGTTGGGAAATTCATCGTAAACTAGGGGAAGTGGTTCATGAGATTCATCATAAACTAGGGGAAGTGGTTTGTGAGATATCTCGATGTCTGCATAAGCACTCACTTTCTCTTGAAATGGTGACGAAGTATTGGGAAACCCAATTCTAAGCAATTGAAACCCTAGCCCTAGGTATTTTGGTTGTGGTGAGACAGTGATTGGTTTCATCCTTCCATTTTGATGTAGTCCTAACCCAATGTGCCCATCATAGCCTTCATTTTAAATTATCTTAATGCCTTTTCCATATTGGTCCTTAGTTATTTGAATAGACAGAGAGGGGTATTCATTGTCTTCTTGTTACAACCAGGAGGTAATATCACCTTGATCCAAAATTTCTTCACTTCAATCTCCCCATTTGGTCAATGTCATTGTAGGGGGAACATGAAATGTGACTATTGACTATCTTCTATCTGACATGGGTAGACCATATGCATTAGGTGGAACCAGTTGACTAACACAGTATGATGCCTTCATGTAATATTCTCCACAACCTTTATCTTGGATTTCGACCTTAGGAGTGGATGATGGTGGTTTGAATGAAATGGACTTGGTAAGATGTGATGAGTCAACATATAGGGATAAAGTGGATGATGAAGCTTCTTGGTTAAATGGTACATATCATTGTGGAATTTCCCTTAGGCTTGTACAATATGGAAAAGGATCTGGATCACCATCAATCGTGATCTCAGTGCCATTATATGGGAATTTAAGACATTGGTGATACGTGAAAGGCACAACTTTCTTTGCATGTATCCAATTTCTACCTAATAACAGGTTATATAGAAGGGTGAGATCCAAGACTTGAAAGCTAGTGTTCATAATTTTTGGGCCAATTCTAATAGGGAGTGTGACAACTCCTTTGGATGATGTTTCCTCATCATCATAAGCCTTGATGACTATATTCTTAGAGGTGTCTATGCATTCTTCTAAGAATCCTAATGCCTTAACCAATTTTAGGGTACATAGGTTCAAACTTGCTCCTCCATCTACCAAGACTCATCTGACTTTGGTTTGATGGACTAGGAATTCAAGATGTAATGGGTCATTATGATTAGAATTTTTAGTTGAGTAATCTTGTTGGGAAAATGTGGCATGATGTGAGTTGGTTAAATACCCCACCATTTCTTTGAAATGATTGACATCTAAGTCTGTAGGAATAGTCATGTTCTGTAAAGCTTTGTCAAGAATGGCTCGACACTTAGGTGATAAAGTCAATAGTTCCAAAATGGATATCTATGCGGGGTTTTTTCTCAATTGATCAAGGAGATTGTACCTAAACTTGGAAGTCTATGTAGGTGGCTCAAAAGAAGGACCTAAAATAGTTATCTCAATTCTGCGTGTGTTTACAACACATTCTGGATTCTTCTTAATGACGATGGTATTGACATTTTCATTTGCAGCTCAGAGGTGATTTATAATCGTTCCTTTACCATAGTCATACATGGTATTGGTATAATTAGCTGATGGATTATTCTTGGTTCCCGAACTAGAGGCTTTTACTTTTGTGTGATCATGTAATGGGTCTATGGAGACCTTATGGTCACTGTTATTGGCATTTTTCTGCCCATTGACCTCTATGGTTATGTTTTCAACAAATTCTTGTATAATATTCTTCAGTTGTTGACATTCTTGTAGGTTGTGTCCTTTTTTTTGATGATAGTCACAATAGGTGTTATCATCCCACCATGAAGGTTTAAACTGCCTAGGATCATACTCTCTTGGTTCCAAAGGTTTAATGAGACTATTTTTAATCAACTCTTTGAAAATCGTCTCAATTGGTTGCCCCAAAGGGGTAAATTCACATGTAGGAAATCTCCTTTGTGGCCGTTGTTGTGAATTTTGGACATAATTGGTTGTTTGATTTGGACTATTCGTCATGTCTTGATTTGGGTTGTAACTTCTAAGTGTGATAACTGGTCCCGTATGTATGGTTTCAGCATAAAAAATGTTGTCATTTGTAACATTTTTGTTTCTAGACCAGAATTTGTTTCTATCATTGGGTGCATTTTGATGTTGGACAATGGGGAATCTGCCTAGTACTTTTTTTTCTCCTTTGTACCAAGTCTAGGAATGAAGTACAATAATGTACCCTTAAGTCACCTCTCAGTTTTGGATTGATATTTCCAAGGAATATCGTGACCTTTTGTTTTTTGGGTATTTCAACTAGACATCTGCTAGCTAGACTTCTCCATCTCTAGAAGAAAGTGGTGAAAGTTTCACTATCTTCTTGTGTTGTGTGGCACAAGGTTGCTATTGTTACTTCATTGTCTATGTTAAAATAAAAGTGCTTGAAAAAATTCTTAGCTAATTCACCTCAAGATTGTATGTCATATGGTAATTTAGAAAACCATTCCAGTGTTATCCTGATAAGGGTTCGCAGAAATAGTCTCATCAAGTATGTGGGGTCATATGATGTGTCCATGCATGTCATTGAGAATTCTCTAATGTGTTCCAAAGGATTCTTCCTCCCATTATACTTAGGAAAATTTGGTATAATGTATCCATGGGGGAAAGGTGTAATATAAAGTGCTTTGTCAAATGGACATGGACATAGATCTTGCACTGGGATAGTTCATTTGCCTAACATAGACATGTTTTCCATCTATTGTTGAAGAATTTACATTTGGTTTTGGAGGACATCTACTTGTGTCAAGGAAATGTTGTTGGCATTGGTTTGGATCAATGTAAATATTCTAAAATTCCATGTTCTGTGATGGGTTGTGATTTGGCAAGGGAATATATCCCATTAGAATGTTCTGATTCAGATTGGGGATATTTCATGTCTAGATGTTCTAATTTGGTATAGGAATCTTCCTTGTTTGAATGCTTTGATTTGCATTGGGAATATTTCCTATCTGAATGTTCTGATTTGGATTGGGAATATTTCTTGTTTGAATGTGTTGATTTGGATTGGGAATATTTCCTATCTGAATGTTCTAATTTGGTATAGGAATATTCATGCCAACTTTGGATCTTTTACCAGTCGTGTTGGTGCCAAAGGGGTTTGATGAAGTTGCTCTTGCGGTAAATTTTAAACCTTGTGTTATGTTGAAATGGGTTGGTTCACAATTGACGATGTTTGAGTTGGTATGCCAGTTGGTATTGTTGTGGTGATTTGGGGAATAAAAACACTTGACATCATAGTTTGTGTTGGTTGAATAGGCGGTGTCTTCAAAGTATGAATATCAAATCCTGGTGGTAGTGTGACACCTTCTGCTAGCAAATTTTCCAGATATCATTGGGGATCATTTTCCAAACACTCATCCATAAAGGATGTGAATTTAAGATCTTACACTGCCGCATCTATGTCTTCAATATAAATTTGTCCATGTGTGTCCCTATTGACGTGTTTTTCAAGAAAAGGTTTGTGTGGTCTTTCTTTCCCTGATGGTTGATTTGTGAAAGGATTTACAAATTCACTAGGGTCTGACATTTATTCTTGTTTCTTTTGAGACCTTGTTTCGACCATGAAAAGTTGCTCAAAATGGGTTAATGCAGACTATGTCTAAAAATTGATATGTCCTATTGCTATTTTTTTGGATTTTCTGACAATAAAGGATGTTGCTAAAATGATTTCTAAAATGACATATACTAATATGATGTATGGTAGGACGGACAATATACAAAATCTCAAGTAGACTATGACGGTAAATGATTCTAAAATGGGTATAACCTACTACCTATGGAATAAATGCATGCAAGGATTTGAATTTGACCAAAGAACCTAATTGTAAGACAAAGACAGTTGACAAGATGAATTTCCCAAACTAGATTGTTGAGGTGGAAAGATTCAGTAATAGGACCAAAGTGACTAGGTTCAATGATTGTGACAAACTGGAACATGAACATATCCAATGACGAGGAAAGTTATCTATTCTATGATATGCAATTTCCTAGGAAGTAACTATATACATGCAACTTAGAATGACTATGACTAAGACGTATCTGACACCTAATAATGCAAGTTTTTTAGCAAATTCTTCCAGTTTTTTTCTAGGGTTGATCTTAAGAAACAAAAGAGAAAATGATAGTTATGTTTTCAGATTTGGTTTGCAGTTTTCTCAGTTTTCTGTTGACAATCAAATGCGGTTCACCTATTAGATGTGGTTCTATTTTTGACAAATGCATTTTCAGTTTCAGATGCATTGATTTGACTAAAAATAGGTTTTGAATGTCGACAAACAATTTTGACAGATGTGGCCCACAGTAATAGTTGTGACTCAGAATAAAGACTCTATGAACGTAAACTTGTTGACAGACACATGCGGTTTTTATTTTGACAGATGCGGCTTGCATATACATATTTGACTCAAATTTTGATAGTTGTGGCTCATAATATTTGAACTGTGTAAAAGTGGACTTTGTTGATAGACACATGAAGCTTTTACCCTAACAATTGTGACTCACTAGGATAGATGCAGTGTTCAAAATGATAGTTGCAACTCAATTTGATAATTGTGTTTTTCTGAAGATTTTTTTCCAACTAACTTTGTTTGTTGATCAAGTTTTTTGACGAATACAACAAAAACAAGCACAAAAATCAATGTGTTTTTAGTTTGTGATGATAGAACTGTTAAAACCAGAAAATATTTACAACCTAGGCTTTTTGGACAATACTTGCTGAGTTCTTACTTGGATGAATCCAGGTATGCATATTCAAGGTGGATGACTAGTAGCTTGACCTCACTGGATCCCCTCCACAACACTCACTTATATAGGGCAGCCAAACTACTATACCCATGAAACTCCCATGGCATACATCTCATCTCCACACATGAACCGTAAATATGTAAGATGGATTCATAGGTCTGAACCTGCTACACCAGCAAATAGGTAGGATTTTGGTAAAACTACAACATGGTTTTCAATAAGGTCATTCCATTCATGGGGCACCATCTAGTATGACAAGAGACCATTTATGCCCTTCTCGTCAAAACAGTGAGCGTGATTTTTGGGGTTTCTCCCAGAAATCCATTTTTATATACTAGGTGGAAGTTGTTGGCTAAAGCGTGTTACCGGTTTGAGTCATCTTGGGGTGAGTACTTTTTCCCACCAAGATAGGCCCAAGTTCTAGAGTCAATAATTGTTTCTCTTACACCCAAGATTGCATGATTGTGCAAGGGGAGAGGATACTTCAATATAACGAATCGTAAAGGGTGACATAAATGTGCTTTCACACTAGACAAAACAAACACTGATTCTTTTTAATCCAAATGACAATGATTTATCTACCAAACAAAAAAAAATTTAAATAAAACAAAGTCATTAGGTCTTGCATGCAAATTGATTAGGAGTTTTTTTTTTTCCTTCGGCTTTCATCCTGCATAAACTATTGGTTTTTGGTTTTATTTGGTCTTCTATGCTTTGTCCTGCAAAAACTAAGTTAATCCACCTTAACACAGTTGTAAACAAACATTAGTAAAAAAAAAAATAACACGAAAAACTAAAATGAAAATGCGAATTATGGTAGTGAATAAAAAGTGAAAAATCGATTACTAGGAAGATGTGGTGCAATGTTGACAGGCGGATGTGGTTCATGTTGATAGTCGGATGCGGTGTGAATTGTTGATAGGTAGATGTGATGCAAAGTGTCACAGATGCGGTGTAAAATAGCAGGTGTGTCACAAAATGTAGCAGATGCGGTTCACGAAGATAGATGCATCATTTATTTGAGCGGATGCGGTGTGTTGTACAATAACTTGCAAAATAAAAGACGAAAAAATGCAAATATGTTGCGTGAATTTGAAGCGTGTTCATGTCAGGTTCACCAAATGTAGATGTAGATTTTTTGGAAAGATCAATGCTATAGCTGCATAGATTAAAATGATCAAGTCTAATCTAACAAATAATCTAAATCAAAACAACAAATAACAAAGCAAGTAAACATAATTAAACTAAACAAATCAATTGGAAAGCTCTCACGGAATATGCGTCCACTCCTTCGAATTATCTTGATTGCCCTTCTCCATTTTGTTGTATCAGTATTCTTGCCCTCAGATTTTCAGTATTGATGCAAGCATAACCTTGTTGTATGTCTAAGAAAAATATCAAAAATAAGTTTCTTCTCAAAAGTGTATGATTTCAGGAGGAGTAATAATGATAATGACAAGCCATTTTATAGATTTTGGGTTTTCAAATGATCAGCTCAGAATCAAAGAGAGATTGATGAATGTCATGCAATGTGAGTTAGAAAAACCTGCAAGATAAAGACTAAATTAGAATGATAACTTAATCTTGTGTCAAGACTATTCGAAAATAGAAAGAACATGAGTTCCCAATTAAATAAACAATTTAATCTTCAGTTAAGAGTCTTCGAAAATAGAAGAAATAGACTTTGAATGTCAGAGACAATGTTAAAACTTGAAGATGAAGAATTTGAATGCATACATGAATTAATTAATTAAATAAAGATATTTAATTAATAAACATTTCCATGCATATGAGTTAGAACTAGTTAACTGACTATTTGTGACAAAGAGTCCTCTCACTAAAATGATCAGATATCGAACCTGGAGATAACTCATGGATTTAAAATAGATCTTGTGTTAGAAGGTGAATGAATGACTTAGATAACTGAATGATAGAAGAATGTGACATACATAATTAATAATGAATTAAATTTTAATTTAATTCAACATTCAAAAAATGAAAGATTTGATTAAATTAAATAAATATAATTTATTTAATTTGAATGTTGTAAAGGTGGAATTGAATAACTAAATAATAAATATTTAATTATAGTTAAAAAGGTTAAATTCAATAATTAAATAATAAATATTTAATTTTAGTTGAAATATGACAAAGGGGGTAATTCAATAATAAATTATTTAATTAAGAAGGAATAATTAATTAGTTAGCGACATAATTTAAAAAAATGACTTATTTAATTAATCAAGTTGAATAAAGGTCTTTATGAATTAATTAAATAATTAAAAAGGGTATTTAATTAATAGAGGAAATATGTGTTAGAAAGGTAATTAAATAATTAATATTATTTAATCATGACCATGGACATTAGAAAATTATATTGAAAGTGGTGTTCACAGGCAAAGACTAATTTTTGGTGTCTACACTAACCTTGAGTATGCACCTAAAAAAGACAAAAACACAGGCGCCCTCTAGGGGGTGACATGGTTGTGTGAGTCAACACAATTCTAAGATGCGGGTTATGATTATTATGATGACCCTTTGACCATTAAGAGTGAGTCTGCTTGAAGTGTCTTTTTGTTCAAATACCACTAAAAATAAAAAAGGGTCATGATAGATCCTTGAACATACGCTCAATGTTTTAGATTCTATGTCTTTAAAAATAGTTGTCTTCCTATTGCATGTTTTATTTAAAAAAAATTAATTCAGATAAGATCATCTAGAAAACACAATAATTTGGCAAATCAAACCGTGAAATTTATTTTAAGGGATCTGAAATCAACAATAGAGAAAAACTTGGAAACATTAAGCACCCACAAAAATCCTTATTTTCAAAAACTACGATCAAAACATCACAAAGTGCAACATCACCTTTATTTCTGATTTCTAGTTTAATTCCCACAATAGGATCTCATCCTTCCAACCAGGGAATCACGAGCTAAAAATCAAAAATTTATTTAGTCATATCAATAGAATTCTCATTCTATTCTGACGAATATATCCCGCAAATTGCACTCTCATTTTGTGATCAAAGTTAGTTGAAATTTTGTGTAAGCATATGCCTATTTCCAAAAAGTCCTGAAAATAAAGAAGAAGACAAAAAAAGAGATCCACTTTAAAACATGGGTGATAGGGAAGAAAATATTGTTCATAGGCTTCATGGAAATAGTTCAAATGATGAAATAACTGATGAAATGCTTCAAGAAGTTGAACAAGATCCACAGTTTCTCTTAGCTATGGAAAAAATCTTAGAGAAAAATAAAGGACACTTTCTTTTATTGGCAAACCAAGGTGCCAAATTGCCCTCTGACTACAATATGGAGAAAATTAAAGAGGATCTCGAAAAGGATGAAACTCCCTTATACAATCTTAGTACTCGTACCCAACAAATAAGAGAAATCCAAAGGCAAATAAAGGATTTACAAGGAGGAACAACTAAAAAGTCCTTTGACAGAAATATGAATGTGACGTCTTCTCCTCCAAAAACAACATCATCCAAATTCAATATTTTTGAATTTTTGCAAGGGATCAATGGGAAGCCCAAATCTAAGCCATCAAATAAAATTGACCAATCTTTTCATGTCATGCATTTATCTTCATCCCCCATAATTCAAAATGAACCTCATGATTCTTTCACCCAAGTTAATGATCCCATTCAATCATCTTCTTCTATCACATCCTCTACATCCAATGATTCATATCAATCTACACATCTTGATCGAAAAATTCTTTCCACTCCATCCCATGATACCAAAATTCTACAAACCCTTCCAATCTTTGATCAAGATCCCATCTCTCAAGAATCATATGATGATCTCCTCCTTTCATTATGCACCCATGATAATCCCCTTCCATCTCAAGAACAAAATATTCTTCCAAGTCCTCCCTCCACCCCATCTTATGAATCCATACCCTCTCATGACTTAATCACATCCCAGGAGCATGAAAATTATTTCATCCTATCTTACGATTCTCTTCCATCTGATGATCAAGTTAGTCCATCTAATGATTATTTTCCTAGTTAAGATCAAAGTATCCTATCATCCTCATGTCAAGATCCTATCACCCTTCCTAATTCTCCTCATGATCAAAATCCTTTGTCATCCTCATGTCAATAGCTTATCACACCTATTCAAACTATCAATGATCCCCTCACCTATAAATTTGGATCTTCCACCTTTATCCACTCTGGTTTACTTCCAACACCTATCCTTTCATCCATATCATATCCTTCTCAAAATGGACTTGCATCTTGTTTCACAAACAACTCATATCCCATGGGTAAATGAATGTGTGAAATTATGAATTACAAAGGAAAAGGCTTAGGCCTTCATGAACAAGCTATCCTAGAACCTTTTCTTGTCCAAGAACATCCATATTCTCACTACCTTGGTTATATACCTCATGCTCAACCTAGGTATCCTAGTTCACCAAACTCTCCATCTATCCTAGGTCCTTATCCTAGTCCACCAAATACTACCTCTATCCTATGTCCTTATCCTAGTTCATCAGATCTTCCATCTATCCTTGGTCCTTATCATCCCAACCCTAGTTCATCAACCCTTCCATCCATATTAGGGTCCCACATTTCTCCATCTCCTATTCTTCAAGAACAAAAAAGGCACACATCCTTGATCAATTTTCAAAATTCTTCCTACATTAACTCATCCATCATACCTTCATATCATTCATCTCAATACACTCCTCCCATTACTCTTGGAAGCAATTTTGGGTGCCAAATGTCAAAAGCTTCAATATAAAAATCCACATGTATCAAAGGATCAACATGTCTCCTCGAAGAGTCATGCAAAAATAAAAGAAATTTGATCCAAAAATAAAAAGAAATATTCAAAAGGCCACAAAGGTCCATCAAAATCAAAATAAATATTCAAAAGGCCACAAAGGCCCATTGAGTCAAAATAAAAATTTCAAAGACCGCAAAGGTCCATAAATCAAAGAGAAAAATCTCAAAAGGCCACAAAGGCCCATAAAGAAAATATCAAAATCAAAAGTCATGTGGATTCATAAAAGTCTCATAGAAGCAATAAAATCAAAATTGGCATCCAAATTTTCTAATCCGAAAGCTTCTCCCCATCTCCCATCTAAAAACATATCACATTCCAAATCCACTTTTCCTCCATCACTCCATCACCCTTCAAGGTGTGTGCCAATGTTAATCTTGCCATCCTTTCCATCTATCCATCACCAAGCCTTCCAACCTCCTATCCATTATACAAAATCCATCCCCCATTCTCCTCCTTTAATTCAAAGCTTTGCATAAGGCCTTAACTTCTACTATCATGCCAACATTTATAAGTCTAATTCCCATTCACATGGTCTATTAGAGCACATATTCAAGGGATATTAGTCATGAAACTTGATGCTTAAATCCTTCCTCCATCCCCCTATCATTCAGATATTATATTTCATATCCATTTCTCTATCCATATACTATCTTCCATTTTCCTCTTATCATTCATGGTCATTATCCTCATTTTCACCTTTGATCTTGACAAGGTAAAGGATCTTCTTGAAAATCATGCATCTTATCCTTCATCTAAATCTTCCATACCATATTCTCCATCATGCATCTTATATTATATTGTGGGGCATCTTGTTTCTTCAATTGGTCATCCCATTCCATCTTAAATGTCCTTGCAAAAATCCAAAAAAATCAGATACATCAAAATCCAAAAAAATTAGAAAACATCAAAATTAGAAAAATCAGATACATGAAAAAACAAAAAATAATTTTTATTTTTTTTCCCAAAATCCAAAAAAAAATCAATAAATCATATGCTTTCATCAATAAAATGGTTGTGTCTCACCCTAGACTGGGGGAAAATTCCTAAATTCACTATGGGCAATCAAATTTTGAACTTTTTGAGCAGACAAACAAGCAACACGTGTCAATTATTAGAATATCATATCAACAATCGAATATCCAATCAAGCCTAGTCAAAATAGCTTTGAGACATGTCATACATTGAAACTGAAGCAAACTAGATGATCTTAATTTGAATACAATGAATGGGACATTTAAATCATAAGTTGAATTGTTTTTTTTTAAATTTGATGACATCATATCTTTGGAGTGGCTCAATGATGTACTAAACTAGAGTCACAAGGAAGGAGTGTGATTTTTCTTTGTCTGTTGTCTGTGAGTTGATCATTATTACTATGCAAATTTTTTGTGGGACATGCTCTACAACGTATCATTGATGAAATTTCAGAATTTGCATAAGAAAAAGGTTAACTCTTGTCTGTTTATGAAAGCAATACTCAAGTCATCTTGGTTCAATTATACCTCGATGCTTGTATTAACTTTCTAGATCAAACATCATGGAAGTAGTTTTCAAGTCATCAATGGTGTGAATATCCCCTTTGATGCTTGTACTAAATTCCAGCATATTATAAGCTCAATGATGAAACGTAAAGCATAAAGCAGCTCACAAAATGACAACTTTGTATTTTTGTTTGCATATTAGATAGATTGCATCCATATTAGTTTATGCATGAGCATTATCATATCCAACACATCTCATCTACATTATCTCAATCAATTTATCCAATCATTTCTTCCAATCTCATCTCAGTCAATTCATCTCACTCAATTCATCCAATCCTTTCTTCTAATCTCATCTAATCAATCCATTCAATCTAGCACAAATCATTTAATCATACCTTTGGTCTTGTTCCTAGCCTTACTTGCAAGCCTTGATCATTATCATCATCATTGGGATGTATCCTTCCCTATCCTTGTGTTGTTCTAGGATGTATCCTTCCCTTATCAACAACACTCTCATCATCATCATCATCATTGGGATATAACCTTCCCTATCCTTGTTTTATTCTGGGATGAATCCTTCCCTCATCAACAACACTATCATCATCATCATCAATCCAGATTGGCTTGTAGTTTGACTAGAGCAACATCATACTTTTTTTTTATCCATTTATGCTTTCTTTCTTCTCATTTTCTCTTACCATTCTCCTATTTCTTATCATCCTCTCTTGTCCATCATTTGGAATCAACTTCCTCATCTTGCCTTTCATCTAATCGATCTATCATCTCAATCCAATCATTTAATCATTCAACCAATCAATCATCTTCATCAAATTCTTGTATCAATCCTCTTCTATCAAATCAATTGAATCAATCTTACTATTTGTTTTTCAATCATGAAAGAAAATTTATCAATCTTAATATTTATTTTTCATCAATCATGAAAACAAATTTATCAATCTATCCTATCATTCTTATCAGTCATCATCAATCAATCATCACAAATTCACTATCACATGATGAATCAATCGAAAAACATCATCATCATCATCATCATCATCATTTCATATCAATCTTTCAATAGTGGTTTTCATCAAATCATCTTTATCGGCCGATGAATCAAATAGAAAATCAATAAAAAATTCATCAAATCATTTTTATCTGATTCATCACTCGAGGGGGCATATAGCATCATCAGTAAATTTTCAAATTCGGGGATAAATTTTTTTTAATTCTTTGAAGCAATGCGTAAAACACATCACTTCAAAGAGGGGCAAAATGTACACATCTAAAAATGGTCAGATCATATTAGCTTGGTAAATTAATTAAATACACATTATTTAATTAATCCTCTTGATTCAACTACATTTAAATAAATTTAATAATTTGTTTATAAACGTTCACCTTTTCTATAAATCATTCACTATTATCATTTACTCATGTCTTCTTAATTAATTAAATAAATACTATTATTTATTTTAATTAATTATCATATTACCTTATTATATAAAGTAAATACATTTCTTCAAATATCAAAACCCATAACCATACACTTAATTAAATATTCCATATTTAATTAAGAAAGCTTCTATATTCTCCAAACATATAACTAAATATTTATATTTTATTGGAAGCTTCCATTTGCACATGTCACAAGAAATTAAATAAAATTATTATTTAATTGAGAAATTATCTTCAACAAACAAAACTACTTCATGACAAATAGCAATTTGTCTCCATTTTTGAATGAGGGGGTTTTGTGGGTTGAAAACATAATCCATCTTTTTCTCTGCAGCAGCTATATTCTCTCCAAACTCTCCATCTCTCACCATCCATTCTTCTAGGCTAAATATCAACAATTGAAGCTTCCCAACAAAGATTTTTCCTTTTGAAAATCTATAAATACAACCTCTTGGATTTTCCAAAATATAGGTTTTAGTTGCATAGTAAGAGAATTATAGTGAAATATCTTCAGCAATCAAGAATAGTAATCTAGTTTCAATGCATAGCTTAATCATGCTCATTAGCTGCACAATTGTTGGAGTGAAATTACACTGAGAGGGGGGGTGAATCAGTGTTTATAATTTCTTAAACAATTTAAACTGAAATTGGAAAGAACCATACATATGTTCTCATTTATCAATGATAGTGTCATTCATGTATTCGAATGCAATCATATAAACTGAGACGAGTAATGTAACATTGTATTTTAAAGCAGTAAAGTATTGAAGCAAATGAGTCACAAAGACACAAATAGATACATGATATGCCGAGTGGAAAACCCTCCTGGGGTAGAAAAACCATGCCTGAACCTACTGCCTTTTTTAGGCTTTCATTTCAATAATTTATTTTGACAAAGCCTCAATGGCTGATTTCTGAGCACCGACTCAAGGAGCACCAACCCCTCTATTTAGAGATACCAATCTCAAGGAGCATGAACCCCTTTCTTGATATTCAATAGAATGTACAATAGTACAAAGGATCTCTTTGTTTCACTTGATTTCTGTCAAGTGCCTCTTGACAAACAAAACATAGAATTTTCAAGAGTCAAAATTGACTATTTAGAATTCCATGCATTATCTAATCTCGATGCAGCTTGAGGAAAATCCTATCACTGTCACAATATAGTCTCATCAAACTGTTTTAGAATAATACATCTTTTCTTTCTTTTCTCACTGTTTAATTTTCAATTTTTAGCATCAAAAAAATTGAATAGACATTCGCATCTCTAAATAGTAAAACCTTTGTTTCATGTTTTTGATTTTCTGTCATGATAGAACCCTAAACTCATTTTTTTTGGATTTTTACAAAAAGCATCATTACATATTGGGAGTATTACCACTGTTTCTCAAAACTCACATACCAGAAGGTTATACAAGGTTGTTTTTAAGGTTACAGAATGACTGACAAGAAACAGATCTGATGTTGTAGTGATCATAAAAGAATATTCTTTCTTTTTGTTGACGATAGAACAGAAAAGTCCAAGAATAAAGGTGTGACAGAGCATATCTTCACTAGAAGCCTGCACATGCAGTGCTTAAACAAAAGCAGTAAGATCACATCATTTAAAATTGAAATGATAACCATTTTCCTTGACTGAACCAACAATGCATCAAAAGTATTTTTAGCAAAAAGAAACCACCTTTAGATTTTACCCACATGTAGTAATGAAGAATGCATATACCATAGGAGTTCTGACAAATAAGCTGCAATGAAAAAGAGATAACTGAAACCACAACTAGCATGCAATTGAAAGCTATTAACCATGCATTATAATAGCTACCCACAACTTCCAGTGAGGCTGAGAGAATATTTCGAGATCAATACCCATTATAGTGATTGTAAAACTTAAGAAACTAAGATCATTATGAAGTGTGACTGAAGTAACTTCACACGAACCATTATCCATGAACCCAGATAGGCAAATCCAATTTTTAACAAACTGTAACAACAATGCCCAATAACAGAAAAAATTGTGATAACTTTTCCAAAATGTTGTCACATAATCAAGTAAACATTTTAGATCTTTCATGAGAAGAAAAAATCGTTTCATTTTTCTATTTGCAAAAGAGAGAAAAACATGGCTCGAAATAACCTTTACAGAGCTAAAACGGATCTGCAAACCAGACAAGGGACAAATACTTGGAAAATGAAGTTGTTGTCAAAGAATAGATTACTAGATCTACAGAGGAGAAGAAAAACGGCCACACAACCTTCCAAACTCATGCCAACACCTAGTGGCTAGAAACTGACACACAGAGCGACCATTGTGATGGTCTTCTTACAGCTCCCAATCGCTGTCCAAGAACAAAGATACCAAGGATAATAAAGAAACGGCCAAGTGCAATGATCCATGGTGGCGGCCAGTAGGGTTTCAACCAAAAATGTGAAAAGAGTGAAATGAAAATAGTTTGCCCTAATCTTCCAATGTAAGCAAAGTGAATTCCTTTGCAAAGTATGATACCCATTTCGATTCTGAGAGGACAAACATTAATCAATCGAAATCACATAAAACACTTTGGAATCCATGGGTAGATCAATGACATGTATGTCAAAAGGAGTAGATTTGACATTTGTTCCCTTACTGCACAAGCATAGCCACCCTTCGGACTACTCGCGGTACAGCGGTAGCTCCAAGCTAACCACTAGTCATTTTCACCGTGTTACCGTGGTTAGCTACCTAATAGCTCACAGTACAACAGTAGCAGTCTTTCCTATCACTAGTGGTTTCCACCACGTTACCGTGGTTACACATCTGACAGTTCGTAATAAAGTGGTAACTGTCCTGCTTGTCGCTGGCGGTTTCCACTACATTAGGGCGGCTACACATCTAATAGTCTGCGATATAGCGATAACTGACTTGCTTGCCACTGGTGGTTTCCACTGCACTACTATGGTTACCCTCTTAATAGTCTGTGGTACCACGGTAAGACTTTTTAAGAACGGTCTTACCAAATTTGAGTGTTATACCATGCTGTCGGCTTTTAAGCCCAAGTCAATATTAATCATTTTGACTCGATGTAAATGCACATAGGAGATCAATTTAAATCCCTTTAACCAAAACTGATTTTCCATCACATTTAAGTCCAAATCCATATATCTTGCAATGTAACATACTTTCCAAAGCCTTGTGAAGTATAATAAACGCTAATCTCATGAAAAGTTTAGAATGCCATTAACACAATAATGATCACCTTATTATTTTGAGAAACATGCTGCACCATGTGAACCATTAAAAATTTCAAGATGAAAGAGCCTGATCAAACCACACTATAACAACCTGTATAAAACTCAACAAGCACTTGTAATATGCACATGGAGTTAAACAATCAGTGCCACTAGGATAATAAAATCAATGAAGTAACTGTGCCAATCAAAATATGGATCAACTGAGAAGATAACCATCAAGATGCCAAATAACCATAAATTGACATCAAGGACAAAAAATAGCATAAGAGGGATTCAACAAACTCCCCCTTTGTCCTTGATGGAAAAAATGAGCCACCAAACCAAAGATAATGAACTGTAATTGAATGCTCAAAATTCTCCCCCTTTTTGACACAAGGATAAAGGGAGACCAAACAAAGATAAACTAGAACAAACTATGACATCCCAAAAAACTGCGGATTGAACCTTTGAGCAGCAAAGTATGAGCTGCAGGAAGAGCTAACTAGCTCCCCCTATCACCAAGATAGACTAGTTAAGATAATAGAGATTGAGAGACAACTCCCAATCGAGACCTAAGTCTTTCAAAAACATCTTTAGCCAATGGTTTTGTAAAAATATCAGCAACCCGTGCTTGTGTAAGAACATATTGCATAGATACCTCATTAGCCAGCACCTTTTCTCGAAGAAAATAATTTTTTATAGTTATATGTTTAGTTCGAGAGTGCATAACTGGATTTTTTGAGATATTTATTGCACTAGTATTGTCACACAGAATAGTAATTGGTTTTGGAATTTCAATGCCCATATCTGATAGTGTCTGTGACATCCAAATTACCTGAGTGTAGCAAGAAGTGGCAGCTATATATTTTGCTTCAGCAATAGAGAGCAAAATAGATTCTTGATTTTTGTTGTGCCAAACCACTAAACGATCACCAAGAAAGAAAGAAGCACCACTGGTCCTTTTCCTATCATTTAGACATCCTACCCAATCAGAATCAGTATAAGCTACTAAAGAGAAATCACTACTTCTGGGATACCAGAGCCCATAATCAATTGTTCCTTGTACATACTTAAGAATTCTTCTCACAACATTGATGTGAGATTCTTTAGGAGCAGATTGAAAACGAGCAACCATGCAAACAACTTGCATTATGTCAGGTCTTGAGGCTATTAAATGCAATAGGTTGCCTATCATTGACCTATAATTAGTTGAGTTTACAACAAGGGATTCATCAACTTTGCTAAGTTTACAACTAGTAGCCATTGGGGTGCTTATAGGATGACTTTCATCTATTTTAAACCTTTTTAAGATTTCTTTTGCATACCTTGATTGAGATAGAAAGATTCCAGAGTCAAGTTGTGAAATCTGGAGACCTAAGACAAATGACAATTCTCCCAACATTGACATTTCGAATTCAGATTCCATGATTTGTGAGAATTTTTTACTCAAGGCAATATTGTTGCAACCAAAAATGGTGTCATCAACATAAATTTCAACAACAAGAATATCAGATCCTTCAATTTTAACATAGAGATTATTGTCTACTCCTCCTCTAATGAACCCTTTTGACAATAAGTGACTATCCAATCTGGAGTACCAAGCTGTAGGAGCTTGTTTTAGTCCATATAGAGCCTTTTTCAGCCTATAGACATGATTGGGTTTGTTTTTACAGATAAATCCTTCAGGCTGTTCTATGTAAACTTCTTCTTCTAAGTATCCATTTAGAAAGGTAGTTTTTACATCCATCTAATATATTGTGAAATTTTTGAAAATAGAATATGCCAAGAAAATTCTAATGGATTCAAGCCTAGCAACAGGAGCAAAAGTTTCACGGAAATCAATACCTTCTTGCTGAGCATATCCTTTGCAGACATATCTAGCCTTGTTGCGAACAACACAACCATGTTCATCATGTTTGTTTCTAAAGATCCACTTGCCTCCTATGACATTTTTGTCATCTGTTCTTGGGACTAGATCCCAAGTCTGATTTTTTTCAATTTGATCAATTTCTTCCTGCATTGCATTAAGCCAGCATTCATCAGTTAGAGCATCATCAAAAAAATTGGGCTCAAATTGGGTAATTAAACAAAATGCACTAAGCTCAGCTATGTGAGATTTTTCATCATAGTTAACCGAGTTTTTCCTTGTTTGAACTCCTGCAGATCAATCTCCTATAATCAGATCCTTTGGATGATTTCTAGGAAGAGATTTATAGGTAACTTTGGGTTCACATTTTTTTGAGCTGATTTCAGCATCTTAAGATTGTGCTTCAGCAAGTTTAGAGCTTGCTAGTTTTGTTTCAAATCTCTTAGTGATTATATCAAGCTCAAATTCTTCCTCTTCATCATCTTGCATAGGTTTAGTATCTAAAAGCAGATTTTCATCAAATTTGACATTTACAGATTCAACAATTTTGTTCAGTCTATTGTTAAAGCATTTATAGGCTCTGATGTGTGTAGAGTATCCTAAAAAGATACCTTCATCAGTTTTAGATTGGAAACTGCCTAAGTTTCTGTCATCTCTTTTGATAAAGCACTTGCAACCAAATATTCTGAAATATTTAATTTGGGTAGATTTTCCATACCATAGTTCATATAGAGTGAAATTTGATTTCACTCTGATCTGCACTCTATTCAAAATGTAAACAGTTGTATGAACAACTTCTTTCCAGTACATATTTTCTAGATTTGCTTGATTCGGCATGGTTCTTGCCATCTCTTTTACAGTCCTATTCTTTCACTCAACTACCCTGTTTTGTTGGGGTGTTCTAGTAGCAACATACTATCTTTTTATGCCATGTTTGTCACAGTAGTCTATGAATTCTTGTGAGGTGAATTCACCACCTTTGTCAGATCTTAAAAATTTCAGCTTTAAGTCTGTTTCTCTTTCTACCAGTTTTCTAAAAACTTTAAAGCATTCAAAAGTTTATGATTTATTCTTGAGAAAAGTGACCCATACGGGAGTAGTCATCAACAAACAACATGAAATATTTCTCACCATTTATGGATCTAGTCCTTATAGGAAACATAAGTCAGTATGAATAATTTGCAAAGGCTTAGTAGAGAAATGTTCTTTGGATTTAAATCTTACCTTGGCTTTCTTTCCTTTGAGACACTCTTTACAAATAGCTTTTTCAGGTTTTCTAAGAGGGGGCAGACCTCTTACATTTTGATTTTTGCTAATTCTGACCATATTGTCAAAATTAATGTGGCCTAGTCTCTTGTGCCACAGCTATCTTTCTTCAACATGACTCATTAAGCATATACCATGATTGTTCTCATGTCCAGAGGTTTCTAGTAAGTTGTAGACATCTCCTTTAGTCCTCCTTCTAGCAACAACAACTTTACTTGACTTTTTTTTTATTTTGCATCCTTGTGAAGTGAACAGGACTTGATAGCCACTGTCACAGATTTGACTGACACTCAAAAGGTTATGTTTTAATCCTTCTAGATAGTAAACATTTGAGATTGGAGTGTCTTCATTCAGTAACAGAGAACCTCTTCCTTTTATTTGAATTCCAGAGTTGTCTCTGAATTTTACATATCCACCAACATAGTCTTCTAGATTTGTAATTTTTTCTTTGTCACCAGTCATGTGGTTTGAACAACCACTGTCTAGGACCCATAGGTCCTTTTTCTTAGAGTGAAAAGTAGTTTGAACAAGCATAGTCTGTTCAATGTTGTTAACTACTTTGGGTTTCCAAAATTTGATGGTTTTCAGTAGTTTATTTTGCTAATCAGCATTGCATTGCTTTGTTGAATGACCCAAAGATTTGCAATTAAAACATCTAATTTGTCTTGCAAAACCATGATTCTGCCTAAAGCCAAATCTAGGAGTTCTATCATTCATAAATCTGCAAGAATTTACTTTTATGACCAAATTTATTGCAGAAGTAACAATACCCATAAAAGAGAGGGTAGTAGTTGTAAACCATTATGTTGCTCCTAAAAGGATGAATATGATCCTTGACAAACTCAAAATGTTTGAGTTCATAATTTTTGTTTCCAGCAACAATATTGTTCTTCTCACTATCATTTGAGAATTCACCTTTAACAAAGCCAATACCAATTTTTTCTTTGTTTAATTTCTGTTTACTAAGCATGTCATTCAGTTTAAGAGTGCTTTCATACTTTTCAATATTCTTCCTGAGATCTACAATCTCATGTTAAAGTTTCTGAATTTCTTGGTCTTTGGAACTTATGTCAATGCGAAGACAATCTTCAACTCTTTTGGATTCTTTATGTTGAGTTTTTAATGAAATTATCTCAAGATTAATGAGTTGCTCTTCTGAGTTAGCTTGAAAAACATTATGTTCTTGAGCACACGATTGTTTCTTAAGTTTTCTCAGCTCTTTTAGAGCACATTTCAATTCTCCTTCATAGTCCACTTCACCTTCTTCAGCATCATTGGTGTTTGTTTCATCTTGCTGAATGATTTCAGCCATGAAGAGATTTTAATCTTCTTCATCTAAAGGGTCATTAGATTCAGAATCTATTTCATTTTTGCTGAAAAAACTTTTCTTCTTTTTGAAGTTAAATTTTTGTTTGGGTCTATAAGGCTTTTTCTTGGAAAATTTCTCAGATTTCTCATTATCACTGTTTGTGTCACCATAGGGACACTTTGTAGAAAAGTGGCCTATTTTTCCACATTTAAAACATTTGAAGGGAATTTTTTCCTTATACTTTCCAGAGCCCTTTTTGAGTTTCTTTACAAAATGGGATTCTTTTGAATCAGAAAATTATGATTCAGAGAGCTCATCCCTTTCTTTCCTTTCAACATTAAATGTTGCTTTTTTTGTAGTGGTGTTGTTTTTACTAATCCTCATTTCATAGGCAGTCAGAGTGCCTTGTAAACTGTCAAGGGTAAGCTGGGTAAAATGTTTCTTCTCTTCTACAGTAGCTACCTTAGCTTCAAATTTTGTTGGCAAGGTTCTTATGACCTTGGTTACAATGTCAAGCTCCTTGAATTCTTCTCCTAGACCCTTCATAGTGTTTACTATTTCATCAACTCTTAGAAAATAGTCAGCAACTTTTTCATCATCCCTCATTTATAATTCTTCAAACTAATGTTTTAAGGTGAGGACTTTGGACTATTTTACCTTTTCATTTCCTTGATAGATATTTTCAAGTTTAGTCTAGATTTCTCTAGTAGAACTATAGTGCATGACTTTAATGAATACATATTTAGTCAAAGCACATAGAAGAGCATGCTTTTCTCTTGCATTGGTTTCATATCTCTTCTTTTCATTAGAAGTAGTTGGAAAAGTAGTTGGTACAGTCTACCTAGTCAATACTATGCTCCAGACATCAAGGTCTATAGAAGTTAAATAAGTCTCCATTCTGATTTTCCATAATACATAATCAGTTCCATCAAATAATGGAGCTCTAGTCATGGAAGTACCTTCATGAGCTTGAGACATTTTGAATAGACTCCAAGTCCAAAATCAATCCTAAGATGGAAAGACCTATCAGAGGACCCTAGGCTCTAATACCAATCGTTGGAGTGAAAGTACACTAAGAGGGGGGGTGAATCAGTGGTTATAACTTCTTAAACAATTTAAATTGAAACTGAAAAGAACCATACATATGTTCTCATTTATCAATGATAGTGTCATTCATGTATTCAAATGCAATCATATAAACTAAGATGAGTAATGTAACATTATATTTTAAAGTAGTAAAGTAATAAAGCAAATGAGTCACAGAGACACAAATAGACACACGAAATCCCAAGTGGAAAACCCTCTTGGGGTAGAAAAACCACTCCTGAACCTGCTGCCTTTTCCAGGCTTTCATTTCAATAATTTATTTTGACAAAGCCTCAATGGCTGATTTATGAACACCGAATCAAGGAGCACCAACCCCTTTCCTGATATTCAATAGAATGTACAATAGTACAAAGGATCTCTCTATTTCACTTGATTTTTGTCAAGTGCCTCCTAATAGACAAAACATAGAATTTTAAGGAGTCAAAATTGACTCTTCAGAATTCCATGCATTATCTAATCTCGATGCAGGTTGAGGAAAATCCTATCACTGTCACAATATAGTCTCATCAATCTGTTTAAAATAATACATCTTTTCTTTCTTTTCTCACTGTTTACTTTTCAATTTTTAGCATCAAAAAAATTGAATAGACATTCACATCTCTAAATAGTAAAACCTTTGTTTCATGTTTTGTATTTTCTGTTATGATAGAAACCCAAACTCACCATTTTTGGATTTTTACAGAAAGCATCATTACATATTGGGATTATTACCACTATTTATCAAAATTCACATACCAGAAGGTAATACAAGGTTGTTTTTCAGGTTACAGAATGACTGACAAGAAACAGATTTGATGTTACAATGATCATAAAAGAAAATTCTTTCTTTCTATTAAGGATATAACAACAAAGTCCAAGAATAGAGGTGTGACAAAGCATATCTTCACTAGATGCCTGCACATATAGTGCTTAAACAAAAGCAGTGAGATCACATCATTTAAAACTGAAATGATAACCATTTTCCTTGACTGAACCAACAATGCATCATAAGTACTTTTAGCAAAAAGAAACCACCTTCAGATTTTACCCACATGTAGTAATGAAGAATGCATATACCATGGGAGTTATAACAAATAAGCTGCAATGAAAAAGAGATAACTAAAACCCCAACCAGCATGTAATCGAAATCTATTAACCATGCATTATAATAGCTACCCACAACTTCTAGTGAGGCTAAGAGAATATTTTGAGATCTATACCCATTATAGTGATTGTAAAACTTAAGAAACTGAAATCATTATGAAGTGTGACTAAAGTAACTTCACACGAACCGTTATCCATGAACCCAGATAGGCAAATGTAATTTTTAACAAATTGTAATAGCAATGCCCAATAGAAGAAAAAATTATGATAAATTTTCCAAAATGCTGTCACAGAATCAAGTAAACATTTCAGATCTTTCATGAGAAGAAAAAAATGTTTCATTTTTCTATTTGCAAAAGAGAGAAAAACATGGCTCAAAATAACCTTTACAGAGTTGAAATGGATCTACAAACCAAACAAGGAACAAATTTTTAGCAAAAGAAGTTGTTGTCAAAGAATAGATTACCAGATCTGTAGAGGAGAAGAAAAATGGCCACACAACCTTCCAAACTCGTGCCAACACCCAGTTGCTGGAAACTGACACATAGAGCGACCATTGTGATGGTCTTCTTACTGCTCCTAGTCGCTGTCCAGGAACAAAGATGCCAGGGATAACAAAGAAATGGCCAAGTGCAATGATCCATGGTGGCGGCTAGTAGGGTTTCAACCAAAAATGTGAAAAGAGTGAAATGAAAATAGCTTGCCCTAATCTTCCAATGCAAGCGAAGCGAATTCCTTTGCAAAATATGATACCCATTTGGAGTCCGAGAGGACAAACATTAATCAATTGAAATCACATAAAACACTTTGCAATCCATGGGTAGATTAATGACATGTATGTCGAAAGGAGTAGATTTGACATTTGTTCCCTTACCGCACAAGCACGGCCACCCTTCAAACTACTCGCGGTACAATGGTAGCTCCAAGCTAAGTGCTAGTCATTTTCACCACGTTACCACAGTTAGCTACCTAACAACTCATGGTACAGTGGTAGCAGTCTTTCCTATCACTGGCAGTTTCCACCGCGTTACCACGGTTACACATCTGACAATCCGCGGTGTAGCGGTAACTGTCCTGCTTATTGCTGGTGGTTTCCACCACGTTACTGCGACTACACATTTGACATTCCATGGTATAGCGATAATTATCTTGCTTGTCGCTGGCAGTTACCCTCTTAACAGTCTGCGGTACTGCAGTAAGACTTTTTAAGCGTGGTCTTACCAAATTTGATTGTTATACCATGTTGTTGGCTTTTAAGCCCAAGTCAATATTAATCTTTTTAACCCGATGTAAATGTACATAGGAGATCAATTTAAATCCCTTTAACCAAAACCAAATTTCCATCACATTCAAGTCCAAAGCCATATATTTTGCAATGTAACATACTTTCCAAATCCTTGTGAAGTATAATAAAGGCTAATCTCATGAAAATTTTAGAATACCATTAATGTTAGAAATCTTGAATAAGATTAATAACCAGGAACACCTGCAAAAACAATGATAAATATTCCACAAGAGGATATGCAAGAATGAGCTTGCTTGATATTAAGACCTCTCAAATGATGAGGTAAAAAGGATGTTTCAAATGATATAATAACCCTCCTTATATAGGAAAGGGTGAGATACAAGATGCATTAAGATGTTGCCATGTGTCTTGATCTAACAACATGTGACAACATGGAAACCCTAACAGCATTATTAAAAGATTAAATGCAACCTAGGGTTAATATGACCTAAGTTAACTTATGCTAGTGTAGTAAATAATATATTACACTAACACCCCCCCATAAGTGCAACTTAGGGAGGAAAAGAAAATGCAATGATTATGCATGATGATGATGGGTCCCGACTGATGGCCATATTAGGTACCCATGTACATAGGATGGAAATGCAACTAATCTCCCACTAAATGGAGAAAAGAGGAAAACCCAGTGAGAAGAAAACCCCTCTTTAAAAAAAGGAGATGAAATGCAGAAAGGTGATGAATGGAGGACTCAACATCATCCCCCCAAGGACAAGAATCATCACATGGATACAATACAATCAATGCCCCCTCCCATAGGAGGGAAATAGAGAGACAATATAGCCCCCCCCAAGATATGTGATCACCTGCAAAAAAGGTAAGTGTATGTAGACAAAACATGATCCAATGTCGACAAACAACTTGTCTCCCTTTCAGAAGAAACAAAACCAGGTGCAAGTGTAGAGATGCTTCCCATTCTAGATAGGAATTGAAGGAAGGATGGATGTATATGAATGTTGATGATGTCTTTGAAAGCTGCTCATGTTTTTCCTTGGCTGATGAAGATGAAGATGCCACAACCCACTCAGGTACATACCCAATCAATGTAGAAGGTGACAAATCAGGACGATGCGAAAATAGATGCTAAACAAAATCCAAAGACTATGATGATTTGACAACAGGAGTGCAATGACTGTCATCCAATAGGAGAGATATCCCCTCAAATATGTCCTCCAAATTTGAAATGTGAGACTCCACAAACAAGGATGCAATGTTTGATAGATAGGAATCCCAATCAAGAAGACAAAGTGATACTGATTGTAATGAAATCACTGAAGGTGAAGGTATATCAACTGTCTCTGATGGAGAAGTAGGAGCATCAAAAGAACCCTCTTCATCCTCATCCTCATCTAAAGATTCAAAGTATTCCAAATATTCAAACTCCTGAATAGTATTTGCATCATAGGGTATCCTATCGGAAAGATGAAGAGGCACAAGATAATCTAAAATAGGATCATCTGGGAATGGCTGAATGTCATGATCTCCATGTATCTCCCAAATTTTAGTCCAAAGAGTATGAGGGAAATCACAATGATCAACACTTTTTAAGGTGGAAACATCAATATGCATTGCAATGACTCCTAAGACATGATCCCTTTTGCAATTTCAAGCAAATTTCTTACTGTCAGTACCAGGAGGGGGAACAATATTATACAAATTTGGCAACAAATGAAGCCATCGAAGATGTGTGATGATACCATTTCTCCATTGTGTGTAGTTTCCTCATTTCAACATGATCAAAGCAGGATGAAATGAGAACCCCATAATGAACTATGATGCATAAAATCATGTTTCTAAAAGAGAATATGTGCTAACAAGAGTCAACACATTGAACCCCCCCTTTTTACTCAATCAAAGAACCCCCCCAAGAAAATATGATTTTGCACTTTATATTAGTGTGTTTACAACTTCCACCAGCAAGAAATACTAAGTGGTCTTGATTTCAATGTATTACAAAACCCTCACAAATAGGGTGTAAACTGAAACTACAATATTGGAACTCAGACAGGTAAAACTAACAGCACCACTGCAATTTACTCAAAAAAGAATATAATTTCAAAAAAAGAATCACCTCGATACGAGGTCGTATGAGAAAGTTATGCTTCTTTGAAGTTCCCAAAACGAGAACCGTGCAATGTCACGACTGAGAATCTATAATTTCTGAAAAATTTCTGCATCAAAACCAAAAAAACATCTACACTAGTGCATAAAGCACAAAAAAATAGCCAAATTCAAAAAAAAAATCGTGAGAAACGGAGTTCGTATGAGCAAGAACGGAGCATTGGAAAACTGCCTTCAAATCTGAAATTGCCAACGGAGAGGGGTACGGCTGAAGCTTTTTGAGTTCATTTCTGCAAAATATACAGATTGCATGCAAAAACTAAAAAGTATCTAGATGGTTTTTTTATGCAGCAAACAAAACCCAGATGGCATTTTTTCTTGTAGATGTAAAAAAGATGTAGATCTAGTGTAAAATAGACGCCTTTAGCAACAAAAAATGACCCTAGCAACCAAAAAATGACATGCAAAGGTTGAATCAGCTACCTAAAACATGAAAAGGCATGCTGGAACCTGCAATGTTGATTAAAAATGCAAAATATGCAAGTCGGTTGTCAGATTTGAACTTGAAACCCCGGTTCTGCAATTGTGTATCACGATCTCTGTTTTGGTGAAGCAAAAGCCAGATCTGACTTTCTTGACAGCCCTAGACTCGGATATGAGGTCAGATTTCCTCCAACATGCACCGAAAGTGACCTTCCAAGAAAACCTTAATATGGAAACAACCTCAAAGAAGATCTTATAGCCATAGCTCAATCCTCAGATTTGGGAAGAGTCTTGCAGGAATGGCTCTGATACCATGTTAGAAATCTTAAATAAGATTAATAACTAGGAACATCTGCAAAAACAATGATAAATATTCCACAAGAGGATATGCAAGAATGAGCTTGCTTGATATTAAGACCTCTCAAATGATGAGGTAAAAAGGATGTTTCAAATGATATAATAACCCTCCTTATATAGGAAAGGGTGAGATACAAGATGCATTAAGAGGTTGCCATGTGTCTTGATCTAACAACATGTGACAAGGAGGAAACCCTAACAACATTATTAAAAGATTAAATGCAACCTAAGGTTAATATGACCTAAGTTAACTTATGCTAGTGTAATAAATAATATATTACACTAACAATTAACACAATAATGATCACCTTATTATTCTGAGAAACATGTTGCACCATTGGAATCATTAACAATTTCAGGATGCAAGAGCCTGATCAAACCACACTGTAACAACCTATATAAAACTCAACAAGCACTTGTAATGTGCACATGGAGTTAAACTATCAGTGCCACCAAGATAATAAAATCAATGAAGTAACTATGCCAATCAAAATATGGATCAACTAAGAAGATAACCATCAAGATGCTAGATAACCACAAATTGACATCAAGGACAAAAAAATAGCATAAGAGGGATTCAACAAATAGCTATATCATCTTACAATCATTTAGCATAGGAGTTTAGATTTCTTAACTTGCATAATACTCATTATTGGAGTGGTCATTCTACTGAGTTGATGCTTATACAAAGCTGAGAGAAAATAATTTATGTAGAAACACTAAAGATAAAGGACAATGGAATGACTTTGCAGAATCTGCATTATTTAGTTTGTTTTACTTAATTAGATTATTCAATATAGTGTTTCATTGGTGTATTGTTTGTTTTTATTACTGACACATATATATCACACACATATATTACTTAGCATAAAAAAACACTAAGTTCTTTAATTGGTTTTATAGATAAGTACCATCTCCTCTTATTTAATTCTCATATTTATTATTATTCATTTAAGAACTCCAACTAATTTAATCTAGGTTAATCTAATATTTGTTTGTTCATTATTTTATCATGTTTTTAGATTTGATTAAGGTTTGATTCCCTTTTTCATTTTATTCTTTATAGATTATTTATATATTATGGATTGTGATTTATCATATAACCTTACATTTTTTACCCTACCTATCTTTGAATAGTAGTATTGGATTGTATATTGCATTGGATAACATTTATATATGTGTGTATATATGTATATGTGTATATGTATATATGTATATATGTCAATCGAGTAGATAGGGTTGTGTTAGTTGTCCAAATAAATGATGTATATATGTTAATTAACAAAGCTATATACTATTTATCATGATGAACATGACAATAATAAATATTTTAGATTGCTATTTTATTCAAAAAAATCCATATTTTTACAAATTTATGATATTGATATTTGAAAAAAAAATCAATTTATAGGGAGTTTTATTTGGGCATTCAAAAAGAAAAACCAAACACACCAAAAATGTGCATTTAAGAATTTTTTTCTAGATTAAACAATAATGGCATACCTCTCTAGGTGAATGAGTTTATTGGGTGAATCTAGATGCAAGATGAAAATCTTCTCTATGACTTTTGGGTGAAAGGTTAGATTTTACTTTTTATTTAATTTTTTTTTCATGTTTCAAGAAAAATGTATTTGAAATTGGAGTAATTAGGAGCATTAATCATTAATTAATTATTAGGTACTTTATTACTTTAATTACTTAAGCTAAAATTAGGAGTTCTTTTCTATTATTATATTGGGCTATTTATAGGTCAAGTTGTCTCATTGCATTAGATCATGACACTTATCACAATCTAATCAAATCCTCATCTAGGGTTTACACTTTTGATTATATAAACATTTATTTATAATTTTTAATCATCTAGGTATTTAATTGATAGTATAGTTATGATTTAATATTAATATTAGATGCTTGTACAGATTTAATCATTCTCTCTTGGTTGCTTAGACAATTACTTGCTTTGATCTCTCATTTTTTATAGGCATTTTTGTTGTGGTTGTTTTTGGGAGTTGTAGGATTCAATATCAAATTCAACATGGTATCAAGGCACTATATCTATGATTTCCTTTCTATATTATGATATATTCGATTTTGAGGGAAAAATAAGCTCATCTTAGGGTGAAATAGGTATCATCATTGAGTCTAAAATGACCAAAATATCTAAGAACGACTATTGTTTCATTGAATTTGGAGTAGTTGCAAAAACTGATTTTTTTTTAATAGCAAGGACCTTTGTACAATTTTTTTTATGGTTGTATAGAATATATATGATCTTGATGCATTTATTACTAAGCATGACATAAGAACAAGTGAGTTTCAAAATCTCTAATTTTTAAAAAATTCCAAAAACATAAAAAAATATTTTTCAAAAGTAAAAGAAAACATAGGCTTCAAAAAGTGGTGTGCACTTTTCCCACCATTGTATACCTTCCTATGTCACTGTCACATCAACAATGACCCACAATAGTTGGCTAACATACTCGACCAACAAATTCTTGTTGATGGGCTACAAATACGCACTGGTGGAAAAGTTCCCTGATGGTGGTAGTGAAAAAGTAAACCACAAAAAAATGGTATTCCCTTCACAATAACTAGAATATTCAAAGGTTCCCTTGGAATTTTCAAATGACACTAGAGACCAAAATATTTTCCAATAGGAATTTTTTGATCAAGAAAATACTTCATAGTGATGAAATCTTTGGAGATTTCAAGAGCATATTCCGACACAGATAAGTTTTTTGATCATCGACGTAATTTTTTTGCACAAGGGAAATAGTAGACACAATATATATTGTTGACGTCAGTATGAATTCATTATTAAAAACAATCATACGACCACTCAACCCCCCTCCAAGCCCTAATTCTCCCTAAATGAGCATTTTTTCTTTTTGGCATAAAATGGGCATATACTATCAAAATTAGGAAAATGAGATATTGTCAGAAAGTTGGTTCCAAGAAATTTCTAGTGGTGTAGGTCTTATCATCAAATTTTCCTACTAGTTCACTTTATTCTGAATCAAAATATCATCATTTTCTTTTTTTGAGCTCATAAATTTTAACCTGTATCTCCAATTTTCATGATTCTAGCAGTGTTGGAAAGGTATTTCAAAGGTATTCAAATCTATTCATGCACTTTTTCTAGATTTTCCCCAAGTACATTTATTTATTTATTTCACATTTCTATAAATTACTTGGATGTATTGGCACCTAGAAAGAATATATTTGTGTGAGATGACTTCATCTGATCTACTTTACATGCATTGAGGCTATCAGTCTCTAATTGTTTTATTTGAGGAAGTATCACAATTTTTTATATTCATTATTTTGTGGTAATCTTGGAAAAGGATACCCGAGTCTTGGAGAAATGATATCCTAACACATCTCAAGTAGCTTTATAATTTTCCTTATCTTTATGGAATCATACCTACACTAGAAACATTAGGGATTTATTTGGAATGGGTTATTATAAGTGATCATGTTGTAGTATTGATTTGTTCTAGTGTTAATATTCAAACTATCTATGCTATTTTGGATATTGATTGTCCCCACAAACTTTGGAATAAAATTTGGTAGATCCATCAAGACCATCATACCTCTCCATTCCCATAGGATCGTGCTAAAAATTGTCTCATTCTTCTTATAGATGTAGATTGTATACCCTTTGATGATAATACTTTAGAAGATATTGAGTATATCATAGGTCATGCATGTTTCAATGGTTCAAAGAATTGTCATGTTACCACTCTTCATATCAAGACATAATCACCATATCATGTTTTTCTAATCAGCTTGGCATCACCACATCCTTGGCCCCTATTGGTCTAGTACAAAAAGACATCCATATTCTTCTAGAAATGACTACTTGGGATTCTTATCTTACAAACATATAATGTCCTTGTTTATAGAGTCTTAGATTATAGATTTGGAGGATTAATTTGAGGAAATTTATCTCCTATGTTTTGATAGACACATCATCACTTTTGGCCCATCATATTCAACATCTTTGGAATTTTTTATACGTCATTCTTCACATGATCCTTGATTGACATAATATCATTTTGACATGTGGGCACTGAAGCACTTTTTAGGACACAGATCATTTGTATTTTGATTTCTAATTCTTTCATCTTTTGGGAATGGATTCTCCAATCACCAATGGATCTATTTATTCCTAAGGGGATAAATTTTGTTTGGTCTTCAAGCATTTCTCATAGGCACATGATATCTTTCTTTATGGGGGGATTCATATACTAATTTTATCTCTCCTATTGGGGGGAAATCTATTGTACTTGTGTGATATAAATAGTCCTTGGGTGGTCACACTGAGTCATCCTTAGATGTTCTTCTTTCAATAGTGCAGTTGTTTCATTTTCTCTCTTTTGGAGAGGATTTTTCTCCCATGTGGTTTTATCATTTTCTTTGGTTATGTAAGACTCATTTGTTTTTACAAGGGTACCTCATCAAACCTTGTAGCCAAGACCATTCTACATCCATCATTGCATTATTTATCGATTTTTTAGTTTCTCCCTAAGTTGATCTTAAGGGAGGCATTGGAGTAATTAATATAACACTTGAAAATTAATTAATAATTAATTAATTAATAGGTCCCTTATTACTTTAAGATAAACTTAGGAGTGATTAATTATTATTATATTGATTTGTAGGAGTTGAGAAAACTAACTTCAAACTCCAAGATCACTTGTATGCAAATGGATACCTGTCACAACCAAACAAGGGTTTGCTAGTGAAGTTGAAAGGTTCTAAATGAGCCCACCAGGGATCAAGTCTTGTTGAGTGCAAAGGCTCCGACACCAAAAAAGGGATGAGGTCGGGATCGTGCCCTGGGCGAATTTGGCGGAATGGATACCCCTTAGTCCTTGGCCCTTAGCCAAAGAGGTTCAACCCAAAAAGGCTCATGCTCTTGTATCAGATAGCAAAAAAGAATTTGTGGATGACCTCCATAAAAAAAAAACCTTTACTCTAACACCCCCCCTTAAGATGAGAAACAATGCAACTACAAACAAGTGCAAGAAAGCAAAGGTAACTACAATGCAAGAAGGAAAACATGGGTCCTGGCAACTAGGCCAGATCAGGTACCCAAATACAACCAGATCTTTGTAAAAAGGAGAAAATAGAGAAAACCTAATGGGAAAAGCTCTACTCCAAAAAGAGATGCAGAAAGCCAAGAAGAACAGCACTAAAGTAGAAGAAGCTGCAAAAAATTGTCAAAAGATGACTGCTATGGTGTTGAAGAACCTCTGTTGAAGATAGGATGATCAGGATCAAGAAGACAACAATTTGTATAAGTGCCCCAAATGACACTACTCGAATCATATGGCAAACAAAGAAAAACACCTGGATCGAAGATATAGATGGCACAAGTACCAATAGTTTGAAAAATACTGACCAAATGAGAATGGAAGATCCCTTCCAAGGCAAAACCAAGGAAGAATTAACATGAACAGTATAATACCACCCCAATGCTGAACTGAGAGAGTCTGGTAGATCCACTGAAATGGTGTGTAACACCTTGTAGTGCATGAAGAAGAAGAAACAACATCTTAAAGTGCATAAGAAAGCACCTGCAACTAAAAAAGTGGTGTGCAAAACAAAGCACACATGCATGAGGCTAGAATCATATGGATCCATTGTCATCGTGGAGGGACACTCACTGGACAAAGGTGTGATGGCAAAACAAAGGCACTACACAACCCCCCCATGGCACTTTATAAAACAATGCGAGTACAAAATATGGCACAACTTTATGTGCAAAATCCTCAAAAAATACATGTACAATAGTGTGGCACTTTATCTCAGTGTGTTTACATAAAATATTGGTTACAAATGATGCTAAAAATGCCCACAAAGGACAAAAAATTGGAAATACATGAAGAACAACCAAAAACAAAGCATCCCATGCAAACGAGAAGATCCCAAGAGCAAATATTTCCAAGTAATTCACCAGAGTGTGAAAACACAAAAGAATGAATACAATATACCTGGACGGAAATCTAATGCATACAAAAAAGAAAATAGTGCATGCACTGATGAATGTTCACATCTACCTCCATGATGGAAAATAACTTCAAATTTGTGTAGATGACAAAATCTGAAAAAATGGCCCACACTACTATGAAGTGCTCAAAAATAGTTTTCCGTTGATATCTCATTTGCCAAAAATAGACACCGTGGCCAAAAGTTATGAATTTTTCAAAAACTGAATTTAGGTTGCAGGAAACGAGTTTTCTAGCAAAAATGTCTATTTCTAATTTGATTTCTGGAAGATCTACTCACTCTTTGTAGACAAAAATAAAAACTCAGAAATTGTTTTTTGATCGAACAAGCAGAAGATTAAAAAAATAAATTAAAAAAATTGACTTTTAGCCAGGAGAAAAATGATGTCTGACACTTTTGGACTGCGATTTTCTCCAGATTTGTGCAAGATATGCAAAATCTAAAAGATACTTAGTTCAGATTTTGACGTTGGCTACAAAACCCAAAAATCGTTTTTCCTGCAAATAAGCGAAAACTAGATTTTTGAAGCAAAAATGATGACGGCTCCAATAAAAAATGGCTTGCAACAAACCCTTGTAGCTCCAAATTCTTCAAACAAGAATAGGCATGTAGTAGGAAAGCTCTGATACCATGTAGGAGTTGAGAAATCCAACTTCAGACTCCAAGATCACTTGCATGGCAATGGATACCTGTCACAAGGAACAAAATGGATGGAGAAAACAAACAAAGGTTTGCTGGTGAAGTTGAAAGGTTCTAAATGAGCCCACCAGGGATCAAGTCTTGTTGAGTGCAAAGGCTTCGACACCGAAAAAGGGAAGAGAACAAAAGGGAATTGGTATGAATATACAATGAGATCAATCCTTATTAAAAGGAGATCATGCAAACCCTAAAGAAACCCTAATAAGAAAAACCCTAAAAGAAGCCTTAATAGGAAAACATTTAATAATTAATATAATTATTAAATGTCACTTTATGCAAACTAATGTGAAATCTTAAGAAGGGAATAAAGGTAATTTAATCCACATAATTAAGTTAAAATATTTATTCTAACATGATTTATAGGTAAACTTGTCTCATTGCATAAGATTAGGACACTTGTCAAAATCTAATCAAATCCTCATAGGGTTTGCAATTTTGATTTTATAATAATTCATTTATACTTTATAATCATCTAGGTATTCAATTGATAATACAATTATAGGTTAATCTCAATATCGGATGCTTGTGTGGATTCAGTCATTCTTTTAGTTTCATAGAAAATTAGTTGCTTTCATCTCTTGTTTATGATAAGTGTTTTGGTTGCAGGTGATTTTTGGGAGTTGTGGTGTTCACTATCAATTGCAACATTTGAATGAAAAGGTTTTGGTTTAATTGTTCCTTCTTGAATATCAATTGAGAAAAATATTTTTGGCTAAATCCATTTCACTCGAAACCACCTTGCAAGAAGATTTTTTGCTGGCCAAAAATGTGATATCGGTTTGGAATTTTACCCCATATGTAAAGTATAAACATGTTGCTGTAAGATGGGGTTTGTTAGTTTCTAGCCTAGAATAGTGACAGATAACACCTCTAGACCATTAACCACACCTAAAGAAGAGAAAACAATGAAAGCATGAGAAAATAATAACATTAAATCACAATAATCCCCATGCTTGAATCTTGAATCAATTCCCTTGCTCTCTTATTTCTCCGTTTTGCAATTTTTTCTCTCAGATTTGTTGCTTCACATGTGCAAATACCTGCAAAATAGTAAGTAGACAGTTGGAGACAATTAGCTATTAAATTGAAAATGGAGGAGAAAGTTTCCTTTTATAGACAACCTTTTGAATGGATGACTAATATTAATCCTCTAGAAGGATTCCAATATCAGTGGATGAGAATGAATGAGATAGAGGTTATGAAATGGATGGTTGAGATCGAGATTCTAGAAAGATGCTCGGATCAACGGTTGAAAATTGATGCAACCAAAATATTTCATGCATGGAAAATATATGACGCCGACAACTATGACACTAAATGGCTATGAAAACACTGCAGGCAATGATAGGGATTAATGACAAGGCATCATTGACCATAAGAGGTGCATAAATAAATTTTTTTTAATTATTTATTTGAAAATGGAGGAGAGGGACAAGTGGAAAATAAATAATTTATTTCAAATTATTTATTTAGAGGAAATGAAAAAGGAGATTTAATTAAAGGAGGAGATAGAAACTAGACATGGATAATTAAATTATTTAATTATTCATTCAAAAGGGAGGAATGACACATAAATAAATAATTTCTTCAATTATTTAACTATAGAAGAATAAAGGGTCAAATTATTATTATCTAACTATGGATGCAAGACAAATAATCAAATAAATAATTTATTTAACTATTGGAGAAAGGGATATATTAGTGACATAATTAAATAATTTTAATTGATCAGGATAGAAATGAGAAGGTGAATCAATTAAAAAATTAAAATTATTTAATTAATAGAGGAATATGATCGAACATTATTCAATTATCAAAAGATGATGACTAGGAAACATGACACTCGTAGACTTAGGACATTTTTCAGTGTCTACATTTTGCCCCTCTTTGACATAATACAGTTCATCGTGTTGTGTCAAAGAAATTTAATTCTAAAATATGCCCTAGTGTAAAGAGAAAGGGGAAGGATAGCCAGGAGGGTTGTGGTATGCCCCGTTGAGAGGATAGGTGGGTTGAAAGAACACAAATGTGCTCTCAAAATGGAAGATAAGACTAGAGGATGAAGGATAGAAGAAATTTTAGCATGAAGGAGATGGATGTTAGTGTGAAAAGGGGAAAGAAGATAGATAGGAAATGATAAGGGAACCAATTTGCATGCTTACTTTTTTATATTTATCATCATTTGGCATCAAAAATGTCACAAATGGACCACAAAAACCATGGTATGAGATAAACCAAGGTGTGCAATGTGACCATTTGTGAGAAAAAAGTAGTTCAAAAGACAAAGCCAAAAGACAAGGAATTCCCCAGCTCATACTAAGGATCCAATTATCCTAGTCTTTTTGCCAAGACAAACCATAGACAACAAACAAAGAAAAGAGGCCATGATCCATCATCATCCCTCTAAATTTTTTAATAGGACATTCTCGAGGATACTAGTAACATTGCCTAGAACCAATAAAAAAGGTAAGACAAATACAGACCAACAAAGTTTTTTCCAGTGATAATGATGATTGTTTGATTGGTTGATTAAGTTGACCAAGATGATAGAGTTGTTTGATAGGTTGATAAGGATTGATAAAGTGATTTGATTGACTATGCCTAGCCTCAGGAAGGACACATCTTGATGAAGGAAAGATTTATTGACCAAGGTGATAAGATTGATTGGTGTGACAAAGTTGATTGAAAAATATGACAAATTGATTTGATCGATAGATTGAAAAAGATTGATTCACAAATTGAAAAAAGATGAAAATTTGATTTGATCGACAGGTTGAAAAAGATTGATCATTTGTTTGATGAAGAATGATGAATATGACCAAGTGATGTGATGATACCCAATCACAGGAAGGACACATCTTGTTTGAGGTAGAGGACGCATATGATAAAGTTGACCAAGTGACAAGTGTTGAAAAGACACATAACTACAAGAAGGACACATCCTTCTTAAGGTGAATGACAAGGTTGAGAAAGTCTAATCCCAGGAAGGATGCATCGTGATAAAAGATAAGAGATAAGACTAAATGAGACAAACAACATAATGCCCCATTCTAGCTAAATTACTAGGTTAATGGATGATAAGATAATTGATTGATGAAAGATTTCATTCATTTGTTGTTTCGTGATGTAGTTTTAATGATGATTGCTTCCAAACCAAGGACATGACCCAACTCGATGAAACCTAAAGGACTTGACCTAGGGGTCCTCAGGGGCTCATCAAAAGATGGCCTTCCCTACGTAGTAGTGTGTAGAGACCTCGTAGTTTGACATGACTTGACTTTTCCTTATTTGACAAAATTATGAGTCATGATTTTATTTGGACAACCAAAAGGGACTGACCTAATGCGTTGGGGGCTCATTTAAGATGAGTGTTTCCTATGTAGAAAATGCATAGAGGCAATGTAGTTCAACTTCTCTAACAAAATTGAATCAAACACTATTTTTGAAAATTTTGAAGCTTTTTGATGTTTTTGGATTTTGAAATGTTTTGATTTTTTTTTGGAGTTTTGGAAATGTTTTGATTTTTTTGGATTTTGATGTTTTATGATTTTTTTGGATTTTTATTTTTTAATTTTATGATTTTTATGGATTTTGAAGGTTTTGAAGGGCTAATACCATGTATTATTTTGCATGAAGATGTAATTCAAGAAATTATGACCAGTTTATTATGCACACGGGGATCGATGGATGCAAAGGATGGTCATGAAAGTGAAGGAGACTAAATTTCAATGGTTCTTAGGTCATGAGAAGGATGACAAATATTTATTATGGATGAATGATAATTTGTTATGGATGATAAATATAAGGATCATGCATGTGAAATATACCCACAATCAACCAAAAAGGCATGCACAAGGATCCAAGGACAAACATGTTCTTGCCACCAGTCAAGCTGAAAACCAATTGATAGGTGATGATGATGATGTCAATGTTGTTTGATATGGGAAGACACATCCCAAAACATGAGGATTGTGAAAGACATATCATGTTGATGATATTGTGACTAAAAGATCAAGGTCTACAACAAGAATAGGAACAAATCCAATGAATATTTTGGATGGTGCGCTAAAGTGCATAGAAAGATTGTATGGATTAGGCTTGTTTCATTTAGAATGAATAACCTTAGAACTAGATGGGATTATGGAGGGAACTTGGATAAGTAGAGTAGAATCCTTAAAACAATGATAAGGGAAACCATGTCTAGCAATAGGTATGAAAGGATAATGGATTTATTTTGAAAAAGGATGGGAGACATGAGGATTATTGGATGGAAGAATTAGGATATGATCTCCAAGGACTATTTCGCATAGGAATTATTTATTTTTTCCAAGATATGGGTTTGGATAAATTCTATAAAGGCAATGGCATGATATTTCATGGGTAGTGTATGACCAAAGGATAGACATGTCAATAATTTTTCCAAAGCATGATTTATGTTTATACCTGTAGACATCCAGATTTGACCCCTCACAAAAGGTCAAATTCATCCCTTTCATCCATCCATTTCATCTTCTTCATCGACATTAATTAAATCATATATTTAATTAATGTTCCTCTTTCCTCTAACATTCCTAAGGTATTTAATTTAATTAATTAAATACTTTATCATTAGCCCCTTTCCTCTTTGAATTAAATAAATCCTCTCATTTATTTAATTTAGTCATTTAACCTTTATGAATTTAAACTAATTTTAAATTCACTATTTTCTCTCTCCTTGTCTCATCCTCCATAATCCATCATTAATCTAGATTAATTTAATTAATATATGATTATGGATGTGCACACCCTTAATTGGGATTAATGTCACATCCTCCATCATAGCCCACTTGCCTTAATTCTTCATTTACCACCTAATCCCTTATGTGCACAACTTAACCACTTAATTAGGTCAACATAATCCCCATGTCATTTATGGAATTTCACAAGTCAACCCTTTTATTAAATGCATTCTCTTTTTGGAGAAGGAAACCCCTTCCCAAGGTGAATTTTAAATTCACTTTTATTCCTCTAAGGACTTCAAGGAATTTTTAATTCCTCTAAGGACTTTAAGGAATTTTTAATTCCTCAAAGGTCCCATCCCCCACATAGGGATAAGGACCTCCTTTATGAGGATATTTTGTCTAATCCCAAGGTACTAGAAAGTATCTCCACCTCATATCCTCTTGGCCACATCATCCGCCACATCTCAATATGTGAGGAATTGTGAGTTCTCAACTCACTTTAGCCCTTGATCTTTTCCAAGATGGCTACATCCTTTTCATTGATTCTTAAGGGATTTTCCCCAAAAAATAGAGGATTTTCCCTCATTTGTAACAAAAACAAATCATCATTCAACACTCAATGAAATTCAACTCTCAACTTAGCACTTTCAAGCACTTACATACAACCTTCATTGCTGCAAATTTCAAGCACACAGTGCATCCACATACAACACTTGCCAAGATACCCACTTGTACCATTGCATTATTCATCACCTCCACTTCATTTTTGCATCTTTTTTTAGGTCATTTTTCATTGAAGGAGCACACAAAATTGATCAATCAACAGGGCCAACCAACCGATCAACTTGGACAAGGTAACATCATTATTTTCTTACATTTGTTCAAGTTCAACTTAGGCCTAATTGTGAGGTGTTGTTTGTGTTTTCTTTGTTTTCATTTCTTTCAATTTTACATTTTAGGCTAGGTTAAAACACCTGCACACATTTTTGACTCGATGGGACCCACGTCATGGTTCTTTTCTTTCATGTTCTTTGTTGTTTCACTTTTACAGGTTCAAATTTGTAGTTACAAAGGCGAAACTACTCTCAGGGGTGAATCTGATCTCACATAGAGGTAAACTTGCTTGCAGGGGTGAACCTGCCTCTCTGTAGGGGAAAATTTTCTTATAGGGGTGAAGCTTCCTTTCTACAGGGGCAAACCTGCTTGTAGGGGTGAATCTACCTTTCAGCAAAGGAAAATTTGCTTGCCCTCTTAGAGCATGTGAGCTTGCTCCTTAGAACAGGTGAACCTGCCATTCTGGATAGGCTAACTTGCTTTCACAGACATATGAAGTTGATTTTTTGGAGGGGTGAATCTATGGTACAAAGAGGAAAATATGAGGTAGATTCAAGACCTATTTTGGTAGTTTTTTGACATTGTTTGGTCTTGATTTTATCTACTAATCCGCTAACTCATATTGTTTCTGATTGTGTTGGATTTGGATAACATTTGGTGTAGCTTCTTTTCATTTTTTCCAAGACCGGTGATCTAAGATTACTAACACTTTTCTTGTAGGACGATCGATTGAAGAACATTAGTTAGTTTGTTTATTATTTTCCATACTACTTAGGAACACAACTTTAATTAGAGGGTCAATTTGTAATTGTTTGTTGTGCTTGTGAGTGTGTTGTTGATGTATCCACTCCTCTTACACCTCTTGGTGATCCTAGGTGATGAAAAATCACAACTCACTCTTCTCTAGTTGAGTCCACCTAGGAGATCCTAGTGTGACTTAGCTCTCCCCTTGCACATTGTGCGAGCCTGGGGACCAGCCCAGATGTCTAGTGTCTTCTTCCCTTAGCAGGACCTGCCTAGGATTTCATCAGCCAGGGGATGATCCCAACCATGTGTTAGCAGTGGGGTATATAAAGGGGGGAGAGAAAAAATTGTACCACAATCTAGTCACGTTGTTTTTGGTGGAGCGTCGAAGCTAGGGTGATACCTAGATAAGACGTGAAGAGTTGGTCCAACTTTCCAGTACCCCGTTGAGGCTCACAACTCACATTTGTAGATGGGTTGGTGTTGAATTTTTTACCCCACATATCATGCGTATATCAAGGACTCACAAGATAACCTTATTCAACCTAGATAGAGACCCATGTTTCAATCGCGACTTGGTGTAGTGCAGGGGATGTAGATTGTACCCCAAAGTTACTTACCGTGTACTCCCTTAGGTTGAGATGGAAATCCTCATGGTGGACTACTATAGTCCTCGAGTGAGAGCATTAAGGTGAGCCCATGGCATCCGTTGATGACCTTGTGCCATCAAAACGCTAGCTATTTACCTATGTGAGAAAGGGTGTTCTAGAGAACCACCCCAAAATCATGGAGTATTAACCTTGGGTTGTTCGCCCAAGGTGGTGAGCCTACATTGAGTTTGTAAACCCATTTCACTAATTTTAGGATTTTTTTTCTTGGACTATCTTCTTTGTGCTATACCGATGCTTTCTGTTGAGTCAGCCCGGCCTCTTGTTTATTGTTTATTGAGTTTTTAGTCCTTTGTAATGGTCTTGGTTCAATTTGAGTCATCTAGTTTTGCTCTTTTCTTAAGAACAGGTGAATTTGACTCCCTACTTGGGTGAATCTACTCTCTAATTTGGGAAAACCTGCCTTCAGAGTCAATCTTGATCAATTCTTTGGGTGAATCTACTTCCCCTATCAAGTAAACCTACCTTCTGGGGTGATTTTATTTCTAGTTTGGGCAAACCTACCTTCTGGTGGCAATTTTTCTTTCCAGTTTGGGTGAACCTGCCTTCTGGGGTGATTTTGCTTGGTAATTTGGGTGATTCTACTTGGTACAAGGGAGATTCTTCTCTTATTTATATCTCGTTCATCATCTAATCTTTCATTTCAATCTCTGTTTAGGGTCATTTATGTGCTTGTTCTCCATTTCGAGTCCTCTTGTGGGTCTGGTCACATGTTTGTTTCATCGTGTGTCATATCGTTCTCCATTCCGGGGTTTCGTTTAGTCTTGTTCGTGACCTCATTCACCATTCTAATTTTTTGTTCAGTCTCATTCATGACCTTGTTCACCATTATGAGTCTCCCTTCAGTCTCGTTTGCGGTCCCATTTTTCATTCTAAGTCCCCTTTAGGTCTGTTCACATCTCCGTTTTCCCCGTTTATCTTACCCTTCTCCATTCTGAGTCTTCGTTTAGTCTTGTTCACGATCTCATTCTCCATTTTGGGCTCCCGTTTGAGTTCGTTTTGGAGTCCATTCCCCATTTTGAGTCTTTTTTTGGGTCCGTTCGGAGTCCATTCTCCATCGAAGTCACCATCCACATTTGTTTTGTTAAGCTAGTTATCTCATTACACAGTTTTGAAAGTCAAACCTAACCATTCCTCAGCAATTTATGTTGTTTAGGTGAATATGCTTGTTTTCTGGGCGAATCTTTTTGTTGCTATCTCATTATACAGTTTTGAAAGTCAAACCTAACCATTCCTCAGCAATTTATGTTGTTTAGGTGAATATTCTTGTTGTTTGGGCGAATCTTCTTGGTGTTTGGGGTGAATCTAATTGTTATTTTGGTGAACTCGCCTGTTGTTTGGGCAAACTTGACTTCTATCTTGGGAAAATCTGCACTTCGGGATGAATCTGCTTTCTTGTTTGGGCAAACTTGTAGTTTTTTCAAGTAAATATGTCTTCGTTCAGGCAAAATTTACTATTTTCCTAGGTGAACTTTCTCAAAAGGGTGAATCTACTTTGTTCTTTGGGTGAATTTTCCAACTGTTATGGGTGAACCTACAGTTGTTTGGCAAAATTGCCTACTATTTTGGGTGAATCTGAGTCTATTTCTTGTGTCACCTCTATCATGGGCCAATCTGATCTCTCTTTGAGCAAGCAAATTATCACCATCCATCTTTCCGCAATCATCGTTCTTGTTTGTTTGTTCTTTCCAAGGATCGTCGTTCCATAAATCACATCATGTAGGATTGTCTTTAGATTTCATATACATAATTAGTTTGTCAATTTGAATCCCATAAACTTTGTTTTAGAAGTTTTTATGCCAGTTAGATTAGGTGTCTGATCCCGATCACCATCATTCATACTTGCTTAGGATTGCATCTGTCCTAAGTTAGTAAATCATCCTTGACCCAATAAATCTACCTCTATCCTAAGGAAGATTCAATTTTATAATCATCTATTTTGTGCCTTTATCTGATCAGTCAACACCACACATCATCTAATCGAAACTTTTGAACTTGAGTTAAAACTCAATTTTTCTAATCCAATCCAATCCCATCTGGTCAATCCAATCAATCACATCCTCTTATCCAATCAATTCAATCAGTTCAATCAATCACATCATCTTATCCAATTGATCCGGTCGATCCTATCTAATCCAATCTGATTTGATCCTTTGTCCCTCATGTAACCTAGTCAATCAATCCTTCATTCATCATCTAGATCTATTTTTCACTTGCATGCCTGTTAGTTGGTCACATGCAAAGAAGATCATGGTAGATCAACAAGCCCAAGGTGCTCAATGCAATATTCCTCAAGATCCCAATAATGGAGCTCAATATCCCAATAATGAAGGTTCCTCCTAGTCCAACAATGAGGTCCAAAGTTACTACTATTTGTTCAATTTTCTTTTGACTGTTCGTTTTTCGTTGAGCTGCTTTTGATGCTACATTACATTATTACACTATGTCATTTATGTTATGTTAGTTTCTATACTCTGTGGATGGTAAACTTGACTTTATGATCATCTGGTTGTTTTCTTGAGATGACATTATTATGGTTAAGTGTGTTGTGGTATATGCAGTTTTGAATGTTTATGATGTTATTAAGTTGAAATTGTTGTTTGATGTAATGTTTTGTTGAAGTTCAAGTGAAGGAGATAGTGTAGTAGTACTCATCAGTGAGTACCCTTCTATGTTGTGATTCTTCTTCATGGTTTGTCTTCTGATATATATATATATGTGTGTGTGTGTGTGTGTGTGTGTGTGTTGTTTTGGTTAACCGTGTAGTTTGATGTATCTTTCAAGTCAGGTATCGACTCCACTTGCTTTGTCAGGTCTGAGTGTGCCAAGGCCCAATGGAATTTTTTGATGGGAGATAGTTCTAGCCCTCTGTCATGATCCATCATTCTAGAAAGAATGAGTATCATTTCGTACCCATTTGTCTTGTTTACGTTTGTCCTCTCATGTTATTTTTTGTGTGTTATGTTGTTCTAGTTCATCATGATTGGTATTGATTTTCTTAGATTAATTAAATGGTTTAATTCCATGTATTGAAATTATATGTTGTTAAACTACATATATTAATTAGAGAGTAAACTAACACTCCAATGAGACATTAGATTGAAAGAAAACTAATTAGAAAGCATAAATGAAAACTCTAATGACAACAACTTTAATATGTGTGTTGTTAAAATACATATATTAATTAGAGAGTAAACTAGCACACCAATGAGGCATTAGATTGAAATAAAACTAATTAGAAAGCATAAATGCAAACTCTAATGACAACTTAGGAGAATGAGATTAATTGAAAATGCATGTCCATTGCTAATGATTTAAGCTAATAAGATTGAAATGCTAAAATTCTATGATGTTAGAATGTTGATATGCTAATTCAAATACAACTATAGTAACTACGCATGAAATCTAGGATGAAATATACTTACCAAATGGTTGTATTTATAGATTTTTTGAAGGCAAGAATCCAATTGGCGGAGATCGACGGTTGAAATTCAAACTTGTCAGGATGAATGGTGAGAGATGGAGAGGTTGAGATAAAGGTGGAAGGTTGAGAGGAAAGTGGAAGAATTTTTTCAACCCACAAGACCATCCTCATTCAAAAATGGAGAAAAACATGGCATTTATCTTCATTTATGAAAATTGGTTGAAGATGAGGATAATTTCTCAATTAAATAAATAAATTTATTTAATTTCTTGTGACATGTGCAAATAGAATTTTCCATAATTTAAATAATTAATATTTAATTATGTGGGAAATGAAAAAGAAAGATAATTAAATATTTTACCATATTTAATTAAGTGGGGTGAAAAGGATATTTAAATATATAAATTATAAAATTTATTTAGTTTAATTAAGAGGAAAGAAACAATAATTAAATAAACTTATTTATTTAATTAAACTAGAAGAATTGGAAAAATGAACAATATAAATAAATAATAAAATTTATTTATATGTAGATGACTTAAGAATATTAATTAAATAATTCATATTTAATTAATTAGCAGTTTGAATAACCGTGACCATTTTTAGATGTGTACATTTTCCCCCTCTTTGAAGTGATGTGTTTTACACATTGCTTCAAAGAATTTTGCCCCAGAATTTAGAAATTATCGATGCTATATGCTCCCTCAAGAGATAAATTGAATGATTTGAATGATAAGGGGGATGTGTTGAAAGGATATTGATGATTTTCGAAGAGATTAGGCAATTTAATTCTCGAAATATCATTTTACCTAGTAAAAATTTGAATATTTTCACATTTTTACCCCCTTAAAAGGTGTAAAAGGTGAAAAGTCATTGTCATTTGAACAGTAAACTTTGGTATTTTTGAGAGCTCTAAGATAGATTTTCACAATTCCAATCCATTATGAGCACCATGGATTCGAGTGAGCTTGCCAGTATCAGAGACTAGTTGCATACGGACCTTTGGTAAGTCAACTTGATCCTCTTTGTAATTATTTTTTATTGATTTTCACATTTTTTCAGATTTTTTAAATTTATCAATTCTTGTTTTAGCGCATACGATCCATGGTATAGCACATAGGTTAGACAAAAATGTGCATACAAAGTAGTACATAGGTTAGATAAAAATGCGCATACAAAGTAGCACATAGATGCAAAATAGTCACGCATAGGATGCTAGATTAGCTTAGAGCGTAAATCGGTGCATAGGATAACTGAAGTAGTACATACAGAAATGCTTTTCACATAGGATGCTAGATTGGTGCATAGGTTAAATTGGCACATAGGATGACTGAAATAGTGCATAAACTTGATAAAATAGCGCATAGATAGATTAGCGCATCCAATGCCTTTTTTAGTGCATAGACTACATAGATTCATGCATAGGTAGTTTCGCACATTGATTGACTGTTTTAGCACATCCATAGATTAAAGTTGTGCATACATGGTTTAGTGCATTGATGAACTATTTTAGCGCATCCATGAAATTTTGCAGAATTTGAAATTTTGAAGAAAAATTCATAAGTGTTTAATGATTGTTGCTAGATTAGACAACTGATTTTATGCTTTTGAAAAACATCATGACTAGATTAGCTCGATTTGATAAAAAAATTCCTTTGTGCTTGAAGAACAAATAGGTCTGATAAATTTGTTTTCCTGTTTGAAAGACAAATAGCGTTGATGTTGAGTTGATTGACTATTAAATTTTTTTCCATGCGATATGAAAAAAAAATAGTAGAAATGATAGATAGATTTGCTTTCACGATTGAAAGACAAAAATAGATGAAAATTTTACTTGCCATTTTTGTTTGAAGAAATAAATAAGATTTAATTTGATTGAACGTGTTTGATATATTGATTGATTTGCATGATTGCTTGTTATGTCATAAAGGAGGAATTTAACCTCCTCCATATTAGAGAGAGATTTCTTCAGACATGGGAGATGATTCCTCGACTATCACAAGATGATTTAGAGGTGATATACCAGTGTGGTTTGAGTCCACTGTTGAGGATCCTACAGTATCAAATCAATAGGGCATTGTTGACTTTATTAGTTGAGAGGTGGCATAGTGAGCATAACACCTTTCATTTTCCCACAGAAGAGATTACTGTAACGTCAGAGGATGTGTATAGGATCCTGGGTATTCCTGTAGTTGGTGAGCTTATGATCTATGATCACAAGGAGATTAGAGGGACCGATGCTTTGAGATGAGTCTTCTAGGATCCTCATGCCTCTAGATATGATATTCCCTGGAAGGAGATGGTGGAGAGATATGCCCCACTGCAGTCTGTTTTAGCAGGTTTCATCGGTGGTTTCCTTTGTCCCAATCGTAGGGAAAAGGGACTATCAGTTGCATGGGGTAGGATTCTAGAGGATATGCTTCTCCACCATACTAGATATGCATGGGGATCATGTATGCTTTCCCATCTATACCACAATCTTCATTAGTTCATATACACAGATGGGAAGAGTCTCTGCCTGTGGAGTTACTCTGTTATAGATATTTGCATGGGAGCATTTTTGCATCACTCATCCCATTATTCAGAGAGATCATCCCCTTGGGTTCCCATATGTTTATGTTTACACAATTCCCCTTGTCCAGCCGAGGTTGGGCAAGTTAGACTACTGGAAACATGTGCTAGATGATTTGGATATAATCATCTGGAGACCATATTTAGATTGTGATCCATGGGAGGCAGATGATATAGATTTTCCTTACTGCATGAGGTCAAGATACTTGATTGGGCGGACTCCTTTTATTAACGAGCGGTTTCTGGCAATGAGAGTCCTGAGGCAGTTTGGATTAGTGTAGATGATGCCACAGGGTTAAGTACATTATGCTAGGCAATGAGAGGATGTGCCAGAGTTGGGTCCAGTTGTGACAATCAAGGCTGCCAGAGCAGAGTATCTAGATCTGCAGCTAGAATTTTGGGCTATACATCCAGAGGTTTCAAACGCAAGGATGACAGACGAGTATGAAGCATACTTTTACACACATCCCTTTCTGAGGTTTACTAGTCCAGAAGAGCCTACTCCATTATTGGGAGGACCAGTTATACAGCAAGGGTGAGGGCAGGCACAAGCACAGGCAGCAACAGGGCAGCCACAAGGGGAGGCATAGGCACAGGTACCAGATGTTGCAGCTATGGATATTGATCAGGAGGGCGATGAGGGGGATGACTCTGGCAACCTGGATGATAGTAGTGATGACAGTGGGGATGATGGAGGTGGTAGGGGTGGAGGACAAAGATTTTTCTTTGATGTTCCCTTCAGGACGAGGCGATGAACATCAAGAGTAGTGGATCAGCCGAGTAATTCGGCTGCATGGATCATTATTAGGGCCCTCATAGGGACAGATAGATGATTTGTAGGTAGAGATTCAGGCTCTTTAGAGTCAGTTAGCACAGGCTCAGGGAACGATCAGTCAACTACAGGCATAGGTTGCACAACCACCACCTCTTGACGCACAGATAGTTTAGCTTACACTAGAGTAAGACAACTTCTGAGAGAGGTGTATACAGGCTGAGGGGGTAGCTGAGAGACTCCTCATATCAGTCAAGATCACCTCCATTGGGAAGGTTGTGGTAGAGGGTTTGGAGACTGCTCGGGAGGTCGAGTATTAGAGGATGAGATACTTTGAGGCAGTACCACTGGAGAGGAGGATTGCCTTCACACAGTCAGGTACTCAGTCTCAGACCCATTCACACAACCATCCTAGGAGTGCTACGAAGAGTGTGGGTCAATCGATCAGAGCCTCAGGGAGCAGAGATCCTGTGAGACCTACCACCTCAGGAGACAATAGTAGTCATGTGCCCCGACCAGATGCCCCTCAGTGATGAGCATTTTGACACATTTATTCCATTGTATTTGATATATCTTTTTGAAACATTTGATATCCTTGTACTCCTGGACATTTTTTTTGATGAGATTTATGAGATTTAGTGGAAATTCGATTATGCACGTGTTATGGATGATTTTATGCATTTTATTTCTATATGCTATGTTGTGTATGATGATGCAATAATGATATGATATGAAAATGATGATGTGAAATTATGTATGATGATGCAATGATGTAATGATGTCATCTAAATTAGTTTCTTTCATGATGTATGTAATGAATGCAAGATGTAAGATGTAATTATTTTAATGATTTTAATGATATGAAAAATGATATGATTTAATGATGTAATGATTTAATGATGTAAAAAATGATATAATGTAATATGATAATAATGATAGTGATGTAATTAGTGCACTATTGATATATGATGTAATGGAAATGAACATGATAACCTAAATGATGATGAGAAATGGATGCAAATTTATTATGAATGTGTGAAAAGATGTGCAATAAATGCAAATGTAAATGTTAATGTTATGATAAAATAATGAATGTTTAAAATAATGAATGATGTATATGATATGTAAATTATGATGCAAGTATGCAAATGTAATGAAAAATGATAAGCTAAATGAATGATGGTGAAATGAAATATAATGAATGATAATGGAATAAGATGCCACAAATGTCCAAATTTACTCAGTTGTTGTTTCATGAAGATATATGAAATTCTTACCAACCTTCAAAAATTCTATCTTATACAGCCTTCAAAATGCAAACCTAAATGAATTATGCAGTTATAGAATGTACTAACGAATCATTATCCCTTTTGTCATCTCATGTTGTGTGCGATTTTCATCATTGATCCTTTTGACATGTTGAAAGTTAGTACAAGCATCAAAGTGTATGTTAGCACCAATGATGACCTGAGTACTGCTTTCATAATGTTTGATATAGCAAGTTAATACAAGCATCGAGGTATGATTAAACCAAGATGACCTGAGTATTGTTTGCATAAACAAAAAAAAGTTAACGATTTTCCTATGCAAATTCCGAAATGTCATCAATGATACATTGTAGAGCATGTCCGATGACCAATTTGTATAATACTAATGATTAGCTTACAGACAACAAGCAAAGAAAAATCATACTCCTTACTTGTGATTCTAGTTCAGTACATCATTGAACCACTCCAAAGATATGATGTCATCAAATGTCAAAACAATAATTGTAACTTATGCTTTTAGTGTTCCATTCATTTTATTCAGATTAAGATCATCCAATTTTATTTTTTTATACAGTCATGACCTTGTACTTTCACTCCTGTTATATACAACTACTGCTAGGGATAACTTTAATCATCAAGCCATGATGAGATCCTTGTTGTTTCAAGAAGATGTTGTGACACATGATGTGAACATGATGGCATGGCATGCATGTGATGCTAGTCAAAGATGGATATGCAAAATGTATCCTAATGGATAAGAGATCCAAACAAAATCACAAACAATGCATGTTTGCCAGGTTTTCACCATTTGTTTTTATTGCACTTTTTCCTAATTTTATGGTTTTTTTTTTTTGTTACCAAAACGCCTATTTGCCAAGTTTTCATCAAGGCAACAATTTTTTTTGTTTTAGTGTTTTTGATATTTTCAGACATAAAACTTCTTCAAATGAACGTTGTTGGTTGGATCTTCAAACAGGTCCCCTTCTGATGTTGACAATTGATATGCCCCCGATCCATATGCCACAATGATAATGAAAGGGTCTAGCTAATTAGGTTCAAATTTTCCTTTCTTTTCATAATTCAGTTGATTACAAGGGTTTTATTTGAGAACCAAGTCACCCACTTGAAAATTTTGTGGTTTGACTCTATGATTGTAGTTGCGGGACATGACCTGTTGATACCCCTTCAAATGATTAACTGTAGTTTAACATTGTTCATCAAGCAATTTCAGCTCTTGCAACCTTGATAGTTTATAGTCTTCATCATTGATTAACCCCTTGAGTGATACTTGAAGTGAAGGAATCTCAACTTCCAATGTCAGAATAGCTTCTACTCCATAGACCAAAGCATAAGGAGTAGCACCGGTTGGTGTGCGAATACTTGTTTTGTATTCCCATAATGTTGGATTCAATTGGACATGCCAATCACGACCTACTTCATTCACTTTTTTCTTCAAAATCTTTAAAATAGTTTTGTTTGAAGCTTCAGCTTGACCATTCCCTTGTAGATAGTAAGGTGTAGAGAACCTATGTTGGATGTGAAATCTTTCACATAACTCATCAACATCCTGATTTTTAAAGGGTCTTCCATTGTCTGTGATAATGGAGTTGGGAATACCATATCAACAGATGATATAGTTCAAAATAAATGAAGAGATTTGTTTGCCAGTAACAGTTGTTAGGGGAACAAATTCAATCCATTTAGTCAAATACTCAATGGTCGTAATGATGAATTTATGTCCATTTGAAGATGATGGGTGTATCTTGCCAACTAGATCTAATCCCCACTAAGCAAAAGGCCATGTTGTGGTGAAGGGTTGTAATTCTTGAGTAGGAGCATGAATGAGATTCCCATGAATCTGAAAATTTCCTCATTTCTTCACAAAAATGAATGATTCCTTCTCCATGGTTGGCCAATAGTAACCCAATCGAACAAGTTTCTTGGCTAAGGTTAGTCCACTTGAGTGTGTCCCACAAATTACACCATGTACCTCTTGTAAGTCCTTTTTAGATTCATCATGTTTGAGACATCTAAGGAGGGTACCATCCAAACCATGTCGATATAAGACGTCAGCAATTAAGGTATAATGGGAAGATTGATGGATGAAATTTATTTTTTGATTCCTAGACAAGTCTAAAGGTAAAGTAGTATCCTTTAGGTAAGTGTAAATTTTTCCATACAAGGGAGAATCAGAACTAGTTAAATGACAAATGATTTGAGTTTTTGGATTTTCATAGGCGGGAGAAAACAATTGTTCCACCAAGAAATCATACCGTGTTTGATTCTCTAATAACTGAAGTAGATAGGCTATTGTAGCCATTGCATCGACTGCTTTATTATCAATACATGGAATCTGTATGAACTTGATATCAACAAAGTATTTCTTGAAATCATCCACCATTTTTTTGTAAGGTATCAACTTGTCATCCTTAGTGTGATATTCATCATTGATTTGATTTATAACAAGTTGTGAATCACCAAAAACTTGAAGTTATGTGATTTCCAATCTACTACCATTCTCATGCCAATTACCAATGCCTCGTACTCAGCTATGTTGTTTGTGCAAGGAAATATTAGCCAATAAGATTTTGGAATTGTATGTCCTTGAGGTGTAATAAAAAGAATCCTTGCTCTTGAACCATGTTGAGTGTGAGAACCATCAAAATAGAGTGCCCGTGACTACTTAATAGCTGTTGTGAATACATCAGCATCAGGAAAATCAATGTGTATAGGGTGTTATGTTGGTATTGGTGCTTTTCCTAACTAACCCACAATTACCTATCCCTTTATATCTTTCTGATCCACATTATGAATATCAAATTCACTTAGGATCATAACCCATTTAGCCAACTTGCCAGTTAAGGTTGCCTTACTTAGAAGATATTTAAGTGGGTCGATCTTAGCCACAAGCTTTATTGTATGTGCTAGCATATAATGTCATAACTTTTGAGAAGTGAATACCACTGCTAAAAAATATTTTTCAATGAATGTGTAATTTAGCTCATGACTTGTCAAAGTTTGACTGCTGTAATAAATTGTTTGCTCCTTTCCTGAGTTGTCTTCCTATGCCAATAATGCTCCTAGGGACACTCCCGTGGAAAAAATATACAATATGAGCGGTGCACCTTGCACTGGTGGATTCATGAGATATTGCTTTATCTGATCAAATGCTACTCTACATTTGTTCTCCCATTTAAATGGAACATTCTTGTGTAAGAGATGTGTAAATGGTAAACTTTTATCCGCTAGTTGAGCAATGAATCTTCAAATGGATTGTAACCGTCCCTACAAAGAGCATAATTGACTAATGTTCCTTGGTGGTGACATATCAAGAATTGCTTGCACCTTAGCTGGATCCACTTCAATTCCCTTTTCTGATACAATGTAACCTAGCAAATTTCCATATTTCACTCCAAAAACACATTTCTTTGGATTAAGTCTTACTTTGAACTGTTCCATTCTTCTGAAAATTTTAGATAAGATATCTATGTGTCCTTCTTTGGTGTTATATTTGGCAAGGAGAGCATCAACATAATCTTCCATGAATGTATGCATCATATCATGAAAAATCATTGTCATTGCACATTGGTATGTAGATCCTACATTTTTCAACCCAAATGGTATTTTATTCCAGCAATAGGTACCCCAAAGACATGTGAATGCTATTTTATCCTGATCCTCCAGTGCAATATTTATCTGGTTCTATCCTGAAAATCCATCCATTAATGAGTACATTGCATGTCCAACAGTCAAATCAACAATCATATCTATGTTTGGAAAAGGGAAGTCATCTTTGGGACATGCTTTGTTCAAATCTCTAAAATCTGTACAAATTCTAATTCTTTCATCTAGCTTTGAAATAGGTACGATATTGGAGATCCATTTTGCATAGTCGATAGACCAAATGAATCCAACATCTAAAAGTTTCTTTAATTCCTCTTTAACCAATAATGCAACATATGGGTGTATTTTTATGAGTTTTTGTTTTACAGGTTTTTCCCTCAGCATAATAGATAGATGATGCATGATGAGATCTGGATCTAATCCAAGCATATCCGCATAGGACCATGCAAAATTGATTTGGTTGTTCTTGAGAAATTTTGTGAATCCTGGTATTTCCTCTTCTGTTAAAGATGCAGCCAACTACAAGATCTTGGGATTTTCTGTAGTACCTATATTGAGTGCCTCTGTTGGTTCGATTAGAATAGAAAACCTTTCTTGGTAATGTTCTAGAAGAGTGTCAAGTTTCCCATCCTCTGGTGCCTTTGAAAGGTTTTCACCCTTGGATACACTTTTTATTTTTCTCTTTTCTTGATCTAATACTGCCTTTGTTAGGTTTTCACCATTAGATCTTTCTTTTATGTTATTTATTTCATAGTTGAGAAACTTGGCACTTTCCTGTCGAAAACTCTGATCTTGTGATTCCCTGGTGGAACTTATTTCCGGTTGGGATGAACAAATAAAATTTATTATGGTTTCATCATCAGGAAAATTTGGGACATCAATAGGTGTGATTTGTTCCCAATCGATGAGTTCAGGATGAACCAAAGGAAATGGATCATTAGGATGGTTAAGGTCATTAGACGTTAGAGTCATGATACTATTGTTAATATCATTATGAGAGAGGTCTAGAATGGTATTCTCCTATGGATGATCTATCTCAATTTGAATCGAATTGGTTTCACTTGAGTCATGATCTCTTTGCAAAACATAATCAAGCAGAGGCCTTGAGCTTTCCCCTTGTAATAATGCAGGTGTGAATTTGTGTATGACATCCACCCTTTTCTTCGAGATGAAAGTATCATCAGAGAATTCATCCCATTCATATTCATTGGATTCAGTATCGGAATTATTTGCTTGAATTCTAAGGATTGTTTCAGTTAACTCCTCTTTAGAAATTCTTTGTACCACTTCCTCCTTTGTATCTTCACCATATCCTAACTAACCCATTCTTATCCTTTGGGTGCATTTCCTTCAGTTGGATAGGTTCAATGATACCCTCTTTTATTTTACCTATAGGGCCATTTCCTTCATAACTCATTTGTTGCATGATCACATAACCTTTTCCATACTGTTATGTGGCTAACTTGATATGTTGTACTGATTATTTTTCATCTTTATAGAGCCAATAAAAGATAGCTCTATCTTCCAATTCATTTTCTTTAATAAACACTCCATTAAACTTGGTGATGGGAACTGAAGCTGAGGCTAAAGCTGTTGTAGCCTGTTGTATGGATGTTGATGGTTGTCCATGGGATCTTGGAGATATGGGTAAATTAGAGAAAGATAAAGAATATTCTCTCACTCCATTATCTTTCAATTTTAGCTTGGCGCCAAAATTACTTATCATTTCTCATGCTTGCTCATTGTACTTGGAGGTAGAGATGGCCAAAGCCTCTCTATTATGCAGGACAAGTGTGTCTTGAGTTGCTCTTAGGTTAGAGAAAGTTTGACTGCTAATGTTATCAGTAGGTATTGTTACTTCATTTCCATCATATGGAAACTTCAAGCATTAATGATAAGTAGATGGAACAGCTTGCATGTCATGAATCCATGGATGACCCAAGAGTATGTTATAAGTTAGATCTTGATCTAGAACCTGAAAAAAGGTATTCTTCACAACAGGTCCCACTCTTATTGGTAGCATGATAAGGCCTCTAGAATTCCTTTCCTCATCATCATATGCCTTGATTGTAATCTTTCTTCGTGGATCTATAGATTCTTCTGAATATCCCAAAGCTAGGACCAATTTTAAGGTACAAATGTTTAATCTGACTCCCCCATCTATTAGGACATGTCTAATGCAAGCTTTGTGAACCATGACCTCTAAGTAGAGTGATGAATTATGTGGATAGGTTATGGATGAGTCATCCTTTTCAGTAAAGGATAAGCATGTGGATGAGGACAAGTGTCCCACCATGGCTTGAAATTTCTTGATATCTAGATCAGGAGAGACAGTTGTATCAAAAAGTGCCTTTTCCAGAATGTCCTTATGTGCAGGTGACAATTTTAAGAGCTCCAAGATAGAAATTTGGGCTGATATTTTCCGTAGTTGATCAATCAAATTGTACTAACTTGGAGGGGGAATTTCCGCTTTAGATGAGCTTCCTTTTTCAATGATTTTGGCATGTCCCCTTGTCATAGCATTGACCTCTCGATATTCTTGCTTACCTTTGATTTGGATAGCATTGATTTGTTGATCATCAGTATAAATATGATTAATAATGGTGTCATGGACATAATTAAAATTCTTTCCCTTATCACCTAACGATTCCCCCTTTTGATAATTAGGGAGAGGATCCTTGAATTCCTGATGGTTATCATTGACATTATGTCCCTCAACCATAATGGTATGGTTATCAATCAAATCCTAAACAATATTCTTTAACCCTTGGCAATTATTTGTCTTATGACCTTTACACCTATGATAATCACAGAAGTGTGAGTCATTCCACGATGGTGGTTTAACTCTAGGATCATATTCTCTTTGTGGTGGCAATGTAATAGAATTTTGATTCAATAATTATTTGAGAATGGATTCCAAAGATTGGCCCAAGGGAGTAAAACTCCGTCGATTCAAAAAATATGAGGATCTGGGCACATTTGAATTTTGATTATTGCCAAAATTATTTCCATGATTATTAGCCACATTCCCTTGATTGGAAGCATTACCTTGGGTACTATAATTTCTAGCATTATTGCTATGTTGGACACCCGATACATTAAGGATTGTAGGCTTCACATTCACATTGTTAGCATCTACTACCCCATCATTCACAACATTTTTATTTCGAGTCCAAAATCGTGACTTGTCATTGTTGTTACTGTTGTGGTTGTTGTTTTTGTACGAATTTGGACCCTCTTTATCAATTTTCAGAACTCCACGCTTGACCAAAGTACCTTCAATAGTAATTGTGTTCTCAATCAATTTTTCAAACAATTGAGGACAATGAAGGTTTAGTCTATAACTCATCTCTTGATTCAAACTATCGATAAAGATCTCCATCTTTTCTGTTTCAGGAACAGGACAGGAGTATCTAGCAAACACCCTTCTCCACCTTTTTAAAAATGTAGTGAAGGATTCTCCTATCTTTTGTTTCACTTTACAAAGATCAAGCATGGTTATCTAGTGTTGGATGTTGTAGGAGTACTGTGATATGAATTTATTTATCAACTCCTCAAAGGTTTTGATAGGGGGAGTGATATTTGAAAGCCACTCCATGGATTGTCCACCCAGACTTCATGGGAACAATCGCATTAAGTAGGTATCTTCATGAGCGAATTCTAAGCTCATATTTCAAAAATCCCTGACATGTTCAATGGGGTCAGTTTTCCCATTGTACCTATCAAATTTAGGGATTTCGCATTTTTTGGGAAAATGAATCATTTGAAGACTCCTATCAAATGGATAAGGACATATGTCATCCAAAACATACTTCTTTGTTGCACCCCCTTGCATTTCTTTTTTTTTCCCTTCTAATTCTTTTATCTATTGAGTAAGGGCACTAAAATCATTAGGAATTTCAAGATTTTCTTTAATCCCTTCTGTATCAAAATTGGTAGGTAACTTAGCTCCTTGATTAGCTAATGAAAGGAAATATCTTTCCTTGTTTCACTTTAAAATCCTTTCCATAAGAGTATGGAATTGGGGATCCTACTCTACTTCTTGGAGCTTTTCCTCTGTTATCTCTTCAATATTTTCAAAATTATGAAAGGGGTTCTCTTCCCTCTCACTATTATCACCCATTTTTCTTACCATAATTTCTCTTTCGTCATTTTCTATGTGCTTTCGAGATCTCATGACAACAAGCATAAGCTTTGCCAATTTTCTACTAACTTTGATCAAAGAAATGAAATAGTGCAATTTTGATGGATATCAAAGTCAAAAATAGAATGAAGATCCTATGACTTAAATTATTTCTAGTCTTTAGCTCATGATTTCTCTGATTCAAAGGGTGAAAATCTTGTTTGCGAGAAATTAAACCAAAGATCAAGAAATAAAAATGATTTTGTACTTTGTGAGGTTTTGATCGTAGCTTTGTAAAAAGATGGATTTGTGATAAATGCCTAATATGCTTGAGTTCCCTATTGTAGAACTTGATTGGGATGAGTAGAGTATACAATTTCAAGTTGGGGAATATAAGAAGAACGGATACACTGATTGTGGTTGTGCCTTTGAGAAAGGGCTCTTCTTTGAAAGAAGGCTTGTGAGTATAAAGGTTCTATAGCATAATTGTCAGTGAAACCTCTAACATAGTCATGATATCGATAAATAAAGGTCCTATGTTCAAGCAAGACATTTTGACTTTGGTATATAAATTTCCTCTTCTTCAATAACTTCTTATAACTGAGAGATTTATTTGGCTTTCTAATCTTTCTTTCTAGAGACTTCTTGGAAAAAGTTGTAGACTTCCAAACTCTAAGCATGGAAAAGACTAGACTAAGAAAAACTAATTTCTAAATTTCAGAAGAAAAAAAAAACCTAGGTTCAGAAAACACATGTGCCGAAACAGAGCAAGAATGCACCAAAATAGACTACCTATGCACCAAAAAAGAGCACAGATGCACCGAAATAGAGCACATATGCGCTAAAACAAAGCACAGATGTGCTGGAACAAAGTAGCAATGCGCTGAAACAGAGCAGCGATGTGCCGAAATAGAGCAGCGATGTGTTGAAACAAAACACAGATGTGCTAAAACAGATAGCGATGCACCGAAACAAAGCAGCGATGCGCTGAAACAGAGCATAGATGCACCGAAACAGAGCAGCAATGCGTTGAAATAGAGCACAAATGCACCAAAATAGAGCAGAGATGTGCTGGAACAGACCGTCTATGTGCTAAAATAGACTAGGAATGTGCTAAAATATCCGTTTAAACTTCTGAGATAGACATGTTTGGACAGTTTGATATTTTTGAATGATCTTAATCTGATTTAAATGTGAAAAACATGGCATACAGTAGCAGGCAATTGTTTTGTTAATTCTAAAAGCTAAACAAAAGGTGTATGATCTTGAGATTTTCACAGGTATTGAACAAGATAAGAACTTCAATCAGACTCACTCTTAGTTTTCCAAATAGGTCATCATAACATCCACAACCCACATCTTGAAATTGTGTCGACTCACACAACCATGTCACCCCCTAGAGGGCGTCAGTGCTTTTGTCTTTTCCAGGTGTGTACTCAAGGTGACGAAAGTGGATACAAAATCCCCTGAGCAAACAATCTGTGGTGATTATATGGTGAGTGTCTTGGGGGCAGATTCTTCCCTCCCCTTGCATTGTATTTGAAATGATGTTTAGATACTAACATAGTTGGCTTTCTACACTATGGTTCGTAGTAAAGGTTTTCATTCGGTACGACAATAGATAAACTCCCTCTAGAGACCTCCCAACCTTTAGAACAAAGGCTTTGGGGATGGTTATCTTGCACATTGTCATCGAATTGCAAACTTTCCCCGAATTTGCTTTTGATTATAGTGGGTCAAAAAAATTGGCTTTAGTTGTTCCCACTTAGGTCGTTCCTCTTGGGTGAGTACTTTTTCCCACAAGAGAAGGCCCTCTAAATGATGTAAGAAATCATAAACATTGCAAGAAAATGAAAAAGTCACTCTAGTATTCTGGTCACCCAGTTAAGGGGAGAGCATAGACCTATTGCCATAGACAAAGGAAACAATGTTATTTTTATAGCACTAAATGACAATGATCTAAACTAAGTGAAGATGTTGCTTCACAATAGGCTTGGGGTTCATTTTAACTGCAAAAATAGTGTGTGGTGACTACCCTAGATTGCTTCATTTTAAACTGTGTCTATCCTAGGGTTGCTTCTTTTTAAACCAAAAAGATCTTGTCTGTGGAAGGCATCAGAATCATGATCTTTTTTTGCAAAGCCCCTATATGTGCTAAAACAGGCCACCAATATGCCAAAACAGTTGACGAATGCGCTAACAGATCAATCCGGTATGTGTGAAAACAAGTCTTCTATGCACCGAAATAGTCCATGGATGCGCTGAAACAATCCGTCTATTCGCCGAAACAATTTATCTATGCATCGAAACAGTCCGTCTATGCACCAAAACAGTCTAGGGATGCGCTAAACTATGACTCATATGTGCTAAAGCACAACTCCAATCCGTCACCTATCAAAAAAAATTTGCAATAAAAAGATTAAAACAAGGGGATTCTCCACGATGGGTGCCAAAAATGTGTGTTGTTAAAATACGTATATTAATTAGAGAGTAAACTAACACACCAATGAGACATTAGATTGAAATAAAACTAATTAGAAAGCATAAATGCAAACTCTAGTGACAACAGATTCTTCAAATTCATCTCATCGTCCTCTATCTCCAAGGATTTGATTAAAGTTGTTGGCTCTCAATTGTGTAAGAAGCAGCTTGTTGAAATGATAGCTTAGGAGAATGAGATTAATTGAAAATGCATGTCCATTGCTAATTATTTAAGCTAATAATATTTAAATTCTAAAATTCTATGATGTTAGAATGCTAATATGCTAATTCGAATACAACTATAGTAACTACGCATGAAATCTAGGATGAAATCTAATTACCAAATGGTTGTATTTATAGATTTTTCGAAGGCAAGAATCCAGTCAGTGGAGATCGACAGTTGAAATTTAAACTTCTCAGGATGAACAGTGAGAGATGGAGAGGTTGAGAGAAAGGTGGAAGGTTGAGAGGAAAGTGGAAGAATATTTTCAACCCACAAGACCGTCCTCATTCAAAAATGGAGATAAACATGGCATTTATCTTCATTTATGAAAATTGGTTGAAGTTGAGGTTAATTGCTCAATTAAATAAATAAATTGATTTAATTTCTTGTGATATGTGCAAATAGAAGTTTCCATAATTTAAATAATTAATATTTAATTATGTGAGAAATGAAAAAGAAAGATAATTAAATATTTTACCATATTTAATTAAGTGGGGTGAAAAGGATATTTAAATATGTAATATTTAAATATGGGATGAAATCAGAACATTCTCTTGTTTTGAATTAAACATTCAACCTTTAGAAACAAAATGATAATTAAATAAATAAATTATAAAATTATTTAGTTTAATTAAGAGGAAAGTAGTAATAATTAAACAAACTTATTTATTTAATTAAACTAGAAGAACTGGAAAAATGAACAATATAAATAAATAATTCATATTTAATTGATTAGCAGTTTGAATAACCGTGACCATTTTTAGATGTGTATAGAAATTATCAGTGATTAATTGCTTGATCAGAATTAAGGTTATGAATTATTACATTTAAATTGAATGAATATTTTAATGTTAGGGGAAATAGTTTATTAAATATTATTAAAATATAATATTTTGGAAGAGTAATTAGTTGTAATTATTATGAATGTGCAACTTGCGTGTTTTCGAAATTGGTAAATTTTAACAAGTGTTGTGAATGAAATTTGTAAATATCTATGTTTTGAATTCATGTTAGGAGAATGGTAACTAACACTTTAAACTACATGCAATCTATAAGTTGTTAAGGGGGTGATTTTCATTTAATTGAAGATAAATGAAAATTTTGGGGACAATTCTCTAACACGACAACTTTTGGAAAAAAAATTATCTTTGTATTTATTCTCTAAGTTTGGTTAAAAACTGGGAGGATTGCAAAACTGTGGGTTTGTGCTTGAATTGAAAAGGATACCATGTTCAAATTTTTTTGCTTGGCTTCGTTACTCACCGCATTTCGCACTACAATATTTGAACAGGTTTTTGGACGAATGTTTGTTGAATTTATAACAAAACACTATTTTTATTTTTGTTGATGGTTTTTCGTCAGTTTATCGACCAACTTTTTTGCGTTGAAACAACAACCTAGAAGCGTCAGTCAACACAATAGAAATTATTTGTGGGATTCATCACAAAATTGACGAAGATTTGTTTATTTATCGATGACAAATCAACAAAATTTTGTCGGTTGTCAACCAAAAAACAACAATTGTTTGTTGGTTTTCTGGCAAACATGGGTTGAGTTTTCAACAAAAATTTCGTCAGAGGTATAACAACCTTGTTGAAATTTGTTCTTGTTTCTTCGGTGCGTTTCATTGAAATTTCAACGAAACATTGAAGTTTTTTAAAAATAAATTATTTCTATCCATGGGAGCACACACACCCTATGTCTTGTGTCTATGACTAATATGGTTGTTCCTATGCCTAAGGTTGATCTCCATCATGTCCCCTAGCCTCTTTTTCTCCCTACTCTTCCTCAACCCTCATCCTCTCCACCTCACCAATAGCTACTTGAATATACTCTTGTGACTCCATATGATGTGGAGATGATAGGAACACTAGTCTTAATGAGGATAGGCATGATGATCTAACATGACTGCATATATTTTCATGTACAAAAATGAAGATAGGCATGATGATCATAAAGATAAAATTTAACTTCAACCTATAGAGAATCATAGGAAGGTGCTCTCTTGTAAAGAAAAGCACCAAGATGAAATTGAATGATGCAAGAAATACTTATATTATGATAATACCAATCAATAAGCTCAAAATTGAAGCTCAATTAAAATATCACTACTTGTAGTAACAAGGATCATTCATCCTCATACTTTCAAGGTTCAAGGGTATATAAAGAATAAAGCGATGGCCCTTATTGATTCTAGAAGAACACATAAATTTATCATTTCATCTACAAAAAAAATATTTGGATTATTTGTCTACCCAACAAAAGACTTTGATCTCAAGGTAGCTGATGGTTCTACTAAAACATGCCAAACAGAATGTCAAAGTCAACTATGAAATATTTGACTCTACATGGGACTTTTTAAGTTAACTCTAGATACACTTGAAATAGTATTGAGAGTTGAATGGTTAGAAAATCTTAAAACATTTTTTTTGAAGCTTTCAAGTTACTTCCTTAGTTTTGGGATATTAGACAGTATAAGCTTAAAGAATTCATACCCCCTCCAACATGACTAGTATAATATCATAGAATGGAGAAGATTATTTGAAGAGGAACTCCAACTTTTGTAGCTAGATGTTATGACTATTATAATCTTATAGAATGTTATTTACGTTATACTATGAGATTATGTACAAAATTACATCAATCCTTCATAATTACAAAACCAATTACTTGACCAACACAAAGTTTGCACTCCATTGTTTCAATTTAAAATATTAATATATTGATATAAAAAATAAATACCTCATCTCCGATATCTTCCCACATGGCTATAACTCTCTTCACAAGACATTGGACAATAGGATATACAACTTGGTAATCTAGACCTTGAATCTGATGTGCTTGAAGAGGGTAAGGACATTCCATATTCTCCAAAGATGCTTCTATAGACTCTCCAAATATTTTGCATTCTTAGAACCAAATACAATTTAGGCACATTGGTTATTCTATACACTTTAGGACCCTCCAAATTTTTCACTTGCATCCAGACATTTCAAATGAATTCTTGATTCTTGAAAACTGATGCAACTCAAATTTCATAAACATTCTTCCAAAAATAAGAAGTGAGACATACTAAGATGGGCATAATTTAATAACTTCCTTTCTTATTTTTATTCAAAAGAAAATACTTTTCAACTATGTCCCAGAAAAGTATAATTTTCTTATTTAAGTACAAAAACAATATGATTATTAATGCTTGCAAAAAATTGGCATACTATTAATTTGGTTATTTTAATCCATGTATCTTGGAAACATTGGTGTTATGTGCCCATTCAAATTGGTGTTATGCTAATAATTCCATTTGGATCATCACATAAATCCATAGCATGGCAGTTCTGATAGTAGCCATATAACATTACTCAGAGGTTGTCGATTCTCCAAATATTGTATCAAAAAATGGAGATTGTTTTATAGTCGGTCACAAATCCTATACTTTTGAGGCTCCTATCAGATAGCTGGGTGCAATTTTCTTACCTTAGCTATCCATTTTCAGAATGAATTGTAAGGATTACAGGGCCCTTTCTATTGAAAGTGAGTTTTTGGCATTGTCTAGAGATTTCTACATGCAAATTTTTTATCTTTGCATGCAAATCTAACATCTTTAGTGCAAGAATTTTGCATGAATAAAAAGTAAACATATCATCAAATAGCTATAAATTCTCTGACTCTACTTTTTCTCGAGATTATTGCCATCGCAAAATTCCATGATATTGCTTTGTATTTACATAGACAGGTTCCTCAACTATATATGATGGAGGTAATGGAAGACCAGCATGTCGCACCCCAAGCACATGATGAGGAGGAATCTACATATATTTCACCAATGAAAAGGGTCAAATTTGGACAGGCACTCAAATTTGGTCACAAGGTTGCTCTTGTATGAGTAGCATGTGGTCCACAACAACATGAACTAGTATTTTAGGTCCAAGCATATAATTTTTACATACTCTCTAATACAAATGTAAGATATTTTTTAAAACCTTGTGCAATTTTTTATGATTGCCATTTTGTTGTGTATTATATTTAGTTTTACCTCTACTTGACATGAAATTGCAAAATCAGTACTTTCTCTAAATTTACTAGTATTGCCCCATTTTTAAGTTAACGCAGTTTTTGTAAATTTTTTCCTATTTTAATCTTAAACCTAGGTAATTTAAATACCTTCACACTTTTTTTACACCATGTCAATTCCATGTAAATATAATGATACTACAATTTGCTCATAAAAATTCATAAATCCTCATCTCCACTCAAAATTGGTGGGTTTGCAATGCATCAATATAGAGATGTCTTAAGTTTAAAGGAGATGGCGATAAGAAATGAATGATCACAAGGGTAGATTTATCTTGCAAATGGAGTGAGTGTTTATCACATAGTGCACTGCACCATGGCACATACAAGATTAAACATAAAATTCATGAATTTTGTACAAGAAGTGAGGACTAAACATGAATAAAAGGGAAATCTAAATAAGCTAAAAGAGCATGATGATACTAAACAATGCACAAAGATATAGATAATAGAGAATCATTAGAAGATATTGTGATAGGGCTACTCTTATATTGGATATTATAATGACCTTTGTGATAGACACACTTGGCTGGGAAAATGATATTCAAGTGGAGACATCACATCACATACATGAGAAGAAATGCATGAAAGAAGTTATTTATACAATATGGTCATCTTTCCACCATGAACTTGGTAGGTCATTAATTAAGTTAAAAGGGGACAGTCATGTTAAGATTTTTAAAGTAAGAGTATATATATCAGTATGCATGGCAGAACTTAAGGTAATTAAGACAAAAGGATATGATAGAAGTAGATGATACCCCCCAAGGCACTAGAGATTGTCAAGGATGGATTAAAATATCATCAAGGTGAAATTCATTTTTTTCTAATGCACAGACCTTGAAAAATACAAGTTTAGAGATTAATGGCATTGAAAAAAGGATATGGCAATCCTTATACTTCTAAGATGGCAGACCTTAAATAAGGGTTAAGAAAAAGGATAGACCAAACAAGACATTTTTTTCATGGACTATGATGAAGATTAAAAGGGAAACCAAAGGTCAAATAAGCAAGGGTGATGCAATAAATAAAGGACAAAAGTTGCAAATAAAGTGAGCTAGAAGGAGATAATAGCATGCTTGAGATGAACCCTATAAAGAAGAGATGATGCAAAGGGTAGGTTATAAATTTGTAGACCTAGGTAAAAATGGAAATCAGGACAAAAACTTCATGAAAGATAAAGATTCATATGAAAAAATGAAAGAGTGCAAGGACATGAACATTTGATGAACCATCATGATAGTATGGTAGCAATGAATAGAGTGTAGTGTGACAATGACAGGCATTGTGATCATGAACAATATAGTAGTTCAAAACCCTTATTTCATCATGAGAGGACAACCATGGTCATATGGATCTCTTAGAAACCCTATAATAATTTAAAGATGGTGATTAGATACAAAAGGATAACAAGTTATTTTCTATTGACAATTATTTCAAGAACAAGGTTTTGGTGAGCAAAGGGTAGAAATATATAAAGGATAGTCATAGCCTTATGACTATCATAAGGCACTTATCAAACTTCTCATACCTTCGTATCACTATGAAAACTATTAGTATTCATTACATACCAATATTCATTATAGATAATAACAAAAAAATTCCAAAAATTTAGGCTTCAAGCTCGAGGAAGGTCTAGATCAAATAGTCATTGTAGCCATAATATATAGAAAAATATGCAACAAGCCACTCAGTATAGTCCTTCCGACTAGACCCTTTTTTCCTTAAAGCTTTGAAATTGGACATAATTCTAACAATTGATAGAGAAAGGATCAATATGTATCAGTAATGAACACTATCAAACACAGTCCAAATAGATGAAACAAGTGATGCCTTGTAATCTTGAAAACAATACAACAACAATCAAAATTAGAACATTACCCTCTTTTATTCTCCTCTTAAGGTTTGGGAGGTAAGGTGGGTGCTTCCCATCTTCTTCAAGCTCCTGAAAAATAAGTACAAAACATATGAAAAAAGGAAAAGAATAAGAAAGAGACCATCATAACCTAGTTCCCTGAACCTTCTAAACCTTTAGTTTCACCTCGACATGTATACAAAATAACAAATGCTCAAGAAGACGTGTCCCCATGGAGTGAATATGGCATGAAGCATATATGTGGGTGTCTATGACAAAATATCTTCAATTCAAGCATTCTACATCTCACTTAGGCCAACAAGAGAAAACATGGATAAGAAAGAGACAAGTATTTATTGAACCAAAATATATAGAGAGATGGAGAAATTATATTAAAGTCGGTGAATAACCAAAGTATACAAGAATTTAGAATAACTAACAAATCATTTGGGATAAAAATCATCTTTGTACAATGGTTTGATGCTTCAAATGATGCATTTCTTCTATTGAAAAGTGCATTACCTTATTGAGCTTCTCTTTGTTTTGAGAATAGTTTAATATTATCTACTTAACAGGGCCAACCACATGAAGGTGGAAGCTCATTTGGCCCCTTCCCCCTCCCCCTCACATCACTCTCAATTCCCCATACCCTATCATATAACATTAATCATTCATTCATCCTACATTAATAACATATAAAATTCATACATCCATTAATAACATATATCATTCATTCATTCATCCATTAATAACATATAACATTCATTCTTTTAGTTTTTACATATTATCAAAAATATGGTTGTCATAACATGATTACAATCATTGTTTTTGTTTATTTTTTGAAGCTAAAAAAATATGAAGTGGAGTATCATTTTCTAAATCATTTGTCCCCTCTTTAGTTTTTTTTCCCTCTACTCATGATCATAATGTATTCCTATTCGTGTACTAATGACGTGGATGTCACTGCATGGGGGGTTCTTCTTAAATAGCAAAGAAATGTTAAATTTATATGTTTTTATATTATTATTGAAAGTATTTAATTAATTAAAAGAAAATTAGAGTGGTTCTCTTTACCTGATGGGGCCACATCATGTTCTTGATCTTGTCTTATAGCCTCATGCTCAACATGTTGAACACCCTCTAAATCCTGATCTAGAGTTGAAACATGAAAGGTTGCATTAGTTAATACACCAATTACAATTAAATATGTTTAAAATAATATTAGATTGGTCCTCTTTACCTGATGGCGCCACATCATGTTCCTAATCTTGTCTAGCCTGATCATGTTCAACATGTTGATCATGCTCTACAAGCTCTAAATTTGAAAGATGAAAGGTTGCATTAATTAATACACCAATTGCAATTAAAGATGTTTAATTGTATTAATCCATACTATGTTTTGTATAGCACATGAATACATCTAGTACCAGGATACACACCATAACCTTCATCTGCAGGTACTGCTCCACCCTCACCAGGCTACATTCTAATGTCATGTGCAATATTATCATTACTTGCTTGTATAAAACAAATAGACACATAATTAATTTATGGTGGAAATTAATATTGAATATATTGCACAAGTATTCAATTTTAAATAAACTTCATTGAGTTTATTTACCTACATGTCGGATGCAGTGGAAGCTTGTGTTTGCCCAGTCAAGAGTCTTAGGCATTCAGCTAGGGATCCATAGCCTTGCTGGAAGGAAATATTCATGTCCTCTTCTTTGGGTACTATGTTGAATTCAGAACCCTGTAGTTTTGCATAAAATCATGAATTTTGCTTCTATGGTGTGATTAAACTAAAAAAATTTGCAATTTATTATTTGGATGCAATATTTCATTTATTGATACTTACAATTCGTGCGACTAATTTCATATAACCACTAGATCCAAGTTTGTGTTGCCCATTTTTTTCTAGTCTTTCCTTTATTGCCTTCAATGTGTCGGACAGCCTATGAAAAGTTTGAAATACGCTAGATTATGTAAAAAGAAAGAGTAATCAATATATAATTACATTGTTGATAGTATCACATACCTTCCTTGGCCTAGTGGTGTCTTTCCTTTTTTTCTTTTCAGACTTCTCCTTTCCATCTAACACCGGGTCCTTGCACTCCCTCTCCGGAATCATGGGGGGATGCTCACACTTTTTGTTCTTCTCAAAATTTGACCTATATTGGTCCCTCACATACTTTAGATAGGTAGCAGATTTCTTAAGGACCTTGGTTCAGTTGAATGTGGTATTACCAAACATCACTACTAAATGGCTAATGAGCTCATCTTTTAAATCTTCATTTTGGGCATTCCACCTTGTACATATGGTGGGCCTGAAAATCTCCAATCTAATATCATTTAGATTTTTATAAAAAAAAATATTTCTTGCAAAATGATCATGGGATCATTAGTCTAAAAAGAGTGATCAATAAGTAAATTTCAATTGGATTATATATAATAATAATTAAAAAAATTAAAGTACCTAGGACCTTCTCTATATTTATGGGAAGTAAATCCTCGGTCACCAAAAATGTGACCGACAATGTTCACATACTAGTAATACGAGAAGATCCAAGAAATGTTGCTAAAAATCACCAGTACTAGTGGCCTCTACATCCTTAGGTACATGTCCTAGTGCATGTTTTGGCATGTGTTTGCTACTAGAGGGTGCACTGCCCGATGTCTACATGGTATGTGTTTCCAACATTTTAGTTGACAATATAGGCATGGATGATGAGGTTGGATGATGTGATTTATGCATAAGAAGATTAGGATCGACACTTGTACCAACCCCTACTCCTCGAGAAACACTTGCAGTACGCTAATCATGGCCAGCAACATCATGAGGATGCAAATAATCCTGTAAAAACAACACATATTTTAGTTCATGACATAAAATAGTACAAAATATAAAACCATGAATGAACTTATGCTATAATTAAGGATCTCATGACAGCTTACTTACAAGTTTTGTTCTTTTAGTCAATATTTTAACCCTTTCTCTTATCTCATCTGTTTGAGACACTATGAATATCAACTTAAGGATTTCTTCATTGCATTTTTTTTGGGTCTTCCTCATCATATACACAGGGTTTGTGGAATATGTAATGTCATCACCACATAATAGTGACTGCACCTCCCTATGGATGCTCTCCTCTAGTAGTGTTGATGCCTTTCCCTGATCAACCAACTATGACAAGAATATTAAAAACATTACCAAAATCAACCCAATAAACTTATGAAAAAAACATAATAATAAAACATTTTTCTCTTATCTAATTTTTACAATTACAATGAGGTAAACCTGTCAGGTAGAAGCATTGGAAGATGCATTGCAATATGTGCTCTAGTTTGGAGCCTTCCCCATAGGATCAATGTCCCGCTATGACAAAAATTAAATATAAAAAAACATTACCGAAATGAAACCAATAGACTTACGAAAAAAACATAATAATAAAATGGTACATTGGAGTCATTAATTAATGGAGTTTTGGTAAAATGGTATATATTACGTACCACCCCCATGCTAACTATTTTTGTATCTATGTGATTCAAATTGTAATTAATTAGCAACTCTTCCCCTAGAGTTATTGATTTTATCGTACATATGAATACACATTTTCCCTTGCGCACCTTGAATATGAAATTGGGTTGCTTATTTATTGACCCAGGTCATGTACTATTTATAAACCCTGCAATATTCCCTAATTCTTTTCGCCTTCCATCAATGTACATAGTCACTCCTTTATTTTGATCCTTATCTTTTAGCTGTATATAATTTGTTGACAGTGCATACCTAAGTATACTTCATGTATATCAAACCAACTACATCCAATAGTTGTAACTGTAACAGGGTCCAACAAACTCCATCAATTTAGTAACTTTTTCATAACAAACTTTTATGCCATCCATGCAAAATAGGCCCAAACCATGTAATGATGATGGTGATATGATATATCCTCTCGTTGACACAAAAATGAGTGTTTATTGGAGTAAGTTCCTTCGGTACCCATTGTTTTTGTAGATGTTTGTACCTCAAGGGAACCTCAATGTCACCTATGCTCTCATCATCATAAGAACATGACCCCCCTTCACCAAGAAAAAATTCCATGTGTTTATAGAATTTTCTTCTAATCTTTTGACCTCTAGTTGATCTCCCTCATTTAGACGTACTACATGTCTTTCTTTCCTTTTCTCTTTCTGAATTTCCCTCACTCGAGGAAGATAGAGCTGAAAAATACCTATTTTGTGATACCTGCACTCATAAGGATGTTGGATAAAGTTATTTCATGGTGATGTGATCCCAAGGTGACAATATGATTAATCTATCATTTCATCGCTAGAATTTGATAGGTTATAAGGTAATCAAGTCTTGATAGATTGAAACTTATTGTTACTACTATCCAAATGTGTCCATCACAAATTAAATCAATGTATGAAGGAGATTGTCCCTTGCAATTAGTGACTTTAAAATGTCATTATTTTACAACCTAACACAAACATGGAGATTGGGAGATGCAGTTCATAGTATTTGAGGCTATGGAATCCTAAAAAGCCTAGACTCAATGATGAATTTTCCTATATGAACAATGTATGGCAATGTTCCAAGGATTTTTGCATGACAATTGAGGGGAAAAGGTAATGAATGATAGTTATTATTAGTCTCACAGTCATAAACCAGGCTATTTGATTTACTAGACTTCTACTTAATGTTTTAACTCCCAAACTTTGTAATGAATGTTAAATGTGACTATGGTCCACTAGTTACAAAACCAAGGCCTCCAATGTATTCTATAATTGTCATCAAAGGATTGATTCTCTTCATTCAAGTAAATAAACTTGAAGATAAACACCACCAAGTGCTTTAATTTTTCTTGAAAAATATGAATTAGAACACTAATAGACATAATTCAGGTGCGTGTGAGGTGGTTCAGTAGTCAACTAGTGATAAAATCCATATGTCTAAGTGTTTAATGGGGAGGGAGTGTGTACTAGGCTTGGTTAATTCATCATAAGTTTATGCTTAGGCAATAAAAAATGTTTAAGTCATCTTAAATATTCCTATGTCTAATTGCTAGGAGACTTTTGGTATCTTTTAAGGTAGGATGAATGGTTGCATCAATGTTCTAGTTCTCTATGAAAAGTTTTAAACATCTTCAAATAGTGAAAGTTAGTTCTCATAGTCATTTGAAACAACAACATTTTGATTATGTATGATGGTAGGATTTGATAACTTAAAAGAATTGGCTACCTAGAAAACTTAAAGTTAAAAGAAACTTTTTTAGTTTAAGGGGTTATCACTTTATTTCATCTTTGCATATTGGTTTAATGCTTCAAATGATGAATTTATTATCCCACTTCATATTGTATTCCCATCCCATTTCAAAGCAAAAAGGTTAAACATTTAGCAATTTGTCATTCTTAGCTTTGAAGTTGTTGGCCTTGCATACTTGTTTTGTTGAGTCACAAGTTTGCATGATAAGAAAGGAAGAATGAAATTTTAAATTTTAAATGTTTCTAAGACCTTATCTTTTATTTTCTCCACTTTTGTGCCCAAGCAACCATATTCTTTTTAGTGAATGGGGGTCAATAATATATTCTACAATCAATAGAAGACATCTCCATGCGATACATGCATAGCTCATTGGGGAGTCTGTGGTGAAGGAGCACCTACACCTTATGTTCACAACTGGAGCATTAGAGTTTGATCATATAAGTGTCTATGGAAGTTTGAAAAGTTGTTTGATGTCTTAATATGGTCTAAAAGACCATTTATTGTTTCATTGATCCATATTATAAACAAGATCAAATATGTGAAGAAATTTTCAATGATGGTCAAATATTGTCAATGTAGGTAGAATAGGTTTTCTTGTAGGGAGTCATGTATTCAAGGTTAATAAGGTCTAACAAGACCATTTTCAATGTGTTTAGGGTGCTTGGAAGTCATCGTTTTGATAATGTAAAATGTTTCAATTGTTGACATTAAAAGTTGTCAAAATTGCAATTTTGCAATATAATGGGTTGTTAAGTGTTTGTAAGTCGGTTATTGGTCTAGGAGCACCTATGGGTCCAATGGACCTAGAATGTTTTGGTTTTTGGATTTGTGATGAAATAAGGTCCTAAGGACCATTTCAAATGTTTTTAATAGGTTTTTAGGTTTTTTTCAATGGTTTCTATGTAATACAAGGTCTCCATCCTCATTTTGTAAGCTTGGTGCACCTTGACAAATTAAGGAATAAGATTTACATGTAATACAAGGTCTCCATCATCATTTTGTAACCTTGGTGCACCTTGGAAAAGTGGAGGAACTACTTGTTACCTAAATAATTTTTTGTTTATACTAATAATCATGCTTTGAGTTTCTTGAATGCAAATGACAAACTTAATAATAGGCAAATGAAGTGGGTGGAGTCTTTCCAAGCCTATACATTCACAATAAAGCATAAGAAGGTCCAAGAAAATAAGGTGGAAAATTCTCTCAATAGAAGGGAACTTGTAGTGCAAGAGATCAAACTCCAAAGTATGGGGGTTGATGCATTGAAGGGCATGTATCATGAAGATTCAGATTTCAAGGAGGTATACAATGTTTGTGAGAAGCATTTGAATACTTTTCATGGTGAATACTCTGATGTTTTAGTGTAGAATGGTTTTCTCTTCAAAGGAAGTCAATTGTGTGTGCCTAAGTACTCAATGAGGGAGAATATCATGAAGGAGAAACACAGTGGGAGCCTTGGAGGTCATTTTGGTCTTGATAAGACCTTAGAACAAGTGAGGAGGTTCTATTATTGGCCAAGGCTGCAAGTGGATGTGAGAAAGTATGTGGAAGGATGTACAATATGCCAAAGAGAAAAGGGAAATTCATCAAATGCAGGTCTCTATCAACCACTCCCCATTCCCAATAGGCCTTGGGAGAGTGTCAGTATGGATTTTTTATTGGGGCTGCCTAGAACCCAAAGAGGTTTTGATAGTGTTTTTGTGGTGGTTGATAGGTTTAGCAAGATGGCTCATTTTCTTCCTTGTAAATGTACCAATGATGCATATCATTTTATTTAAGGATTTTTTTAGGATACATGGTATCCATCCTCATTTTAGATTCCTTTGACACATCTCGAAGGCTCTTTGTGGTCGAGTTGGTGAAAGTTGCACAAATTGCCTTAAGCAATTAGAGGTCAAAACATGAGTTAGTTGGTTTCCAATGTCCTTATTTTCAAAATGCAGTTAGTGGACATTGGAGGGAGGTTTTGAGACCTTAAATATTCCTCTCTTGGTCAGGGCAAGGTTTTTGATGGAGAAAGTAAGAAGTTTTCAATAAAGAAATTGTTATTTTCTTGAGTTTTTGTGCAAAAATTTTTGATCCTATACTTGGTACAACATGTAGATTTACTTTCAAACTTCAAGGCTATAATGGTTTTAAATAGGGTTAAATTATCTTCCTTTTGGAATTTGAATGGATATTTTGCATCAAGGGACAAGGGAGATATATGTATTTTCCTATCAAGTGGTCTGAAAGCCCTCAAAACCAAGGTTTTAAGTGAAAAATGGTTGTTTCTTCCATTCCCACATTGTAATATTGCCAAATATTTGTGGGATAGAAGATCTTGGTGTGTATTTTCATGATTTCAAGGTCTTGGAGAATGGAATGCAAGGAACATTGTCGATGTATCCTTGGAAAAGAGGATTCCTCCTTCTTGCATAGACAATGCAAGCTAGGATTGTCTAATTCCACGTGAGATTAGGCAACACAAGTCTTCCGGCTGGAATATTGACTTTCCTTTCTTCTTTGTCTAGGATGTTAGTAGGTTTTCTCCACTGAGAAAGGGTCTCCTTCTTCTCAAAGATGAAACTCCTTAGGTTGTTGATAATGTTTGCTTGCTCTCCTTCAATTATCTCAAGATTCGGTTGGATAACTAGAGGTGTAAGATCAATTTGTTGAGCTAGAGCAGTAGGATGCCAAAGAGTCATTCACGTGTTGCAAAGCATAAGATTTCTTCAAATTCTATACTCCGTTCCCCATGGTGGGTGTGAGAAAATTGTTGGCATTTCAAATTGCACCTCTAGAATACTTTTTGGAAGCAAACAACTATGTGTAGTAAACTACTCTTCAAATTAGGAGGGGAAGCTCCCTCTTTCGTTGAGTTTTCATAAAGAAATTAACCAAAAACTAATTTTTCCTATCTTTTTGATTCAGCTACGAGAACACAAGGTTATAGAACTCTAGATGTTGTAGTTGAGGTTTTCCCTTTAATGAAACTTAACAACTACAACTAACTTAAACTATTGACGTTTCTAGCCTCTCAAGTAAATGCAGAGCAAGAGAGTTAGAAATGAACGAGATTGATTTTCTAACAAAGATACTTAAAAAAAAAATTCCCAACATACATCTATTCAATTTCAATGCAAGCTGGAAAGGAGATCAAATAAGAATTACACAATAAACGAAAAATATGAGACTTTATATAAGGGTAGAAAAAGAACGCTAAAGACTTTATATTCTAAAACTTTTGGCACAAGATTACAATTCAAGGATAGAAAGTTGTGGAAAAATACATGCAACATGCGTTCAAACCAGATTATCACTTGATACAAAACACATGTACTAGACAAGGATTTGTAGCTAAAAGAGGTATGAAAACTTTCCCTTAACACAAAGTGAACTGAAACTAATCGATAACAAACACGAAGGCATAGGCTCAAATATTTTGTTATCACAAGCACGGTTAAAGAAAAATGAGAAAACACTACTCTTATTTATAACTAAGGAGAGGTGTAGGGAACCCTAAAATCTCCTTGATTTTACAACTAATACTTGCCAACATGCAGGCTTTATTTATAAACCTAAAAAGATAAGCATCTACAACCTAGAAAGAATCTAAAAATAGGAAATGCCAACTCATTACAATTGTTTTCTTTTTATTCTCAAAGAATGGATAAGAATCATGAAAAGAATAGAAAGAAAGCTAGGAAGAAGCTTCTAGAATAAAGTTGATTTAAATCTTGATCACATCCGCTAAAAAAATGAGCAACTTCATCTCTAGTGGGAGTGCCAATACTATTAATAACAAAATGCTGATTTTCCAAGATTTCTTCGCCATCTGCAATAGATCTTAGAAAATCTTTATTCTCCTTGGAAACTTTCTCAAACTTTTTTGACATCATCAAAAGTTGACTCATTCTTTTGTCACTATCATTTATGCTATGAACTACATTCTGAAACTATGTTTGGACTTCATCAAGCCCAAAATAGGAACCATCCTCTTGACAATACCGACAAGGAATCGCTACAAAAAACTCTCTTATGAGCTCGAGAGAATTAATAACCCTTTGCTTGTATGCAACAAACTCAAATATTCTTTCATATGTCTTAACCTTGAAAAGGTGACCTTCTTTCCATTCTAGGATCTATCTTTTATGTTCTTTGGTGGCGATAGAACCATATGCCTTTTCTAAATCTCTAATTATGATTTCATGTAAAGGTTTGAACTCGGCTATCAATTGCTCAAAATCCAAGATACCCTGACGTAAATCATCAGCCTTATATCTCAGCTGAAATATTTGAGCTAGAACTTATGTACCCTTAGTGATGATTTCCTTAATCCACTCCTGAGTCTGTTTCCCACAAATGACCAACTGTCTCAACTTTTGTTGATTAGTTGGTGTCTCTAAGACCCAGGGAAACAACTGTGTTTTTTGTTAAGTTCCCTAAATGAGGTTTGAGATGTAAAAATGGAGTTGATGGTTTTCATCCTTGAAGGATGCCTTGTCTTCCCCATATTTTTTCACTCTTTCTTGAATTTTCTTAGATACCATCTTGAACAAGCTCATTTCAACATGTCGAGTACTCTTACCAAGATTGGATTTCACCATCACAAAATCATCCATGTCTACCTCGTCTCTGTCTTTGTCTTCAAGAGGTGTAGTTGTCTCCATGACCATCTCACCATCAAGATTTCTCTCAAAGTGCATTTTTTTCTTTGCCTTCTTCTTGGGTGCTTCCTGGTATACATTGAGATCATTAAAATTTACCTGATAAGAAGTCCTTCATCTTGTCCTTCCCAAGGAGCTCTCAAGCCAAAATGTGGTATTTCGACTAACATCCATGGGAATTATAATTGTAATCTCTTCCTCTACCTCCTCATCTTCCAAATCAATTTGAATTGGCAAAGACCTTAGAGATGGCAAAGGCTTATGTGTCAAATGAACATCTTTTGTTTCCTCTTGAGGTATGGGCTCATGTGGAGGGAATTCTATTTCCATCATTTTCTGCTCTTGTATCACTATACCTATGAAGTCCAACCTCTTTTTTGCATTCTTTGTTGGCCTACTACCCTTTACAACCTCTTGACCTTTTCCTTTCATCTTTGACTAAGCTCTGGAAGAAGGAGTCGATGAATGAACCCTTGTTGGCTTTTCTACTGGAATAGACTTCTTCCTTTTAAGGACTAATAAAGTCTTACTATATTTAACAACTTGATGAGTCCTTTCTTCCATTGAGATGCATTCTTTATTGGCCCAATTAACCTGTGGAAGAGGTTGTTGCTCAATCTACTTATGAATGTAAGTTGGGAGAAGCACATCTCCTTCATCATCTGATAAACCCTCAATATCCTTGGATAAGAAATAATTCATCTAATGAAGAGTGAGTCTACTATTGCTACGTCTTTGAACCTCGACTTCATCTCTACAATTGGCTCAAAAAATCCTCTAGTGCGAGCACATGAGAATTTTTTTGACCAAGTCTAGTTGCATACACACCATGGGGATCATAAGATCATCTCTCACTGAAAGGATTGATACCAAGTCTAGTTAACTCGTTACCCATTATTTTAGCATCTGTCGATGACCTGCATCTATAAATGCCTAATGCAAAAGGGAAGTTGAATGTTGGTTTCTTTTTGTTTCGCAAGCAGGTGTGAACATCTGATACTTGCCTACGAAATTACATACACAACCTCATCTGACGGATACCCTGGTAGCATGAGAGGAGCATGGGAATAGCTATAGACCCTCAAGTAGGTGAAAGTAGCAAACTGAATATACCAATCTACCCATTCTGACATCGCTTCCCTGGCAATAGATGAAATGTGTACATATAGCTTATTGTCGAGGTCACACAATGTATACATTAGGAATACTTCATTCACTCTTTTGTAATGATGTGATGATGAAACAAACTCCAGTTGAGTGTAATAATTGTAAACATGTTGAACATTCAAGGATCCCTCATTGTTTAACCCTCTTAATTTTCCTCGGAAGGCAACCAAGTAGACTAGGTAGGAGATCATGTGGAATTCATGCCTATTAAAATACTCGGTTATCTAATGATGAAGGAAATCACTAATCAATGTAGGCCAATCATAGAATTTCATTTTCTTCATGATGTGAGGTATCATGTAAAAAATCTAGGGCTGAAACTTGGTTGCATCTTCTTGGCCTGAGATCTGGTTGAGCAAGATGATGATAATGGAAATTTTCTCCTTAAATTTGCCTCTCCCAACATTCTTTGGCAATGTCTTATGTTTTTTTTTCATCCATTTTGATGCAATATTATTGTTGTACTTGATTTAATCCATTTCTCATACTCTTTTTCATTCTTCTCGAGAGATAGTAATGCTTTCGGGCCAAGGTGGAATTGAGAAACATCTTTCTATCACATCGGGCTTTAGGCTGCAAATAGTTCTCCCATCCACTGACTGAATCTCCCTTATTATTGGATTGTAATGCTTGATGCAAGCAATTATGAACTCCAATTTTTGAAAAGAAAAAGGGATGGATGCTGCTACAAGAAGACCTGAATGGTCGAGATTCCTAATGGTGACACCGCCTGCGTCATCCAAAGCATGTAGATTGAACACTGACTTAATGTGATATAAGTCAGTTTTAGTTGTTTCAATGAAGTCATGGCATAATGGTGTTTTAGTCTTGATTTCAATGGGAGTGTACTCCATTATGCAAAACTTGAAGATTTCCTATAAACACGCCTATGTTCTAACAATTTTTTGTACAAGTTTCTATTTTTAGCTTGATGATTTTCTTCGTCAAACGAATGATTTTTTTGGAAATTTTTCTGATATATGGGTTTTGTTTAGAATTTTGTTACAAGAAAACTCAAATCATCCATTTTTGAAAATTCTAAATGTAGACTGAAAAAGCAACAAACCCTAATTTTCTCCAAAAAAGCAAAAAAAAACTGACATCTAGGCATTGTCTAGAGGTACATTATGGATGAACCCATTTGGTTAGATTTTGAAATCCTTGAATTTTCACAGAAAAATAAACCACTTGAAGTTTCATTGAAAAGGCTGTGATATGGGTTTTGTCTAGAAGAATATTTGAGATAGACCCAGAAAATTAGAAGTTGTAAATTTTGAAGTTGTCTCTGACATGCAAAATAAAAAGCAGTTGTTGCAACCTTGAGAAAATTCTTCAAAAAATATCTAAAACATAGAACTAGTATAAATCGGCTCGCTGAAAATTGAAAACAATAGCCTCCTTCAAAGATTTGATGTTTTGGATGGAAAAACATGAAAAAGCAAGCCTTCTTGAGTGTTGATCTGAAAATTTATTGAAAAGCCAACAAGTTTAAGCTCTTGAATCTTGAAAAGAAGAGTTTGAAGTTGTTGTTCTACTTCTCCTTGGAGGCCACCTACAAGAGAATAATAAAAAATGAAACACAAAGGTGCCTTAAATAAGCTTTCCTTGAGAAAAACAACTTTCTTTTGCCCTAATTCCACAAAACCCTAATTTGAGTCAGTGCAATGAACTTAGATGTTTTCTCTTCTTTCAAGATTTTGAAATTTTCAAAAAAATTCACGAAGGCAAGAGAAGTCGGGTGCCCTTCTTGGTTGGAGGTGCCTACTTCACCCAGACTGTCATTTTTTCACTGTTTTCAACTTCTCGTCAATTTTCAACCCTAGTTTGATCCTGTCTCCTAGCTTCCAAATTGATTTGACAGATGAACTGAATGTTTCACCATGGAGCCTGATCAAATCTGATGACATTTTTTTGGAGACATCTTCTGGTAAAAAATTCATTTGACCCTTCAAATTTTTGGGTGCCTATCTCCTCCAGGGGCACCCATTTTCTCTAGTGTTAGCCATTTTTGTGATCTTCAAATTTTTGCTTGTCTTTTGATCTTCAAATGAATTCATGATTTCAGGCATTGTATTGATCATAATGACTAGCTAACAGGTTTACTGGATAGCTAAGAAGATTCTGGAAGGGGTCTCCTAGACACAACATCTCTGAAAAACTGTCATTTGGAGCTTCAAAACCCTAGGCGCCCCTCTTGACTGGAGGCACCTAACTTCTCCAGACTTAGCTTTTATTTTGATTTTTTCACCGTTGCTTTCGACTTCTATCGTTTCATTCACTTTTTTTCCTTTGTTCAACCTTTGATATCTAATGATTGCCAGCTCCAATGGACATATTGATGATTTCATTGGAAAGCTTGATCAAATCTGACGAAGTGAAGTTGGAGGTGCCTTCAGAAAATTCATTTGTTTGATCTCTTAAAAACTTGGGTGCCCTTCTTCTCCAAGGGCTCCTTGATTCACCAGACTTAGAATATTTTTCGTCATTTTCATGGTTTTCATTTTGTCTTCAGCATGGAACTCATTTGTCGGACTTTGAATTTCGGATCACTGAGTAGTCATATGACTGTGTTGTTCAGATCTCTATAGAGTTGAGATGAATCTGAACAACGTTGCATGGGAGCTCCATCTCTGATTTCATCATACGATGCCTTAAATAGTTGGGTGCCTATTCTCTCTAGGGGTGCCTAGGTTTAGCAGACTTAGAAACTTTTTCAAAAATCTTCAACTTTCTTCCTCGTTTGATGTGCTTCTCTTGAATAGTTTTTGGAATGAAAAAATTTCTATGGCATGGAGGTTTGGGTGCCCAAACTGAGTAGGGGTGCTTGGATTCACCAGCCTTAGTCAAAATTCATCATTTTCCAACTTTTCCAGCTTCTTCTCTCCATTCTCCATTTTCGTGCACATTAATCTTTGAAAACTTTTGTTTGGATTGAACGTTTGATTCTAGCACCTAGCAGTTGACTAACCTCCATTGATGACCTTGGATCTCCAAAAAAAGCTTCTGAAAAATCAAAATAGACCCGCTAGGGCGAAACTAATCTTGTCATGATTCTGACTACACGAGCCTGATGAGGAAGTATTTTGAGCCAATCAAAATCAATCTTAACCCTAGATGCCAAAATTTCTCTTTTTAGATACTTTTTATTCTTAGAAAATTATGCTAGTATCCGTTTTGAAAGAAACCCAAAAAAAGTTTCTATTTTTAGAAATCTGCTAAAAATAGAAATTTTACTAAAATTTAGGGACAAAAAATTGAAATCTAGGTTTTGTTGGTTTGATCGTTCTAATTTGACCCAAATTGTCAGATTTTGAAAATTTCAAGTTTTTTTTTCACCCCCATGCAAGACATGCAAAATCCCAATTTTGACAAGACTTTAACTCATTTCTTCAAAATTCCTAAGTGTAGCAAAAAAAATTAATTTGGGGTACAACACAATATATTGTGTTATTCAATATCTTGTATTATTCATTGCACAAATTTTACTCTACATTGTGTTTTTCGTATTTACTTCCTTATACGAAATATGAAATGGGTTTGACTAGTTTAAATGGTTTTCGATTACTATTAGACTTGCTTGACGAAATATGGAAAGGGTTTGACTGGTTTTCAGGCATGCACTTGTATTCTTGTGTTCTTCATTGCACAAAATTTAACTCTATAATTTTATTTTTACATTTGTTTGTTATTCCAAAATATGAAAAATGGATACAATATATCACACTACATATTGTTTGTTATAATTGATTGTTCTTAGGAAATATTCATAGGTTTTTAATGTTTATCATTTCAAGGGTTTCTGCCATGCACTTGCATTCGTGTCTTGCTCATTGCATAGACTTTAACTCTGCAATTTTCTTATAATATTCTCATGTTATTCCGAAATATGAAAATGGTATGATTGGTTTTCATTTCGAAGATATTATGGCATGTTTATGTATTATTTTATTCTTCCATGCATAATAGTTTTGTTTGCGAAATGTTTTTTTCATTTGATTGTTACTACCAAACATGGAAAAGGTTTCACTAGTTCACAATTACAGAGTTTTCTATCATGCACTTGTATTCCTCTATTTGACAATGCACAAACTTTAACTCTGCAATTTTCCTTTAATATTTGTTTATTATTCCCAAATATGAAAATTGATTCACTTCTTTTCATTTCAAAGATATTCTACCATGCAATTATATTATTTTGTTCTTATATATGTATTTTTCTATATATATATAATATTGTGCATGGAAGAACAAAATAATACATACACATATTTCCATACATACATATATATATATATATATATATATATATATATATATATATATATATATATATATATATATATATATATATATATATATATGTATATATATATATATATATATGTATATATACATATATACATATATATATTTGTATATGTATATATATGTAATTGTTTATGTGATTGTTACTACGAATTTTTTTTTATATATTTGTGTTCATCTCTTCACTCAAGAAATCTTCCTTTGTCTTTTAGTTGAGGTTTTCTACCTCACTATGCCTATACAATTGTCTTTTTTTTTTACAATGTTTGTTCATGTCTCACTAAACAAAACTGCTCTAAGTCATTTCAATTCAAATAATAAAATTGAACAAACTGTCAACATGCACAATAAAGACAATTGCAATACAAATTGTTCATAAAATCCAATCAAAATAAAGACAATAAAAACAAACTGTCCATGCACAATAAAAACAATCGCATTACAAATTGTTTATAAAAATCAAGCAATGAATTGCAAAATGTCAAGATGCATATTAAAGAAATACAAACTATGCATGCATCACTATGACTTCAACAATGTTCAATTTTTGTTTTTTTAACTGCTCCAAACATCTTTTTTAACATCTGCAGGTGCAATCTAAAGGTAATCTAAGGTCAAAACCAAAAAACAAGACTGTAAAGACAAAGTCATGTACACAGAAAGACACTGTAGCAGTCCCCAATGTGCATCAACCGGTTGTAGAAGTGAACACGAATCCTGGACCTATTGAGGTTGTCCAGGAGGTTGTTGCACCAAAAATTAGGCAGAAAAAAGAGAATCAAAGGAAAGGGAATGGTCATCATAGGACATGGACAAGGCACTGGAGGATGTTGAAACAAATGGGATGTCGACTAGAGTTGTTGCGAACAAGTGGAAAACCCCAGCTACAACACTTAGCAATTGATTAAGCATCCTGACAACTACTTCAAAGAAGGGTCCACCAACAATCCTAACAGAAGAGGAGGAGGGTTTTATTGTAAAGTGGTGCATAGATATGGCAGATGTTGGCCACGGGCTTGAGATTATCAATCTCAAGCAAGAGGTTGCTCATATATTCCAGACTAGACCCAACCCTTTCATGAAGGGGCTACTTGGAAAATCACGATGGGCTAGATTCAAGAGGTGCCATCCAGAATTGACCTTACGCACAACTGAAGGTCTTGACAAAGACAGGGCAGTAAACCTTAGACCCCAAATAGTAGTTGATTTTTTTAGAACATTGACAACAACATATGAAAGTACCCCATATGGTCCTGGCGGAATTTAGAATTGTGATGAAACGGGCATTCAAGCTAACAAAAATGAAACAATTAGGGGGTGAACCCACAAAAGTGGTTTACAATTCAAGTGAGGAAGGAAAAATTCCCAAAAAATGACCCATTCAAAAAAAATCATTTTGGGGGGTTCGAGCGAACCCCTTTGCATGTGGGAACCCACAATTCCCATTGTGGGAAGGGGGTTCACTTGAACCCGCCTTTTCCCACCTTCCCACCCTTCGACACAAAAAAAATCTAGATTTTTGCTCTTCAAAGCTCGGGTCAAGGATAAAAATGGAGGAGACTTAATAGAACCAACTGGAAGATGGTAGTCCTCAAAATGAGCTATCCAATGAATATAATTTTAATACGTTTTGGTTTTATTATGTATGTGATTTTTTAGTTTTATTAAACATAGGTTTTTCACCAAAAATCAAGCTCTTTGTTTTGCACATGTGGAAAAATAGTAGATTATCAAAATAAAATTTTGAAAAATATGTTTAGGCTGGGTATTGATGTCCTTGATCCATTAAAACAAAAAAAAATTGATACATACAGAAAAATGTATGTTGTATACGGTTCGCCTATGTCTTAATTGTAATTAGTTTGACTTTGAAACTTGATTAAGTAAAAAATATTCAATAAAAACAATATAAAACTAAATTAAAGTGCTAGATATCATAGTTACAAATCTAAATTCAAAAAAATTAGAATCTTTTCCTTCATTCAAAAAAGTTATGTTGTATACGGTGAGCGTTGCTCCTTAAAAATGATGTTTTTTTTTTTTAAACTAGTTTTCGAAGGAGATCAAAAAATAAGTGCAATCTAATTCCAAAAAAATTGGAAAAAATATATTTAGAATCTATAGAGAAAATGTCACAAATCACTAGTTTTCATCATCTTCGAATTCCTCTTGATTTAGCCGCTATAGGAGCCTAAAAGTGAAGATTTAGTTAAAAAAAAATTAGTTCAATGTCTAGTTTGCCCAAAAATTGTAAACCAATATTGTGGGATCACCCGGGGTCTTGGCATGACGAGGCAATAGGAATGTCTCCTACATCATTCCAAAAATAAGATAATGGATAACAATTCTATGCTATGTTAATGCATCTGGCCAAAGCATACCTGGTTTCTATATGTTCAAGGGTAATACAGAGATAGAGAATTACATTGTGAATTGTGAACCACATGCAACTATGGCAACCCAAGCACATGCTTGGATTATGAAGGAGCTTTTCTTTGATTGGATGGAACATTTTTGTGTGTCGATTCCTAGGGTGTGTCACCTACTAATAGGCGTCTGTTGATTTTTGACTGTCATGGAAGTCACATTGCATTGTCAACTATCCAGGAGGCAAGGAGATTAGGAATTTACCTCCTTACATTTCCCTCTCATACTTCTCATGCACTATAGCCTTTTTATGTTAGTGTGTTTTCACCATTCAAGGCATATTTCAAATCAGAATGAGCTGAATTTCTCACTAGATTCCCCAATATTGATATCAGAAGGGCAAAATTGGTGGAGTTAGGCAATAAGGCATTGAGAAGAGCTATGAATCCATCCAGCATAAAAGTTATCTTTAAAAGGATGGGGATATTGCCCCTCAATTATAATGCACTCATGGGCGACATGCATCCCAACTAGACGTATGAGATTGATGATATCAAGGATGCTTCTGCAGTGCAAAACATCCTTACTCTTTCAAGACTTGATGTTTCAATAGATGACCTATCACAAAAATTATAGACTCCAATAGATACTCAAGTGCATGAAGGTGCAGAGCAACAACTTGAGGACATGGACAACCAACCCGAACAAGAAGACATGGGGAATTTCACATTCCCATCTACAACACCCACACCTCTAGAACAAACAATGCACTATTATGTAGATGGCAGAAATGAAAGTCAAGGTACATCAGACTAGGAGGAGTTTACTGACTCCCAAGTCAATGAAACAATTCAAACCCAAACTGGTTCTCAGATCAATAACTTCCTTAAGATGCCAACTCATAGATTCAATGGAAGATTGAGAAATTCTATTGGTGGTGCTCTTTGGGTAAGCCGACAGTCTCATTTGTTGACTATTGACAGTTACATGACTCTCATATTGGAGCAGGAATGAAGAAAAAAAGAACTGGAAGAATTAAAAATCAGAAAGAGGCAACAAACTGAGGACAAAAAGGCAACACAAATTTGACCCTTGGAGTAGAAGGAACAAATAAAAATTGAAAAGGAAATTGAGTGCAAGGAAAGAGAGCAGTTGAAACAAATTGAAAAGAAAGGAAAAAGAGTAGAAGAAGGAGCAAGAGAGGGTACAAAAATAACAAGATAAGAAGGAAAGAGAGATTGAGGCTACCCATAGAGCATTGATGCGAGATAGATGCTTAAGCAGCCTTGCAACTCCCTTATCTCATAATCACTGTTAATTTTGAGATATAACCAATAATAACATCCTTCTTTTCTTCAAGCAATGTGTATTTGAGTCCCAGCTCATCTCAAGTTAGCTGCACTAAATTTCTAGTTGGTTTGACTTCTTCACCACTAACCCCTTCAAATGTAATTTGCACGCAATTGAAAAATGCAAATGCAAATCAATTTATGGCAAGTCTAAATGTAGTAGCAAGAGATGAGAACGCATCTCTAGATTCATTCCTTGGAGGATTCGACTGAGGTTGGGATGGACCAACTGAAACAATGCATTATATTTTGGTTTTTTTTGTTGTAGTTGGGGATGCCATTTTCATTGTATTGCATTTATACCGTTAACATATTTGAACTAAATATGTTTATTAATGTGATATGAGACCTTGGTTGACTTTGTGGGTGAAAAATATTTTACAATTGAACATTAAGCCGCTCTAGTGTGGGGCCCATTGATGACTATGTGAATACCTTTTTATGGTTGTCTTATAATCTACATATCAGAAAATATATTCTATGGGGATAATTTGTTTCAATTTTTTTTATAACAATTATTATGTTTATAATATCTATTCTACATTTGTGAAAATATATTCAATGTTGATAATGTTATACAATATTTCATGCAATACAGTCTATGCTGATAATGTAACATTTGAAATTGCATGTGAATACATTTCATATAGTCATTAAAAAGGTCTACTAGACATGTCTAAAATCCACAACACTTCATAACGAAATATTTGATGTAATCTATCCTTTTGTATATTAGTAGCTCAATTGAAATTTACTTTTAGGCTATACCTCTACAAAAGTTAACATGTTTCTATGTCTTATCTCAAGTTTATTTGTTTTGGTACATTACATGTTCACTCTTTTTTTGTGAATGGTAGAGATGGATGTGACCTGTTTGACCTATATGATTGTAGCTCTCCCCTGTTATTATGTTCATCATTGCACTAACTTTAAATCTGCAATTTGGTTATAATAGTTTTTTGTTATCCCGAAATATGAAAATGGTTTGACTGATTTTCATTTTGAGGATATATTTAGTGCTTATATGTGCATACATATGTACATATATATGTATGTCATGTCAATACGTATGCACATATATATCTATGTGCATACGAATGCACATGTTTGTATATGTCAATATATATGTACATATATATAAATGTGTATGTACATGTATATATATATGTATATACATATATATCAATGTGTATCTACTTGTATATATATGTATCTACATATATATCAAAGTGTATCTACATGTATACGTATGTACAATGCAATTGAACAATCAAATTGAACTAAATATATATATCAATGTGTATCTATGTATATATATATATTATAATATATTATATATATCAATGTATATATATGTATCTACACACACACACACACACACATATATATATATGTATGTATCTACACATATATATGTATCTACATATATACATATATACATATATATATTCCATGTACATATATACATAGATAAATAGATATATAGAGACATACATTGATATATATATTGAAATCTATAGTGTATGTATAGATAGAAATTAAATGAAAAGATTAAACCCATTAAATTCACAGTGATGCATGAAGAGAACCATATATTTCCTTGACAAATTGAGTGTGTTTATGAACACAAATATTGGAAGTGTTCATAAAAACCCTAGACACCATAAACATCATGGAGAACATTGTTGATGAACCTAGAATGCAAGAAAAACTTTGATCTATGATAATCACATACACCTTAAATATTATGTTCAAAATCAGCAACAAAATAAATAATAACCTTTAACTGAAGTAACACAACACACCCATAACAAAATAAATAAGTGATAAGAAGAAAGAAAAGGGAATGACAGGAGACAATGGTACAAATTTAGTGAGGTTAAAAACCTCACCTCTATGAATTGGAGATGGCCAATGGTATGGTGAATTTCTCCAACTCAATCCTACAAACATATATGAAAATAGTCATTAATAATAAAATTGCAGTAAGGAAAGTGTTTAACTTAAAATAAGAAAGTATAGTATCCTTTAGTGTTTACCTTTGAAATTAAATTCACCATCACCAAGCCAATAATGAATTGAAATTACACACCATCTAAGAATATTGAACGAGACACAATTGTACAACAAGTGTCACTTGAATATACCAACATGTCTAAAAGAATGAAACAAATAACTCCTGATGAATATACATGAGATATATGACATTCAAATTGAACAATTGAAATGAACAATTCAATTGAACATTTCAATTGAACAATGCAATTGAACATTCCAATTGATCAATCAAATAGAACAATCCAATTGGACAATCCAATAGAACAATGCAATAGAAAAATAACTTTAGCAATGCAATTGAATAATTAAATTGAACCATCAATTTGAAGAATGCAATTGAACAATCAAATTGAAGAATGCAATTGAACAATCCAATTCAACAATCAAATTGAACATCTGTACATGAGTTATACATATAAACCAGCATGTTTAGAACTTAAAGAAGATTGGGTGTAACAATCACAATCTAAGGAATTGAAATGCATTGACATTCATAAACAGTGCAAGTTGAAACCCTAAATATTGAGTTACAGTGTGGTGGGTGAAAAACATTGACAGTGCATACAACTGATATATATTCCCATGCATATAAAATTTAAAAAAAAAACCCTAAAATAGAACTGAAATGTCTTGACATTCATAAATAGTGTAAGTTGAAACCCCAGATATTGAGTTACAATTTATTGTGACAAATGTTGACATCACATACAACATATTTGCATTCAATGCCTTAAAGAGTTTAAATAAAAAAACCAATGTGAACAACATCATTGTGAAACCCCAGATATTTATAGATTCATGGAAAACATATGCATATCATACAAGAGATTGGCATTTATATATATGTATGTATGCATGCATGTATATATATAAAAATATATATATTTATGTATGTATATTTATATATATGAATACATATACATATACATATATGAATACATACATACATACACACACATTATATATATACACATAAATACATATATATGTGTATGTATATACATACGAATACATACGTACATACATGCATGCATACATACATACATACACATTAGATATGTATGTATGTATGTATGTATGTATGTATGTATTCATATATATATATATATATGTATATGTATATGTGTATATATATATATTTGTTAGTTTTCATATATATAGGTACTGGTACAAGCCTAGTGAAGTAAAAAATCTCAACCTGAAAGAGAAAGGGAGCTTTGGAGAGTGTAGAGCTGAACAATGAAGCGTGCAGAGCCCAAAAATGAGTCATGGAGAGCCAAACATGTATGGGTATGTAACCAAATGAACACTCCAAATTTTTTGAAAATAAAAGGAATGACAATTAGCGGGATATGAGAGAATTTAGAGCATTGAATAAACCTTGATATCCAAATTATGCACTTGACAGTCTGAGTAAGTGTGAAGGGATGCATAAGAAAAGTTTCCCAATGGAGGTAAGGAAGGAGGCAACAAGTGATTACTGCTCTAAACTGGTTGTTTAGGGTGGGGAAGGAAGTAATTATATATATCTATTGCTTTCTCAAAAACACATTCCCTCTTGTGCAATACACTAGATTGAGTGAGTCGAACCCAAAAAAAAAGCATGAATAGAATCATATGTTTTACCCTAAATGTAAAACCCAATCTCAAATCTTGCTTTTTGTTTGGTTCAACTCTTTCAGGATTAGTGCATTAGTTTTCTGTAACAATGTTCTCTGGGCTTTGCTACATTATACCCCTCTTTCTCCACACTTGTCTCCAATACTTGTAGGAAACACTTCATATTAAAGAACAACAACCTTATTATATAGACAATTACAAAGTTTTATGCCATGCACTTGTATATATATATGTATACATGTATATGTATATATATACAATTTGATTTTCATTAATATGCATCTTGATAGTTGCAATTCAATGCTTGGTTTTTATGAACAGTTTGTAATGCAATTGTCTTTAATGTGCATGAACAATTTGTTTTTATTCAATATATGCATGGTGATAGTTTGTTTAATTTTATTATTTGAATTGAAATGACCTAGAGTAGATCTGTTTAGTGAGACATGAACAAACATTGGTTAAACATTGTCACAACAAAATACAATGGTACAAGCGTAGTGAGGTAGAAGACCTCAATTGAAAGACAAAGGGATATTTCTTGATTGCAGAGCCGAACAATGAATCGTGGAGAGCTGACCATAAACATATAAAACATATTTCATAGTAACAATCACATAAACAATTACATATGTAATATATATATATAAGTGTATATATATGTATGGAAATATATGTGTATGGAAATATGTCTATGTAGTATTTTGTTCTTCCATGCACAATATGTATATATGTATGGAACTATATATATATATATATAGAAAAATACATATGTAAGAACATGATAATGTAATTGCATGGCAGAATATCTTCAAAATATAAAAAAAAAAAATGAATCCATTTTCATATTTGGGAATAACAAACAAATATTAAAGGCAAATTGCAGAGTTAAAGTTTGTGCATTGTCAAAGAGAGGAATACAAGTGCATGGAAAAAAACTCTACAATTTTGAACCAGTGAATCCTTTCCATGTATGATAGTAAAAATCAAATTAAAAAAAGCATTTTACAGACATAACTATTGTGCATGGAAGAACAAAATAATACATAAACATGCCAGAATATCTTCAAAATGAAAACTAGTCATACCATTTTCATATTTCAAAATAACATGAGAATATTAATAGAAGATTACAGAGTTAAATTTTGTGCAATGAGCAAGACATGAATGCAAGTGCATGACAAAAACCCTCGAAATGATAAACATTAAAACCCTATGAATATTTCCTAGTAACAAGCAAATATATTGTAACCATTTCCTATTTTGGAATAACAAACAAATGTAAAAATAAAAGTGAAGAGTTAAAATTTTGTGCAATGATGAACACACGAACACAAGTGCATGGTAGAAAACCATTCAAACCCTTTCCATATTTCATCGGACAAGTTTAATAGTAATGAAAAACCATTTAAATCAGTCAAACCCGTTTCATATTTCATATAAGGAAGCAAATATGAAAAGAACAATGCAGAGTAAATGTCATGAAATGAAGAACAAAATATTAGGAGTGCATGGTTGAGTGTAGACAATAAGAAAACCAATTAAGCCCTCCCCACATTTCATTTTATTAATCTTTCTAAAAGAAAAAAAATTGCAGCGATGGTTTTTGAAAAAAAAGTGCATGGGATAATACCATCGTATTCGAAGACATTGGTACAAGCTAAGTGAGGTTAGAAACCTCACCTGAAAGAGAAAGGGAGTTCTTGAGAATGCAGAGCTGAATGAAAAAGCATGAAGAGCCGAACAATGAAGCATAGAGATTCAAGCTAGTTTTGGTGTGAAACCAAACAAACACTTGAGAATGTTTACAAACAAAAGGAATGTGAGTGAGCGAGATATGCGAGAATGTGGAGCATTGAATGAACCTTGATCTCTGAATAATGCACCTGATATTTTGAGTAAATGCAAAGGGATGCATAAGGCAAGTTGGTCACTGGAGGTAACGAAGGAGGCAATCATATATTAATTCTCTAAATTGTGCATTTAGGGTGGCAAGGCTATTGTGGACACGCAGTCATCTAATCCATTGTATGTAGATGTGTTCATCGATTAAAGAGGCAAATGTGCTCCACTTTTGAGTGGAGGGAAAAATGGGCCCGTTTTGGACATGTCAAAGTAAATGGTGCTTGATAGGTGGTGGGGTAGTCGATTTAAAAAAAAAATAGTAGGCCCAATGCACAAGTGGTAGGGTGATGTGGTAGGAAAATTTTAAATTTTTTTTGCTCCACGTGGACCTCCAAAGTTGACCCACCCTACTTTGGGCCCCTCTCCCCTAGTTGTAATTTGACAAGTTTGTAATATTAGATGATGTTGATTAGAACAAGTTTTTGGATTAAATTGTGCATGTTTTTTATCGACATTTTAGATCACATTTAGTGTTCCATCATGAGGAAGAGGAAATTATACTGAAACATCGATCAAAAAACATACATAGTTGAATCCAAAAACTTGCTCTAATCAGCTTCATAGACTATGAAAAACTCATACCAACTATTAGATAATGTATTATTGCATTTCAATTATATAATTTTTGGTTATTTTTTTATTGATTTATATTGTTTTTGATGAATATTTTTTATTTAATTTTATTGGTTAAAGGATAGTACAATATTAAAGATAAGGGAGGGTTGTAGAGAGGCACACTTATAAAGTCTAATTGGACCATGTCCAAAATAAAGAGAAAATAACATTAAAAAGTTCAAGCCCAACAAAGTATAAGAAACTAAAGTAAAACTAAATGAAGGAGGATTTGTATCATCTAGATTACCCCAAATATTTCTAGATGCAACATCACCAGTTGGCTCCTAACTAGTGAGAGTGTCTTCTTATTTTTCAAGATGGTTGTCTGGAGGTTTTTGTGAATGAGTTAGAAACATGGCTAACTCCAAGTGAGAAAATTTTCTAAGTCAAGTCAACCAAGAGCACCTTTCCACCCATGAGAAGAGGCAGTGGGTGTTTGGGAGCACTAATGCACCCTCCACTAGAAACAATATTCTTGGAAGCTAGAGGTTAAGAGCCATTGTGACCATGGGAACATGATTCACCATCACAACTCATAAGTTGATTGTGCCCACACTAGCACCATCACTGAGAAGAGGGGGGATAAGGAGGAATTTTGACAATAATTCAAGGGAATTTCTCTAATGATCCAACAACTCTTGAAGATAAGTAGCTTCAAGTGCAACCTAACAAACTTGCACTTGAATCTCCATATAATTTAGTATAGAAATAATAATGGGAATCAATAGAATAATAAAAAAAAAGAACCATTTGTATCTTTCCATATGCTGAAGAGAATATCCACTCTAAAAGGATGCTAAATCTAGGTATATTAATGTAAATTATAAGGCCAATAGCTAAGTAAAACCATATTCCAAGAAAAAGGGGCAAGTTTGAATGGCTTTAAAAATTTGTGGATCCAACTCCAAGCCTCTTGAGCAATAGGAAAAAAATTTAAAAAATGCTTGAAGGACTCCATATGACCACAAAATGGACAAGGATTGAGAATGCTTACATGAGTTAAATAGCCACCTAATGGGAATCCTTGATAAAAAATATACCAAGTGGGCCAATTTTAGTTCCAAAACTATCAATTAGATACATTGTAATATATGGCATCAAGTCTCAATAGAGGAATAGAGTTTCCATTGGAGATTTAGTTGATCCACCATAGAAAGATGGAGGGATATGTAGAGGTAACCTTGGTAAGGCCTATAGTTGAAAAAGGGAATATCTAGGTATCATTTCTAATCTTTCCACCAAGGATTGAGGAACATAACTCCAATTTTATTGAGAATCTAGGGATCTATAGTATTAATAAAAAAATTGAAAGGCTTCTTAGTCTTGGATAGCTAGTCTAATATTTAATTTAAATTCAAGTGAAGAAAGGAAGTTCTTGGTGGCTCTATGGATAAAATCAAGTAGCACATGAATGCCTTGCCTAAAAAACTTCAAGGCATACAACCACATAACTTTTTTTAGTGGTTGGTCTTGAGAAGAGAGAACTAGAGACCACTAGATATATTGTTGGTTGATAGAGAGAACAATGTAGAAGTAATTGCTAGTCTAATGAAGCCATAGTTTGATAGCTTCCCAAATCATTCCAAATATTATTAATGATAAAAATGTCACAAATATTTACAATATCCCACATAGTGACATGAGTACCAAAGTTAAGGCCCTACCAGGTTAGATGACCAATTGACACTCCAAAAACTAATATAATGTCTAATAAGAAATTTTTAAGTTTTATTGCCTTCTAAAGCTTTGATGATCCATTTAGTACATAGGGCAATGGCTTGCTTATGGATTGAGAGAAAGAAAAAAAATTTCAAGCCACTAAATGAATAACATGTTTTCGTTCAATATTAGCCTAGAGAAAATATTTGAGTATTTTTTCAATGTGAAGGTAAGAAGCTTTAGAAGGAACCTAGCAAGAATATTAATAGAAATGCATGGCAACTAACACCTTATAAAGAATATAGAACTTACAACCAAAGAAAAATGTTTAGTATTAATCCAATTTAAGTGAGTTTTTTTCTCCACTCTATCAATCACAACGTATCATAGTATAGAAGGTGAGGCCTAAAAAGTGAAAGGTATACCAAAAAATGAAACACTTCTCCATGATCAATCCACTTCTAGCCAAATCAATCAAGTCACTGGGGTTAAGGAAGAAATAATTTTTGATAGCATTGAGTCTTTTTTTAGCGAATGCTTAATCAAGAAGCCAACCAAAATATGTCCTGACATTAGAGAGCTTGAGTGAAATTATTATCTTCCTCAATAAGAGTGAATAAATAATTATTGACAAAGTGACTATTAACCAATTGCTAGGAAAAATTGGGAATATATATCCCCTTGACTAAGGATTGAGAGACAACACTGGCTAGGAGATAACCAAATTCTTTAGCAACAAGAACATAAAGTGTCAGAGCCAGAGGAAAACCTTGATGAATGGACCTATGAATCTCAAAATTAATAGATTTTTAGTCAATGATCATGATGCAAGCATAGGCATCCATGAATAGCATCTCCATAGACTAAATGAAATGAGTCCCAAAGCCAAGAACTTGAAGCATGGAAAGGATGAACAACCATTCAAGGTGACCATAATTATTAGCAAAGTCAAGTTTGAGGAAGATGGTAGGCTAATGAGAGTGGTTAACCCATTCCATGCCTTCTCAAATAGCAATAATATTATCCAAGATAAATCAATACTTAATGAAACTTGTTTCTTTAAGATGAAAAAGCTATAGGAGCATCAAGTAGATCTTGAGAGCTAGATCTTTGAAAATGATCTTGTAGTCCAAACATTCAACAAAATAATTAACCTCCAAAAGAAAATATCCTCTTGAGGTCATTGAATTTAGGTATGAATTTAACATTTTCTTTGTTAATTAGCTTTCCTAAATATTTGAAGTGAAAAGTCAATATAAACCTTGTCGAGGTCATTGCCAACAATATCCCAAAGGGACTTATAAAATTCATAAGCGAAACCATCCAATTTGAGATTTTTATCATTGACCATCATGAAAACAACTTCCTTCAAATATTCTAAGGTGAGAAGTTGTTCACACATAATATGTTGAGAATTAAAGATCAAGCAAGGGACGACATTGAGGAATTGATTTAACAAAGCCATCCCCTTAGACATATAATATTGAGCTACAAAGACCTACTCATATTAGTGTTAGATAAATCCTTGAAGAATATAGGAAGCTCTCATAAGATTTGATGTCCTTCATGAATTTCCTTGATGGATGGTGAGGAATGACAAACACTTGGTCACTTGAGCTAGTGGGTCTTAACCTTGATTTTTGGCCCATAAGCTAAATGAGCATTTGCAACTTTCTTTTGGTGGTGAAGTTGAGCCATACAAAGTTGTGTAGTATAATTAAATGGTTGTGCTTCCAAAGTGGCAATAGCTTAGTGGAGACCAAGGGTGGTGGCCTCCTATGAGTGAAAATAAAAATGAGCTAATTTTCACTCATAAATGTGCATGACACGATCAATATGGGTAATGGCATCATTTTTCCATGAAATCAAATTGGTGTTGTCCATGTGGCAAGGCTCTAAATTCTAGACATGTTTTATGTGAGTTGAGGTGGCCTTATGATTGATCACTAATGTGTAGAGAAAAAAGGCATCTTAATGGCCTTGGGAATGACAACTTTCCAATCAATAAAAAACCATATTAATAGTGGTTTGAAATAACAACATCCACCGAGGGTTCAATTGGAAAAGTAGAAGAAGGATTGAGTAGACCTCATAACACGGTCTAGTTTCTTTAAAACTCTATCAGGACTAGGTCATAAATTGCTCTAGGTGTACCACACCATATTATTTTGGTGGAAAACAAGGTTGGGATGAAAAATCCCCAATCTATTATTCATGTAGAAAAATGTATCTATTTTTCCAATTGTCCAATGCATGGACAAGGGCCGCACATTTTTCATAGGCCATCTCTATAATATTAAAATCTTCATATTGAACCCAAGTGGCAAATGGAATTGAATTAGAAATTTATCTCCAAAGGGAAGGTCTCTTAACTACATCATTTGAGATGTAAACATTAATAATCCCAAGGGAATGATTATTAATCTTGAAAATAACCCATAGAGCTTGATTAGTTGGGTCATATCCTTTCCCACCTAAATGTTGATGTCACATATGAGTCAAAAGAGTGATAACACCACCTTGTCTTGCTTCCTATTGGCTACACAATACATGGCTAGAAAACCAAATTACGTAAGTAGTAGAAAGAAAATAGACATGAATTTTAACCTCTTACAAACAAAGGATATCTAAACCCATAAATTAAAAACAAACTTCATGACTAGACTATTTTTGTGGCTTCAAAGCTTCCAATCTAGAAGTGAAGAGGTGATTATTGTTGCTTGGTCAATTAATTATCCATCCTTTTATTGGTCTAGTAAAATGCAAAACCTCTTATTCCTAGAAATGAGATGGGAATTGATGATAGTTAGTTGAGCCAAGGTTGACACCATGAGAAAGGTATGAGCTAATTTTTCCTCACTAGATTCCTCCCTCAAGGAGGGGGTATAACCCTACTTGAATTTGGAGGTTTTGAAAAATGTTGCACATCCTAATTCCTCAAGCTAGAAAACATATAGGATAATTCTTGTTTTGACCAAAGTTCTTGGCCTTATGGCCAAAAAAATAGACCAACCTTTATCTTCTTTTACAAGAAGTGGCACCTTAGAAGAAGCCTAAGTAGTGCCCTTTGGGCATAAAGAATGTAGGGGGTAATTCGTAATCTTGTGTTTTGATGATTGACACTAATAACCAGTATTTGAAAGGTTGATATAATAAACACATTAAGTATATTTAGATTGGCCACGCTAAATATTAACATTTTCCTTAAGGTCCTTAGACAAATCCACCTCAACATAATTCCACCACTAGGTATAGGTAGAATAAAACCTATTTGGTTCAACTCAAACAACTAATCTTATAAAGGAGGTCATCTAGCTCAATAAATTCTTTCAAGGTAGGGGTAACCTAGGGAATTTAACCTAGATGGGGACATTAGATGAATTATCAACTAAACCAACAATTTATCACATGTCCATGGTCTGAAAATGAGAAGCTTTGGGAATGAACAAGCCAAGGGCCATGACTAAGCACTACCTCAACATGATTAGCTTAAAAAAAAAAAAGCCTTTGATTAGGTTTTACATGGTAAAAAGGTAAATATCATGTGACATTCAAGCTTTCCCAGCCCAATATTTTAGCATGCTTTCAAGGGGGACCCACCCAATAATATCCAACCAAAGTAAAATATTCTAGCCAATAAAATGCATTATCAAATTTTAGAATAGGAAGCATAAAATTAGGCAATGTACTAGAAGATATAAATCATGAAATAATTTTAAAATAAATTTTTGGGATGCTTGGATAGGGCTCCCATTGTTTTTTGCCATCAAAATTTCAACACTAACAATAGTAGTTATTAAGAGAAGTAAGGTTGAGGCCATTTAAAGGGGGCAAGATATGCTTGTAGGTTTAGAATTGAGAAGGAAACTTATATAAATACAAACAAAGGCATACAAATCTCACTTTTCTAAAATAGAATGACATTGATAAAAACACATGTAAGAAACCCTAGTGAACCTAATGTTAGTATGTGGTGACTAATCATGTTGGAGTTAAGATTTTTGTGACTTTGTAAACCACATTTTCCCCATAAATTAATTGATTGGGGAGTGCAGGGGGACCGAAGCCCTTCCTGCGAGGTCTGGGGGACCATCCCCTCAATAGGGGCTTAGGGGTAGAGTCTATAGTGGGGGTTTGGGGGGAATTCTCCTAGTGGGGGATGTTGGGGGAAATGCCCTCAAAGAAAAAAATTGACTATTTTTATTAAATGATGTTTTTTATTAATTTCAATTGCAAAAAAAAATTGTAACTACAAAAAAGGGTAGTTTCTTTGTCATAGATTGAATGCAAAGAGTCACATGTGTGAGAATGTGAAGGAGCATACAAAAACACATGAATTGTAGATCGCGGTTTGAATGTGTGTACACACAACTATGGAAAGTGTTGCAAGTTAATGTAACACTACATTTTTATAGGAAATTAATAAAATAGTGGACATATGTTTCTGTGGGCATAACCCACATTTGGTGAAACATGTTGAATCTTCATGTTCTATGTAATCATTCATTTTTATTTTTGTTATTTGCATTTATATTGATAATTTTTATTGCTCTATCAATCGGTAAATCCCAATACCTAAAGTAGCCTAAATTCAATTTATATTTTGAGTAGTGGTTTATGAGAGTTTATTTATGAATTATTTATTTAGTATTCTATTTTTTAAATAGATTAGTCATAAGTATGAATAGTTTATATAACACCCCATCTTTCAAATATGGTAGCAAGTTAAGTGGATTTGAACTTAGGGGAAACCCATAATTAAATATGTAGAGTTTAAATAGCATTAAGATAGATGACCTCCCCCAAATATCATGTGAATATCATCCAAATATGATGTAGGAGCATCCGAGTGCACAAACAATCTTGCACAACAAGAAAAAATTATGTTTGTGTTTTGTTTTGATTTTTCTTGCAGGCACTATTATTTTAAATCCTCAACACCTCTAGCATAGTAAATTTTGATGTCAAGATTGTGAAAAAACAATTAATTCATTGATTCATTGTTTTAAAAATTATTGAAAAGTGTTAATTTCTCAAAAAGGAAAACTTTCATACCCAAGCTTGTGAGTGGGCATTTATTGTAAAATTGTAACTCCATTCAAAAATTTGAAATTATCTTATTTTTGGAGGATTGGAATGATGGGCATTGATGGAATGGAGATCATGGGTTGTAATGCAGGAATAAATTTTTTGAATGGTCATTGAATTCTCATTCTAGAAAAAGGAAACCCACATCCAAGAAGGAGTAATGGGGAATTATGTGATCTATAAACAATCTTTTTTTTTATATATAGGTAAGTATTGTCAAGGGGAAAACTCCCATAATATAAGAATTCATGAAAGAAAATAAATGCTTTCCCTAACCATCAGGTGTAGCACAAAATAGCCAAAAAAGGATGACTAATCCTACTTAAAAAAATTTATTAAATCCTTTTCTTTGCAGACCTTAATGCCATTCGAAGAGAGGAAGGAGATTTCTTCCACTTAACTTCAATCCAATCCTTTGTAGTCATGAAGGAGGAAGCTGGTTCAACACAACCAATCTAATTCTTCTTTTCCAGGTTACAAATGGTTGCAGTAGATAAAGGGCAAACTTCTTGGGTTTCAATGTTAACCAACTATGAAAGCTCAGGTGAGATCAATGAAGCCTTTGAATTTCTTTCATCCATACAATTGTCTTGCTTCGTCTTGAGCTTTGGATCTTGGGTACCAAGAGAGGGGTGAAACAATCACTGGATTAGCATCCTAAAGAGCTTGGGAAGGAGAGGAATTTGGATTAACATTAAGTGGAATAGTGTAGTGTTGTGATTCAGCCCCAATCCACCAAGTAGGTTGATTATTTGGATTTTTAGTTTTCTCGTTTATTTGCTTATTTCTACATTGGGAGGTGAAATGCTCAATGGAAAAACATTTCTGATGTCTGAAAGGAATTTTCTCATAATCTACAAGTTGTCTCCAACATCCTTTACCAACTTTCAGAGAGATCTCTTCCGGAAGACCTTTAGATACATCCATTTCAATGCATATGTGAGCATAGGTAGAGATTTCATAATTAATTGTTTCCTTTGAAAGGTTGTGATATTTTCCCAAACCATTACCAATGGCTCTCAAGTAGTCGATTTCCCAAAATTGTAAAGGGAGATAAGGAAGGCGCACCCAAAAAATTGAAGAAGAAAAAGAATCTGATCATGGATCAAAGGTAGGAAACTAGGGCTTAATGCAAAGAAAATCTCCATGAAAGAACCAAGGGCCAGCCTTCAAAATCAACTCTTTGTCTTCCTGAGACTCAAATTCTAGGATAAAAAACCCTCTGGCACAGGGGTAAATACTAATTTTGTCTTCCATAACCTCTTTCCAGTTGTCATAGATCCAGGAATGTAGATCATGCAAATTTGGCCATGTCTTCATAAATCTATAGATGAGAGCATGATTTTGGAGGTATTCTTCCCTATCCGCAACAAATCTGTCCAAACTTATTTTTGGAACCGAGGCAAAATGTCGAACAACAAAAGGGCCCGCAATATTGCTGGACACATGGCGGGGAGAAGGACATTTTTTCACATCGCTAATGGAAGACTTGTGGGTTGTCTCCAACCCCTTACTGTCTTGGGCACCATGGCATAAGGCCCCCAAAAAAATTAGTGAGCTGCCATCATTTCGCAACGAGGACATAACACCCAACCTTGGATTAGGGCACAGAGAGGAGCAATTGATGCCGCCCAGAAAAGGTAGAAATATTAACCGCCTTCTTAATCAATGACCCCGAAGGGCCTTCACGCGAAAGATCCTACTTATGAATCACTTAAATAGTTTTTTAGATTCACTTAGGAACACAGATTTTATTATTACTTATCGTTGACAAATTGCATGTAAGAAAGAGCATAGAAATGAGTAGTCAAAACATAGACATAAGAATGAGAGAAATAAGATTTGATAATGAAGTTCACCCATTTTTTGGGCTACATCTCTGGGCTTGCTCAACTGTGATGTCCTTTGCCATTAATATGATGCAAATTTCTTGATTACATCACTATGGTCTTCAAGCTGCAATACAAATGCTTCCAAGGAAGATTATTTCCCTTCAAGCTCTTCCTACTTCCACATCATACTGACAAAAACTTCCTAGCAACATGTTTGTGCCTAGTTTCTCTGTCACTTTTACAATGCTTCCAAAGCAATAATAATGCAACTCACTGACTCAAAACATGAGAGCAAAATCCTAAGGCATCAAGCCTCTATTACAAATCCAATGAGAATTTTTCCTAATTCTCCTTCCAAGAGAATTCTTCCAAAAGAATTGACTCTAAGCATTGTTTTTACAAAGAAATAATAACCCCTTTTATACAATTTTGTATGCTAATACGGGGTTTAACAATAATATTTTCAAATAACCAATATTAAGCCCTTATATATTCTAAAAAAACAAAATATATTAAACAATCAAGCTTTATAAGTTTTTTAATGGTTCTAATATTTTCACGGCCCTATTAAATCAAGCCCCTTTTAAAAAAATATTTAAATATTATTTTAAGACCCTTTTTTTTTGTTGATAAATAGGCAGCTATCTAAATTAAAATAAAGATAAAGTTACATATTCACAAAAAAAAATGGGTGGTAAGAAGGCACACCCCGAGATTCATATGGGCAACGCCTAGAAAAACCAAAAACATAACCAGTCACATGGGCCAAGCTCGGAAGTCCACGATTAAAAAACATATAAAAAAAGTCTATCAAGCATCCAAAGCAGTGCCAACAAATCTAGGAGGGTCTTTTTCATCCATGTTCTTCCCCCATACATCAGCGGGGTCTGGAGTGATGTCAAGAGGAGAACCCCAACCATTGTTAGCATCTTTTTCCTTCTCTTTATCTTTATCCTCGCATCGAGGTGAGATTGCAAGTGCCAAATGCAGAATTTTTTTACCAATGTCTGACCAACTAGAGCTAGAAGAAGGAGGTTCATCAGAGGACCACCTGAAACTACCACCGTCGCTCCCCAAAGCACCGCTAGAAGGCCACCCTTGGCTAACTCGCGGTGAAGGAGAGCAGATTCACCAAGGAGGGCAAGAATTTCATTGAAAAGGAGGTTGAAAGTGGGGACGCACAAAACCACTCCACTACCAGCCCCGAGAAGGCGACCAACAATGGGAAGAGGTGGGCAAAGTGGACACCCAAGCAACAGTACATGGGGCATTGCCCCAATGATCCAACAAACACTTGCAAGTGAGCAACCTCAAGTGCAAATTTATTAGCTTGCACCCGAATTTGTAAGAGTGCGTTAGAAAAAAAAATAGCTTTAACATATAAAGAAACATTAATATCCATTTTAAAATGAGAAAATATGCAAGCATTTTTGTCTTTCCAGATATTGAAGAGGATTTCCACCCTGAAAGTGTGCCAAAGTTGGGTAAATTTAGCAAGAATTATGGGTGAATCTCCCAACATAACCAAATGCCAAGAGAAAGGCTTCAGCCTAAAGGGCCCAAAGAATTCATGAATCCAAGTCAAAAGTTGCTAAGCTCTAGGAAAAAACTAGAAAAGATGCTTAAAAGCCTCACCTTGCCCACAAAAAGGGCAACGAGGGTCCTAGGCCCCCAAGTGAACAAGCTGAGAACCCACATGCAAGCCTTGGAAAATAACACCAAGAAAAGTGGGCAAGTTTCGGCTCAACACTTGCAGACTAAGTGGCAGCAAATATTTTACACCAAACATGAGTAAGAGATTGAAGAAGCCACCTCTAGTTCAAACTTTGAATCGTAGGAAAGTCTGGTGAAAGCCATCTGTAACCAAGCTAAGGCTTGTAATTCCTAAAAGGGGTGTCTGGATACCACTTCCAATCTTTCCACCAGGATTTGGTCCCATGAATTCCAACCTTATGAAGCATCTCTATAGGAATAGCATTCACCAGACCATCATAAGTAGCATGGTCCTGGTTATGAAGCTTGTATAGGGCACACAAATTTTCCCACTGCATGATACATATTATGGGTCTATGAAATAACTATTGTTGGGTCTATGAAATAACTATTGCAGGGTCTAGATACCCTTCTTGTGGAATCTGAGTGCCTTAATCCAAGGCAACTTAGCCAATGGTTGACCATTGCAAGCAAAAAGAGGTGACCAAAAAATATTCTATTGGTTGAATGAAATCCCATCATGAAAACCAGAGCCAACCCAACTGAGCCAGGGCTTGACAACCTCCTAGGCTCACCAAATACTTTTGGCCACAAAAGTCCCAACAATTTGGACCGGTTCCTTTATGACCAAAAGGGTTTGAAAGCCAATCCCCTTCCAGGTAGGTCTATGAACAGGAAAGCCTGACTGAATACAATTCCTGAGAAGAATTTTCGAGGCCTCATCCCCAATAATGGAATAGATAATCCATTTAACACATAAAGTAGTCCCTTGTCATTGAGTGGAGAGCAACCCAAGTCCTCTAGAATCTTTGGGAAGGTAGCAAAATTCCCAAGCAACACAATGAAACCCTCTGTGGGATTCAAAAGAGGCCCAAAGAAAATCATAGAGCAATTTTTCAAGCTTTCCATAGGCAACTTTAGAAGGGGTCCAACAGGAGGAGGAGTAAACATGGGTAGCTGCTAGAACTTTGGAGCACACCTGGAATTTCCCTGCCAAAGAAAGGGGCTTGATAATCTAGTAAGAAAGCTTCTGCTCAACTTTGGAAATCACATCTTTCCATAGCTCAATCGGGGATGCTTGGAAAGCAAAGGGAATGCCCAGGAATCAAAAAATTTCTCTTGGCCCAATCCACTTCCAACTATACTACTGAAACCAAGGAGGAGTAGGCAAGATAAACTATCTATAGCACAAATTTTTGCGTCATTGAATGGTAGAATCATAAGCAAGATAGAAGGTGTTAAGACAATCCAAGGCTGCTTTAATATTTTCTTCTTCCTCTAGGAGAGTAAGGAAAGAGTCATCAGCAAAATGGCCAATAACCAGCTGAGCCTGAGAATTAGGCAGAGAAATTCCCTTGACATACTGTTGGGAAACCGTGTTGGCCAAAAGGTAGCCAAATCCTTCAGCGAAAAGCACATTGCGTCTTCCCATGGAATCTAAATATTTTCTTTCTATGATATTTATAGGGATTCTACTCAGTTTTACTCTTCATTATTCATGGAAGACTTGCCTCCTACCATAAAGGAAGAAAACCTAATTTTAGACTGCATCCCTTCTCTTATGTCTATGGAAATTAATGAGATGCTTATTCATCCCATTTCTTTAGATGAATTGGATGAGGATCTATTTTAGATGAATTCCTATTGGAATTCTTTCAATAATTTTGGGAGATCTTAAAATTTGATTTATTGGAGGTTGTCCAAAAATCACAAAGGAGCAAGTAGATGTTGAAAGCATTAAACTCTACGATCTTGGTTCTTATTCCTAAAATGAAAGGAGCTAGTTTGTTGAACTTGTTCAAGATATCTCGCTATAATGTGGTTTACAAGATTATTTTGAAGCTTATTATGAAAAGGCTTAATTCATGGCTACTAGTTTTGAGATCAGAGAGAGTATTTTACTAAATTTTACCCCTCTTTGGCAGATTTTGAGAAAATTATCAATCTCAAGGGTTGCTACTAGTTTCAAAGTCAGAGAGATTTTTTTACTCTCCAATGTTTATGCTCCAACAAATATTCTAGGTAAAACTAGTCTTTGGTGTAAGGAAGCTAAGGTAGTAGAACAACTTCCTATACTAACCTTGAGAGGAGAATAATGAAAAACTTTTACAGATATTTAACAGTTACAAAAACTTAAACAAAAATAAACACAAGTATCATGCATACCATGACACAATGATTTACGTGGGGAAAACCCTTTCAAGAGAAAAACCCCACTCCAAAATATGCCAAATAAATTATTCAGAATTCAAAATATTACAATATATTTTCATAGCAAGATTCTCACAAGAGTATCACCACTAGAGATCAAGAGACACCATGACCGCTATCAGGCTCTCAGAATACACCACCGTCTACATACATCCCACCCACTTATAACAATATTTTTGGAACCTTCTAGAATTAGGTTTTTACAAGGTCATTTTTCATTTGACGTGTTAACAAAAAAACCTTGACATGTCAGGGGGAAAAAATCTTGACGTGTCAGTGGGAAAAAACCTTAACGTGTTAACAAAAAAAAAATTAGGACGCTGCCCCGAACCCCACATCTTGTTACAAGTGTATAGTATTTCCATGATTAGTCACCACATACCAACATACATCCCATCAATAAATCATATATAATTGCAAGGTTCAGACACATTTTCCCAACAAATCTCCCACTTGTTGGACACCTTGCAAGGATAACGAAACGGTGTCATCATCATCTCTAATTGCTAGGGGCCGAAAGGCCCATAGTCTCTTAACACCATCTGAACTTCTTTGTGCTCATAGGCTTAGTTAAAGAATCAACAACATTCATCAAAGTCTCTACCTTAACCAGCTTCACCTTGCCATCTTCGACCATATCTCTAACAAAATGATATTGTACATCAATGTGCTTGGTCCTTGTATGAAATGTTGTGTTCTTGGCTAGAAATATCGCACTTTGACTATCATAATAAATTATTATTGCACCTTATTTTATTCTAATATCTAAACACAGACTCTTAATCCAAACGGATTATTTACAAGCATGAGTAGTTTCCATATACTCTACTTCAGTAGTGGAAAAATAAACCACAGTCTATCGCTTACTCATCCAACTAATTGCACCACTAGATAAATTTAACACATAAGCATCGGTGCTTCTTCTATCAACATCACCTACCCAATCTGAATCCACATAACCATGAATATCAAGGGAAGTCTCATCTTCAATCATATTACAATGATAACATAATTAATAATCTGAAGTACCACATAAATATCTAAAGACTCTTTTAACTGCATCCCAATGAACTCTACCAGGATTAGACATATATCGGGAAAGAACTCACGCTACACATGTCTAGTATAGTAAAAACTATAACATACATCAAACTTCCAACTGCACTCTGGTAAGGCACTCTACTCATGTATTCCATCTCTGATGGAGATGTTGGACAATATGAAATAGATAAAAAAATTCCAACTTAAACAAGAACACACAATGGTCTACAATCCTGCATATCAAACCTCTGTAAAATTGAGTTGACATACTTTATTTGGCCAAGCTATAGATTTCAATTCACTCTATCTCTTTTAATTTCCATCCCAAGAATGTGTTTAGCTGCACCAAGATCTTTCATTTCAAATTTAGCATCATGTTGATATTTTAATTCTGAAATCATTCCTTTCCCTCTACCAATAAATAACATATCATCAACATATAATACAACAAACAAGAAACAATCACCATCAATTATATAATAAATACAATGATCTAATTTATAACACTCAAATCCCAAACTCAACACATATGTATCAAAGTTTTGGTACTGCATCCTAGGACTCTTTTTTATGCCATACAAATATTTATTCAATTTGCAAACCAACTTATTTTTACCTTTCTCCACATAGCGCTCTAGTTGTGTCATATAAATATCCTCCTCCAAATCACCATGAAGGAAAGCAGTTTTCACATCCATTTTCTCAACCTCTGAATCATAAGAAATAGCAATAGAAAGAAAAAATATAATGGATGTTAGTTTTACAACACAATACCTCCATCTGAACCAATATTTTTCTTGAACACCCATTTACAACCAACAGGTTTTTTTCCTTTAGGAAATGGTACAAGATCCCATGTATCATTCTTCTTCAAAGATGTCATTTCTACATCCATAAAAATCTTCCAAGATTATGCATCATTTGTTGGCCTTGTCATTGCACCAAAAGATCGACCTGTCAATACCCGATACAAGCATCAGTTAAGATCCATGGGAGGCAGTTAAACCATGTCATGAACCCAAAGGGAGATGTTGGTGTTTATTCTAAAAATCCCCCCCTCAACGTCACTTGAGGAGTTTGAACTCGTGACTGACTCTAATACCAATTGTTGGCCTTGTCATTGCACCAAAAGATCGACCCGTCAATGCTCGATACAAGCATCAGTTAAGATCCATGAGAGGCAACTAAACCATGTCACAAACCCAAAGGGAGATTTTGGCAGTTAGTCCAACATCATTCATACCTAGTACCTCTTCTACAGATTTGGGTTCATCAATGTTAGTATTCAAAGAAAAAATACATCTCCAATCATCAAGTGAATACCCTTTAGGTGGTTGTTTATGCCTTGTAGACCTATGAACAAGCTAATTTGGAGGTTTTTCCTCCTCTTTTGAAGACCCAAAGTTAGATGAGCTCTCCTCAATTTCTTGTCTATCCTTCAACCTTGATTCAAATTTCTTAGGGGTAGAATGAAACTGGATCACATCTTCCCATTTACTTTGTTCTAGATGCAATGTAATAGAAGAAGGCTTATTTTCTCTAAAAATAATACTTCTACTTTGTATTACCTTCTATGCAATAGGATCCCAAAGTTTGTATCCTTTCACACCATAACTATATTTGATGAAGATACATTTCACAGCCTTATTCTCCAAATTGCTTCTCCTTTGGTGCATGTGCATATGCCTCACAACCAAAAAATATAAGATGTCTCAATGAAGGATTGGAACCTGACCATGCCTCTATAGGCATCTTATCAACAAGAGCTAATGTAGGAGACTTGTTAATTAGGTAACAAGCAATGACAACATCTTCAGCCCAAAACCTTTGTTTTAGGCCAACACCACTCAACATACTCCTAGCCTTCTCCATTAGTGTCGTTTTCATTCTTTTTGCAACTCCATTTTGTTGTAGAGAATATGGAGTTGTATTTTGTCTCTGAATACCACAATATTTATAGAATCTATCAAAATAATTAGATCAAACATTTTATTTTCTTTCTAGTCTACAACTCAACCATTGCTTTAAATTCTTTAAATCGATTGAAAACTTCATATTTACTCTTTACAAAATATATCATGTCCTTGTACTATAATCATCAATAAATGAAACATAATATGTGGATTTACCAATTGAAGGAACATCTGCAGGACCAAATACATCAGAATAAATAAGATCTAATACAACACAAGATTTATGAGAACTTGAGTAAAACTAAACATGGTTTTGTTTTTCATAAATGCAATGCTCACAAAAATTAAATTCAAGATTACAATTAGACAAACCTTCAACATGGTGTTTATTTTTCAAGGTTCTTAGACCCTTTTCTCCAATGTGGCCAAGTCTTTGGTGCCATCACATATTTTTCTCTATAGGTAACTTTGTCTCAGAAGAAAGAGCACCCTTGGGTACCCAAAAGCCATGACCATCTACTAAAGGTGAAACCCTCACTTCTTCTATAGACTTTCTTTTCACATAATTAATATTGCACTCAACAGTGCATACATCAAGCTTATACAATGTCCCATATCTAACACCTCTATCAATCACCGCAGCACCTCTAACCATCTTTCATCCTACATCAAAAAATACTACCTGCACACCCCATCTATTAGTTTTATCATAGATAACAAGTTTCATGTAATCTAGGGATATGCAACACACCATTAATCCTTTTTATTCTACCATCAGGAAACTTAATTTTAATTTTACCATTGCCAACAATTTCTAAATTAGAATCATCACCCAAGTACGCCTTACCTCCATCAAATTCTTCATATTCAGAAAACCAATCTCTATTAAAGGTCATATGAAAAGATGCACTTGATTCAATTAACCATGCGTTATTACCTGCAGGAGTCGCCAAAGTTGTAATGAATGCATCACCATCTTCCTTCTCGGACTCAGAATCATATCAAATTTCTTATTTTTCTTCATTACATTCCTTATGAACATTTTCATCCTAACTACAGTTCCAACAAATAACTTTGGACTTTCAAAAAGATTTATATCTCCCTTTGGACTTGGATTTTTCATGCTTCTCATTCTTCTTTCCTTTTTCCTTAGGTCTTCCACAAAAATTTAGGGCATCCTTGGAAATGATTGATACCTTCCTCCTCATCTCTTCAGAAATCAAAGAACCCACCACATCTTCAATATTTAATATAACATAAGTACTCCCAATAGCCATAACAAGAGAATCCCATGGATCAAGCAAAGAATAAAGAAAGATCTAACATTTCTCCTCCTTATCCATTTTGACACCAATTGATGCCAATTGAGCCACCAACATATTGAATGCTTCTAGATAGTTGGTCTGTAATTCCTCCACCCTCTTCCATTTTCAAGGAATACAACTTCTTCCTCAAGAAAATATTGTTCACTAAAGATTTAACCTAATACATCTCACCAAGCATTTTCCATATTTTCTATGCAGAGGTCTCATCATGGACATTAATTAAAACATATTCTTCCAAGCACAATATAATTAGATCTTTGGCTTTACGGTCCATAACATCATATTGATCATCTTGAGTAGGATCTGTAGGCCTTGAAACATTCTCATCAAGAGCATCCCACAGATCTGGATATATCAACATATCCTCCATCTTTAACTTCCACATCAAAAAATTATTTCCAAGAAAAAAATTCCACCTCTATTCTCCCTGATCAACTTTCCATTTAAACATTCCTGCAACAAGATCACAAAGTGTCTTTTACACAAGATCCCACTCAAATCTAGATTAGTTCCAAAAACCCAACAACCCACAACTAAAACCAAAGGTGATCGAGTTATGATACCACTTGTAAGGAAGCTAAACTGGAAGAACAACTTCCTACACTAACCTTGAGAGGAGAATAATCCAAACTTTTACAAATCTTTAACAGTTAAAAAAACTTAAACAAAAATAAATAGAAGTATCATGCATACCACAACACAATGAATTACATGGGGAAAATCCTTTCGAGAGAAAAAACCCACACTCCAAAAGCCACTTAATATATTATTCACAAATCAAAAGATTACAATATACTTGTAGAGAAAGCTTCTCATAGGAGTATCACCACCAAAAATCAAGAGACACCAAATACACCACTATCTACATATATCCCACCCACTTATAACAAGCTTTTTGGAACCTTCTAGAATTAGGGTTTTACAAGGTCATTTTTTATTTAACGTGTTAAACGAAAAAACCTTGATGTGTCAGCTAGAAAACCTTGGCGTGTTAACAGAAAAAAAAAAAATTGGGTTGTTGCCCCGAACCCCATGTCATGTTACAAGTGTACAGTATTTGCATGATCAGTCACCACATACCAACATACATCCTATCAATAAATCGCATATAATTATAAGGTTGAGACACATTTTCCCAACATTTTTGCCCATATTCAATATATTTGGTCTTTGACCCCTTTATATTTGTGGATCTTGGTTGGGGACTTTAATTCCATTCTCAATTTAGAGGAAAAGAGGGGAGGTGTGCAAAGTCTTGAGCTTTCTTCTACGTAGATAAAGGATAAAATTGTCTCCAAAAATGTGTTTGACATTAAGCCAAGTAGTGGTTTGTTCTCCTGGAATAATAAGAGATGTGGTACGGAGTCAATCTCAGAGAGGCTAGATAGGTTTTCTGTGTCTATTTTTTGGATTGGAAACAACTGGACTACCAAATCTGATATTTTAGAGTGGTGAGGTTGATACCATTGGCCTATCAAAGTCTCATCTACTTTTATGGGAGTCACAAAGAACCCATCCTTCAAGTTTCAAATTATGTGGCTTCAAGATCCCATGTTGTAAGAGCTTATGGTTGACCATTAGAGTAGAGGTAGACCATATCATGGCATGGCTATGTATACCTTTGTGAAAAGATAACAATTTATGAAGTATCAAATCAATAAATAGAATAAGTAAAATTTTGGTAATATCTTTATAGCCAAGGAAAAATATTAGTCCCACTTGCATGATATTACTTGGAATATCAAGGACAATGGTCTTATAGAGAATTCCCTTAAGAATAAAGCTATCACCTTGAAGGAGCTTGGGGAATGGGAGCTTCGAGAAGAGATTTTTTGGAAATAGAAAGCTCGTATTGAGTGACTTCAAGGAGACAAAAATATAGCTTTCTTCTTTAACTCTATCAAGGATAGCAGGCATGTGAACAAGATCTCTTCTCTTGTGTCTTCCCATGTAATCTATATATTTTCTTTCTAGAATATCTATAGGGATGCTACTCAATATTACTCTTCATTATTCATGGAAGACTTGCCTCCTGCCATAGAGGAAGAAAGCCTAATTTTAGACTACATCCATTCTCTTGTGTCTATGGAAATTAATGAGATGCTTATTCATCCCATTTCTTTAGATGAATTGGAGGAGGTTATATTTCAAATGAATTTCTAGTGGAATTCTTTCAATAATTTTGGGAGATCTTAAAATTTGATTTATTGGAGGTTGTCCAAAAATCACAAAGGAGCAAGTAGATATTGAAAGAATTAAATTCTACAATCTTGGTTCTTATTCCAAAAATGAAAGGAGCTAATTTTTTGAACTTGTTCAAGCTAGCTCTCTACAATGTGGTTTACAAGAATATTTTGAAACTGATTATGAAAAGGCTTAAGTCATGGCTTGATAGGCTTGTTTCTAAGGAATAGGGAGGTTTTGTGGCTAGCAAGAAAATTTTGGATGGGGTTGTCATAGATGTTTAGATCATTCATTCCATGTTAAACTCCAAGGAGATAGTGGTGTTCATCAACCAAATCATGGATAAATCTTATGATCAAGTCAAATAGTCATTTCTTCAAAAACTTCTTCTATCTTTTGTATATGGGGCAAAGTGGGTTGATTGGGTAATTATCTATGTGACTTTGACATCTTATTTAGTTCTTATCAATAGTGAGCCTTCTAATTTTTTTGGTGTCTCACGTGGTAACCAACAAGGTGACCCTCTATCACCCTATTTATCCATCATTATGGCTTAAGGTTTAGATAGATTCGTCAAGAATCAAGTGCGTCAAGGTGGCATTCAAGGTTGGGGGTGTGGCAATGGTCTATCACATTAGTCCCATCTTCAGTTTGTGGATAAAATCAAGGAAGCAACTAACCTTAGAAGGGAATAGGAAATCTATCTTGTGGCCTTGGGGCAATAGATCAATGAGGAAGAATCCTCCATATTTTTCTTTAACATGAATCCTCTTATTCAACATTGGATTGCTCACATTCTCTCATTTCAAGTTGGAGATCTCCCTTTGGTGTATCTTGGTATTCCCCTCTTTGTTGTCCCCCTACTTAGGGGGACTTGGAAAAAGGTGTTGGATGAGTTTAGAGATAAGGTCAGCCATTGGACCCACAAGTACCTTTATTTTTCTAGAAGAGTTTTTCTCCTAAAATATGTGGTCAAATCGTTTTTAAGTGGATTACATTTGAGGCAGTTTTACAGGGTTGGATTGAACAGATTGCTGACCTTGAGGCAGTTGCAAGTACCTAATAAATTTTAATTGATTGAGGCAAACATTGATCTTGAGTCAACTTGTGGAGAAGGCTTGCTCAGATCACCAACCAGTTAGGGAGTGCAAGGCTTGCAGGGAGATCGTTGAATCCAAATTACACTTGAGGCAGTTTTGTAGGGTGGACTTGAACAGATCGCCGACTGTGAGGTAGTTTCAAGTACTTGTGACCAGATCACCAAAACAATTGAAGGAGACAACATTGATTTTGACATAACTTAGCCCAAAGTGAAGAGACTCACTTTTCAAATAACCCCAAGAGTCTGATGTAGGGGCATTTGAAAGATTCAAAGAACATTTAGTTACAAAGGTTGTAGATAATGCAGTGAATTTTAGTATGATGGTTAGCTTAGTATATTGAGGATGAGGAGACATAGATTAAAGGCCTTGTTGACGAGCATGTCTAGTTTATCCACTGGAATTTTCAGAGGTTCGCATCAAGATTTGATCAAGTTATGAGTTTTTGTGTTCTAACAATTGTTTGGTTGCTTTAGTTGGTGTTCTTGAAGGAAGATGATGTGATTCTAGTAATCTGAGTTGTTGTGGATCTTCAGTGGTGATTCATGGATGTTTCTAGATTGTGATCTAGCTATGTTGTTGGTTCACATTATTTTTTGTGCTCATGATTGGTGATTCTCCTTCTAGGAGTTCATGTTTTCATGTTCTTGGCCGACAGGGTGATTGTAATGTGTTGTGGATCTTCGAGGCTAATTGTTTATTTTTTGTGTTTGAGGCATTTTGTTTTGGGTCCCTCCTATGTTTTGGTTAACCTTGGTTGATGTGCATTGATAATTTCTTATGGATTTGGGTTGATAGTTTGTACACTTTTTATATATTGTTGGATAGACATGTAGTTGATGTTATCCTTGGATGAGGATATATAAGATCGATTGTTTTGAGGAGATTGATAGCGAAAAAGGGAAGTAGGAAGGCATATGTGTGAGATGTATGAAGTTATGTATGCAAACAATGTTCTAATCTATTGAGGCAAAGATGAAGTGTGAATAAAAATAGTCATGAAGCACAATGATGAGGTGTTCTAATCCGGTAAGATCAGCAAAGCGGAGAAATCTTGAAGCAAAAGGAAGAATCGATGAAAGATTGTTACTATATGAATTTTTTGTACTTCCTAGGTTGCAGCCTAGCATCTATAAAGCCTAAGTGGCATATGTAATGTGTTTTGAAATCATAATATAATGAGGGGTGAACTTTAAAGGCTAGGTTTTTCCCTTTGAGGGTTTTCCTAGGATAATTCTTGTGTCATGTGTTATTGCATATATGTTACCTTTATGTTGATTATTTGTTAGCTTTTGTTGTATATCTATAAGATCTGAGTGTTAGTTGTTTAAACTATGAGGTTGGGCAGTCCCTCACTGGACCCTCCTACCTTGGTTTGCATCATATTGGATTTTTTTTTACTCATGCTAGTATTTAGTTTTTTGTATGATTACTTCTTGATGTTTTAACAAAAAAATTCTTTCTTAAAAAAAGGTACAAATGAAAATTCCTGCACCTATTAAATGTAAAATAATTTTCTCATATACTTGTGAATGTGTCAATTATCCACATTTTTAGGGTATGTAGCTACAAATTAGTATGAAGCCAACACAATATGAATCAACAATTATTTAATTGGTTGTATTGCACTATGCCAATTGGGTTTGGTTTTTCCCTTGTATCATTATTTGTGAAAAACTATTATCCTTTTTAAAACCCTCACTAAGGTTACTCTCTTGAGTCCTATGAAGTTCAAAGTGTAGAAGACAAGGCCCAATCTTGTCTCATTGGATTTTCCTTGTCCTTAGTTCAATCATAAGGTTGTCATTTGTTGATGGGTGTTTTTGCACCTTCTCAACACAGGTAGCACACAAGTGCATTACCTCTCTTGAAAGGTAATTTCCTACAAGCAAGTTGCAGAAAATCACCCCAAGGTCTCTCGGATGTCAGGTCATGACAATGCTTGGAATAGTTCAGTTGGTTGATGTGATTTTTTGGTAATCATAGTGTGGCCTTTATGGTTTACAAAGCATGGGAAGTTGGGTCTACAAATGGAGTTTCAAAGTGTTGGAAGTGAATGAACAGTGGTTGCCCACTCAAAACAGCAAGTTGAAACTCACCATGTTCATCAAATTTAGCATTATGGTGATGCTTGGAATCCTACTCTAGCAAAGGACTAAAAGAAACAAAAAAAGATAAAGGGTTAAGAGATGTTTTCTAAATCTAAGCTATGAATGAACAGTGATCATGGAGGCTTCTATAGTAGACAAACTTCCTAGACTAGGTTTTGTTTGACCAAGAGAAACCCACAGCTACACAAAACCAGTGAAATCTTCTAAGGACTGCAAATTTTCAGATTGTACATGTACTTCATGAACATACAATTGAACTAGGTTGTAGTAATGAGATAAAGAAGCCCAAGCTAACTTTGCATAGTAGCTTGTCATCAACAAGTGCCAAAAGTATGGGTTGGAAATTCATCAAATACCATAACAACAAACATCATTATCACAACCATTCAAGAAACTACAAAATAAATCTAACATGGAAGTTGAACCATGCATGCATAATGAACAAACTCAAAAGAAACATCCAAATTCATGCAATGCTTCTCTCTATTGCTGCAAAATGCCATTCATGCCAGTTCTCCAACCATTTACAAATGAGGAGCAAGCCCCTATTTATAGTTTTCCAAAAGGAGAATGAATGGCCAAGATTAATTTACATTGTGTGGCCCAAATTCATAACAAGTTAGGGTTTCACCTACCTCCAAAATATATGAAAATATAAAATACATTTTTGTCTTTTCCCTATTTTGTCCTGTAGTGACCCTAGCACTATAGCAGTTTTGTCTTATAGTGGTTGCCATCCTTTTTTGCAACTGAAAACTATCAAAGGTTGCCCTTTGTTTGATGAATTTGTAGCATTCTTCATTCGATCAACATAATCTTCTTGCAGATTTGTGTAACTGAAAATTAGATGTACTACTCATGATCCCGGTGGACAGCTCCTGACAATCATCATCATTTTGGTGAAATAAAACAATTCCCTCCATTGCCCTATTTGAAAGAACTTCTTCGGTTGTTGTGTGGCCCAAAATAGATTCTTAAGCAGACTTTGACAATTAGATATTCAGGTAGCATCCTTCTGGCATGCATCCACATGCAAACCCATCTCCACCTTGACAATTTGAATTAAGATCTCCCCCTCCTGACAAATCTTTGTATGTTGGTTTTTTTATTGAATTGATCCATTATTCCCCCAAGCATCCTTAAAAGTACCTGTGCCATAAGATATCATGATTTAGATCTCCAAAAAAGACAAATTTCCCAATTCAAAAAATTAAAATGTATCAATTTATAGTCCATCAAGAATTTTATATTTCAAAAAAAAACTTTCCATTTTGGAAACTTTCCATTTTTGGAAATTTTCCTATTTTGGAAATTTTCCTATTTTAGAAATTTTCCTATTTTAGGAAGAAAAATAATTTTGAGAACATTTGCATTTTAGAAAATTTCCATTTTGAAAAAAATCTATTTCGGGAAAGATTTTTGTTTTGGGAAAAATTCCATTTTTGGAAAATTCTCATTTCAAGACAATTTTCTTTTTGACATTTTTAGAAACTTTCCTTTTCGAGAAATTGGATTTCAGGGAGATTTCACTTTTGAGGGCTAGAGCAATGCAGAGGTTGGGAGGTGGGAAGTTGGACAATTTTTCGTCGTAAAGATGGCACTCGCGACCACGACATCCAGAAGGCAACTTCCCGCATGAAAAGTTTTGTAAAACCACAACTCTTAGCAATCTTGAGTTTTTCCAAATTAAGCACTTGAAAGATGCATTAGAAGGGTGCCTAGACCTATTCCTTAATGATTTGGCCCTTTCTGAAAAATGCAGAAATCTAAAAGGGGAAGCTGAAGGGTCGGTCGCCCTTAAAAATGACAATGAGCACACAGCGACCCACAAAGGAATTCCTGCAGATGACAACGAAGGGACGGCAGGCTACGGACAACGGATGAGAAGAATGGCGAATAGGAAGGATGAACGGAGAAAATGAATGCGAAGCCTACCAAGTGGGGGGAAGTCAAGGGTCAACTGCCCTAAAAGAGGCAATCCACACATGAAAACCCGCACACAGCGGCCCGCAAGGAAGTCCCATGGACGACGACGGAGGGGCAATGACCCACAAGCAAGTTCTCATAGATGGCAAAGGGAGGGGCAACGGCCCACAAGGAATTTCCCATGGACGATGGCGAAGAGGCGACGACCCGCAAGGAAGTTCCCACCGATGGCGACAAAGGGGCGGTGGCCCGCAAGGAAGTTCCCATGAACGGCGATAGAGGGGCGGCAGCCCGCAGAGACATTTCTACAACTTCATAAAACCTAGTAAATTTGAGACTTTTCAATTTTAACATGTGGGAAAAGGGGTAGAAAGAGTGCCAAGACATTTTTCCTTAAGATTTGACTCATTTTGAAAAATGTGGAAATTTGGAATGCGGAAGCCGGAGGGTCTACCGCCCTTTACAATGGCATTGCTCAAATGGACTTCTATGAACAGACTTCCATGAGCGGACTTCCACGGTGAAATTTCTGAAATATCTAAGCACATGGAAAATTTGATGCAAACCCCTTTAGGCATGTGAAGACATTCCTTTTATCAGCCCTAAATGATGAAAACTTGAAGTTCACACCCTTTTTGGAATTGCGGAGATTTGGAAGGAGGAAGTCAGAGGGTCGATCGCCCTTTAAAAATGGTATTGATCTGATTAGGATCTAGACTAATTGCATAATTGAATGCTTAATGTTTACAATCTTTAAAATCCAAATTACATAAATGAAATTAACACATTAACATGGTTAACTAAGCGGAAATAATAAAGTGAAGAAAAAATAGAATGTGAGAGAGAAGGAGAGAGAAAATGCAAACAATCTGATAATGGAGTTCGCCATAATTGTGACTACGTCTCCGGGTCCGCTCCAATGGAGTGAGACCGATCCGATTAATCTCCAGAAAAGGATTACAAAAGGTCTTCCACCTGTTACAAGATTTCTATCTCCTTGGACGGTAATGAATTACAAATAAATTCTTCAACAAATGCAACAAGCTTAACTAAGCTTCAAATGCATAAGGATCAAATTCACTATCACTTGGAAATATTCTCACAACTCTCTCAAAATTCACTTCCAGCACTTAGCCAAAAAATATCTTCACCAAAAATTGCTTAATCTCACACCCCCATTTCTACCCTTTTTATACAAAAAAACTACTCAAATTGGCTCATAACCAATTGATTTTCAAATCCCCTTTACATAGAAAATATTATTAAAAATCCCCCCTTATTTACATAGGGATATCCTCCCCTTAAAATAACCCATCCAATTTTACATAAAATCTTCATGGATGGCCTCTTTTAATTTTATTCCATAATCCGTTCAGATTTATTAGGAGATCTTAATAATTCACCTTTGAATATAAATGGGCTTGATTTTGTTAAGGATTTTATCCTTAATTATAGGGGGTGAATTGGTTGGCAATTTGTTTTTTTTCTTTAAAAATAATGTTTAAGTTCCCCTTAAAAAGGGGATCTCCCAACCACATGTATTTTTAAATATTAAAGGGGTTTTATCCCATTTAAATAGGGGTAAATTTGTTTTGTTTTAAATTAAGACCCCACCTACTTTTTCTCACGTAGGCCTTAAATTAAGGCTTTTAAATGGAAGGAGTGGTAGGCTTTTATATTTTTTTTTTATTTTTTTTAAATAAAGCCATGTCCAACAAATTGCCGCCACATGTAACTTCGGGAAGCCACCATGTGTCACCTCATGATTCATCCATGTCAGCATGATGACGTCATGCTGATGTCATCATTGTACCTTCAAGTCAACTGAGCTTTGACCTTCCATATCTCACACATACGAGCTCCGATTTGCGTAAAACAAACACCGTCGAAAAACTCTTGTCGAGCTCTTCGCGTTGACATAAATTTTGACCACTTTTGGTGACATCAAATTTTGACCTTTTTTCTTGCCTTGGACCCTGAGTTGACCAGTTGTTGACTGAACTTTGAACGGCATTAACTTGGGCTTCATAGCTTTGTTTGACTCCATTCAACTTGCATTGGAATCATGGCATTGAGCTCTTTCTAATGGTGCTAAAATATGGAGTAATGGAGACACTTCAAT